>CM031951.1:17506716-17854216 GCA_018749465.1 Paracanthobrama guichenoti
CGTGTGTGTGTGTGTGTGTGTGTGTGTGTGTGTGTGTGTGTGTGTGTGTGTGAGAGAGAGAGAGAGAGAGAGGTGATAACTGGCAATCAGCACAGAGAGTTCAGAAACAGTGAGTGTGTCGGGGTTGCAGCCTTGCTTCACCACTGTTTAATATCCACATTAATGAGTTAGCAGTACAGATGACAGTCTGTTCACAGGCTTTATTTCTCCAAAAGAAATTTAGGTCATATTTTACCCCAAAATAATATTTTGATTTAGTTAAAAGTTGTTTTTTGTTGTTTTTTTGCATTGTAACATTTATTAATTAAGCAGTTCTCAATACTGTAATATAAAAAGATAATTTATCTTTTTTCACTTCTGTTATTTAATATTTAGATAATTAGTACATAAAATGTGCTTAATCGTCATTAATCAATACTTTGTCAAACAACTATATCATAATGGTCCTGAAAAAGACAATGTATTTTTAAGCAAAGTATAATTTCTTATTTTCCTTTTGATTTGGAGGTGAAATGTGACCCTGGATATGATTTTGTATGATTCATTCTTATGACAGATGTTCTCACCACTTCTTCCTTTGTGAGACTGTGGTCACATTCTGAACAGGGAGCACAGCAGTACCTTGACCACATGCAGTTTGGTTACTGTAACGAGAACATCAGCGTCTGCAATAACATGACAACTATAATAAGATGCAGACACGTTAGCACATCTCATCTCATCATTTACCATATGAGACAGAAACCAACAGAAGCTGGATTTCAGACAATATATACGACTGTTCTGAACTCCACTGAGATGTTGAGTAAGACGGAGTCAGTCTGCTCTCTGTCAATCATTATTATAAATTACAAGCTACTTGATGCTCTCCAAGCGCTTCTGTCATTAGTAATTGCAGCATTTTCTGCCCTGAATGAGTATCAAAGAGAATTCATTTACTACTGTACCGAATACTGGGCAGTAGCTCCGAGCTCTCGCTAGTCACATACTAATCACTGGACTTGTCAAGATGGTGTAATATTGACACTAACATTAGCCGGAATCAATAAATAAATGCCGTGAAATGAGATATTCACATACACTGGAGAATATTTCAACAGAAGTAGTTTTTTCTGGTGTGCTTTTGAACAATGTGGAGAAAGGAGACAGTCTTATTTGCATGAGGAGGACTTGCACAAAGACAGCCTCAAAAGAATGTGGCGAGTGTTCAGTGACAGCATTGTTCCTGTGTCTCCTCTGATCCCCCGCACAGTGTTCAAGCTGAATTACAGCGCCTCAGACAGCGCGGACAAGAATGGAGTTAAGAACAGACTGAAGAAGTTCATCTCCAGACGGCCCTCCATGAAAACGCTACAGGAAAAAGGCCTTATTAAAGGTGAAAGATTTGCCATGTGCACTCCATACATTAATGTGATGCTCGTTGCCAACTATCAGTTTCAAAAATCCCACATTTTTTACTTATTCATTTAACAACTCTGCCCAGTTGTTGCCCAGTTAATAGTCATAATTACATGCTACATAATTGCAGGTTACATATTACGTGATGACATACGAATGTGCAATCTTAGGACATTCGTTTATTTTGGCTCTGCGTGTTTCCATATTAAACACAACTGTGACCCAGTTAAAAAAAAAAAAAGGTAGCAAGACATTCTTTTTCATTTACACATAATACCAGTTCAACAAGCAATCCCTAATATGAATTCTCAAAGACTGTAACTAATTTATTCCATTCATGGCATACACCAAACATAACATTAAAGGATATTTTAAGCATACTTGGATCTTCTGGTGTCAAAAAGACCCTTTAATGTAGTATCTGTGGGGGTAAATGGGAGATCAAAGAGGACAATATTGAGGGAATGAATAAAACTACTGTGGGATTAACAGAGTAGCGCAGGTGGCCCCTAACACAGCTATCGCTGGCAGAGCTCCAAGGCGAGCTACCGCGCTAAACAACCATCTTGAAATTAGGAACGTTCCATATTGTACTGATGCTTTTTAATAGTAATTTATTTAGAAATGCCCCTCCTGCCAGATATTTCTCTAGGAAAGTTCTGAATGCGCATTTGTATGCAAAGGTGGCTTGCTTGCAGTCATTTATGCATTTAGCACATCGCCACTTCCCCCCGTTCCTCGCGGGTGCTGAAATGAGAGCAGGACATCTTTGATGTTCCAGAAGCCTCTGGGACAGCTCGCCCGGTCCTATATGAACTCAAACAGCCAAATGATGAGGACACTTACACCTCTGCGCTTACAACTGTAGTTTTGCTCATTATGGAGCGTTCTGATCTTTTGTGGGCCGTCTTTGAAATATGACTGCCTCAAAACATTTCACTATGCATTTCAGCTGTGAAATTCCTGGGTCACACTTTACATTATATTGCTCATAGTGATCTGTCCTTAAATAAGCAGATCAACTGAGCACTTCGTAATCTGTAATTAGTTTCGAAGCAGCTTGCAATTACTCATTGCTATTATCTGCAGCTGTCAATAATTTATTTATTTTTTTAAAATCGAATTAATTACATGACATGCTGATTAATTAATCACAGATATTTTTTAGATATTTGTTGGAAAAGCCCTCAAATGAACATACTTTAAGACATTGTGGTGGCAGACGAGTAAATGAATAGACAATACAAAAAGTCAGTTTATTTGACTTTTATTTTCCATATGATTAGCGTAAACATAATTTTTCTCACACCATGAACGACACAAATTGTTAATAATAATAATTTAAAATGCTGGGTTGTTATTTTTCATTTATTAATAGTACTAAATTAATACATTGAATCTATAGCTCTACTGTTGTTATGATTAATAATAACTTTTTAATGAAATTATTATTATTATTATTATTATTTTAAATTCTACTGTATTAACAATGTTAATATGTATTATTGTATTAGTATTATTATTATTGATAATAATTACATTAATGACGTTATTAATTATTATTGATCATATTAATGATACTTTTTATATTAATAAATGAACAACTGCGACATGAACACTTTAATAGAAAGGATGTTAGCAAATCCTACTTTTATCTTTATACATTTGTAAATATTCTCACTGACATTTTTTCCACAGACCGCGTGTTTGGATGTCACATGTTGACCCTGTGCGAGAGAGAAAGGACCACTGTGCCCAGATTTGTCAAGTTGTGTGTGGAGGAAGTAGAAAAACGAGGTATGGTTTACAAAAAAATAAATAAAATAATTGTTGGTTTTATCACATGCCTGGCTGACTAACAGACACATGTCTTTACCCTGTCCTCACAGGCCTGGATGCTGATGGGATATACAGGGTGAGTGGCAATTTGGCCATTATCCAGAAACTACGCTTCCTAGTTGACCAAGGTAAGTTTAATTCAGTAATCATCTATTACCAGTGCTTGGTTTAAGGCCAACAGATGCATCAGTGTACATTTAAATTACATATTATCATTTTAGTTCTAAAGGCTTAGCTGAAAGGTATGAAGTGGTTAGTTTGTAATAGGCACCACAAATTGTTTGATAAGGATTTTCAGTGTGGTTTGATATGCAGTGAAAAGCAGGCAGGACAATGTGCTCGGCTCTCAAGGGGCGTATTAACGTTGACATAATGATTAGCATTTTTTAATTTCCTCATCAAATGACTGTTGTTTTAATTCTCTCTGTTGGCTTCTCTAACTGTGTCTCTCATTCCCCAGAGGAGGAGCTTGACTTGGGTGACAGCCAATGGGAGGACATCCATGTCATCACCGGAGCGCTAAAGATGTTTTTCCGTGAACTGCCAGAGCCCCTGTTTCCCTTTCGCTTTTTTGACTTGTTTGTGGAATCCATTAGTAAGTACTGAAATCAATATGAGCAAATCAGTGTTATTGCTACAAATATTTGGGATTAGATCCTTAAAATGTATTACAAGGAATGATTAATTACCTTTCCCAGAGATGTTAGACTTTGGAATACTCAAAATGTGCTCA
The DNA here is from genome assembly GCA_018749465.1 of Paracanthobrama guichenoti. Taxonomy (NCBI): domain Eukaryota; kingdom Metazoa; phylum Chordata; class Actinopteri; order Cypriniformes; family Gobionidae; genus Paracanthobrama; species Paracanthobrama guichenoti. The sequence continues at coordinate 17,510,687 of CM031951.1, forward strand.
AGAATTCCACGGCAACATCAAGTCATTTCTTTTCATGGTTTACAGTTTAGGTCCTCTTAACTGTAATATAAGCCACGGATGGCTAAACCGCTCGCCACTCTTGGGTTGAGTTGTGCTATTTGGGATTGACCCTCTTAGACGCATTCTTGCAGATCTGTCAGCCAAAAGGGGTCGCTCTTTGACAGGGAGGTGCTGAGATCATTCAAACTCCCTGTTTGGGGAATGGGGGAATTTCTCAGGCCAGAGGGCAAAGTCAGGGCCTGTGGTCCAGACAGAAACTGTCACCAGATCGGCCTTAGTGTCACGTGTAACCTCCCTCCAGCAGCACAGAGCAAACTCTGGGCCTCATCTCGAGCGTCCTGCTGACGCCAGTGTGTTTCTCTTGGGCAATCTACCTTCTGAAAGGCATACCTTCTGAAATATATGTATGTACCTTTGTGCTTGAAACAACATTTGTCCTGCACTTTTGTTTTATGACTTGTTCGATTTCTGACGCCCTGTTAGTGTAAAAACAAACACTTTCAGATTAGTGGCCGTGTGAACTACATAGTGGCGATAAACTATGTACTAAGCCGTATATGGGCATTTAAATAGAGAGTAAGTATAGAGCAAATAGGGAGTGCGGAACATTGTAGACACAATTACAGCTTTATAGGCCTAAAGACTGTGAACAGGAATGACGGAAGATCCATTTAGAGAACACCCAAACCCCCTTTCTAATATATTAAAAGAGCTATATATTTTCATCCATACAGACTTACACATGCTTACAGACTTAAAACAACTTTGTTTTAAGAAAAGTATACTTTAATTCATCAAAGGCACATTGATCAAATCAATTTGATAAAAAGTGATAAACATTTATAAGATTTCTATTTCAAATAAATTGTTTACTTTCTATCCATCAAAGAATCCTGAAAAAACTGCTCTGACTATATTTTTGAGTAAAATGTTACTGTAGATCTCACCTCCAAATTTAAAGGGGTCATTAACTGCATTTTTTTTATTGTTTTATAATGTGGTGCACTTATAATGTTAGTATGATTTTTACATCAAAAAATGTCAATTTAGAAATAAAAGGCATTTTTCCTACTCTGATTTGATCGCTCTGTTTTAAGGGGCTCGAAAACTTTTAGCATGTTTTTACTATCACAGCTCTCAAGGTTAACTAATCGTGAAAAGTGTTGATTATAGCATTATATTTAGATGGCATCATATTTAGACCGTGGCATGAAAGGTTGCAGGGATGATCATTGTAGCCGATCACAGACATGTTGAGCGCATGAACGCAGTGATCTCGTCATTGCAACTCAGTTTCTGTACACTAACGAATGCTTTCATCATAACAGTGCAAAAGCGATGTAAATTTTGGCGCGAGTGTAACGGAGGCCAGCTAATAGTCAATGTACAAGCAAACCTCAAACCTCTGATCTCAAGAGACGCTCTAGCGACTGATGCTAGAAGTTGCAGCCTTTAGCCTCCTTGTTAGAGCGACCGACTCTCATGCCAGTGGACCTGAGTTCGAGTCCCACTTATAGCGGGCGGTTCAAACAGGAGGGGTTACACAAGTCCAGAACTCATTCACTAATAAACTTGCGCTGTTTGATTGACAGCTCCAGCGATTTTAAATGGAGTGTTCTTTGATCGCTTTTTTATATAATTTAATCACAGTTTTACTGACACACAGATAAAGAACATCTGACTGCACATGGATCATTACATATCAGAAATCACTGGTCACAGATCAGGCATTGCAGTTAACACAGTTACTTGCATGTTGTGTTACTGTCGAGTCTATATCGATACAATTCTGTATGCAAAGCCTGCACTGAAATTGCAACTGATTTACCAAAGAATCCACAGTGAAATGTACCAAATACAAATAAATAATGCTCAACTGAGACATTGTTGAAAAAAAAAAACAATATTACCAACATTCCTAGCATTAGGATCCTTTGGAAGGTAATGTTATTTTTAGTCCAGTGATCCTGTATCTCCTCATCATCTCACTAACACGCCGGAGGACGGGGCCAAAGTTGCATTGATGACTCAGAATATGAGTCTGATACTGCTCCATTGGGCTGTGATTATGAGTCGTGTTTCAACTGAGCCAGGAAAGAAAATGCCTCTGCACTCAATCGGATAGACCTACATCCAGTCAGAGCAACGGAGTGACGTATGTTGAGCGACGCATAGTTGTCAACAGAACTCGACTGCACGCACTCTGGAAGAAGTAGTAGTAGTAGATGAGTGTAGACGATCTTTGCCGGTGTTGTAAAAAGAATTGAAGGATACACAGAGTACTTACCAACACGATCATCATTTTTGAGAGAAATAGTAAAGGTGAATGGGTATAAGAACAAGTTCTCCGTTTACATATTCAACCCAAGCGCCCTTTGGTGAGGTGGATGATTATGTTACTGTTGATCATCTGTCCATTATCGTATAAAGCCCGCCCTGACAATCTGATTGATCTGAACATAGTCTGAGCATAGTTGGAGTATAGTTGTTCCACAATGGATCATGTCCAGACCGAACTTCCCGACCTCAAATGTTATGGGCGGGGCTAAGTTCAGCTGGCATCCAGGCTAGGTCTTTCACCTATCTATTATAGGCACATTCCACAATGAGTCATTATCTGGGCTTGGGTACAATAAAAGTTACCAGTTCTGAAACTTACAGGATGTTCTTATAGTATGATGATCTCTTATGGTATGTCAAAAGTGCAAGGAAAATTTTATTTCTCAGTTCATGACCCCATTAATGTAATTTTTGTCATTGTTAGCGTGATCAATCAGAATCACAGAAATCATGATTGTTTTCACACAGGTTTCCAGAATTTTCCCATCAATGTTTTGTTAGTACTACAGAGTCATTATGTCTACACTAGGGAAATCAACCTACAAATGGCGTACTTGTTTTATTTTATCATCGATAAAATTACTTACAGTAGCTTTAAGTAGTTTGATTTTGACTAGTTTGTTTAAATCGATGAATGTTTAATAGTCTCAGAATTTTGAACTATGGACCAAAAGGCCAATGTGCTCACTGTAATAAGTGCAGGGGTATCATTATTAGCACAGCATCACAGAATATCCCCACTGGAAGGAGATATGCGTGAGACAGAATGGGAACAGGCCTGGGGTGATGTTGTAATTTGCTAATAAATATTTACTTACGCTGCATGTAGGCCAGAGTACCATAAACTGCTTGTATCCAATTAATCAGTAGATGAGCCTGATCACTTACAGATAGTGTTTAGACAACTAATTATTACTGTAAAAGGCCCATAATAGCAGGAGGTATAATTAGTTCAACCTGCAACATGTCTCACCAAAACAGCGAGTATGATGGAAAGACCATATACTGTACTAGACAAGCTGTATACTGTGAATAGGTGTTAAAAAATAAATAAATAAATAAACTAGATTTTTGACTTGAATACAATGAGTTAATTTATATATTACAACAACTTGACGAAATGTGACCTTCCATTCCTAGTACTGTATGACAAGTGAACCAGAAGTTTGACTCATTATTTGATGAGGCTAAAAAGATCTCTCTCTCTCTCTCTCTCTCTCTCTCTCTCTCTCTCTCTCTCTCTCTCTCTCTCTCTCTCTCTCTCTCTCTATATATATATATATATATATATATATATATATATACATATACTACCTAAAGGATTATTAGGAACACCATACTAATACTGTGTTTGACCCCCTTTCGCCTTCAGAACTGCCTTAATTCTACGTGGTATTGATTCAACAAGGTACTGAAAACATTCTTTAGAAATGTTGGCCCATATTGATAGGATAGCATCTTGCAGTTGATGGAGATTTGTGGGATGCACATCCAGGGCACAAAGCTCCCGTTCCACCACATCCCAAAGATGGGTTGAGATCTGGTGACTGTGGGGGCCATTTTAGTACAGTGAACTCATTGTCATGTTCAAGAAACCAATTTGAAATGATTCAAGCTTTGTGACATGGTGACATTATCCTGCTGGAAGTAGCCATCAGAGAATGGGTACATGGTGGTCATAAAGGGATGGACATGGTCAGAAACAATGCTCAGGTAGGCAGTGGCATTTAAACGATTGGCACTAAGGGGCCTTAAGTGTGCCAAGAAACATCCCCCACACCATTACACCACCACCACCAGCCTGCACAGTGGTAAAGGCATGATGGATCCATGTTCTCATTCTGTTTACGCCAAATTCTGACTCTACCATCTGAATGTCTCAACAGAAATCGAGACTCATCAGACCAGGCAACATTTTTCCAGTCTTCAACTGTCCAATTTTGGTGAGCTTGTGCAAATTGTAGCCTCTTTTTCCTATTTGTAGTGGAGATGAGTGGTACCCGGTGGGGTCTTCTGCTGTTGTAGCCCATCCGCCTCAAGGTTGTCCATGTTGTGGCTTCACAAATGCTGTGCTGCATACCTCGGTTGTAACGAGTGGTTATTTCAGTCAAAGTTGCTCTTCTATCAGCTTGAATCAGTTGGCCCATTCTCCTCTGACCTCTAGCATCAACAAGGCATTTTCGCCCACAGGACTGCCACATACTGGATGTTTTTCCCTTTTCACACCATTCTTTGTAAACCCTAGAAATGGTTGTGTGTGAAAATCCCAGTAACTGAGCAGATTGTGAAATACTCAGACTGGCCCGTCTGGCACCAACAACCATGCCACGCTCAAAATTGCTTAAATCACCTTTCTTTCCCACTCTGACATTCAGTTTGGAGTTCAGGAGATTGTCTTGACCAGGACCACACCCCTAAATGCATTGAAACAACTGCCATGTGATTGGTTGATTAGATTGCATTAATGAGAAATTGAACAGGTGTTCCTAATAATCCTTTAGGTGAGTGTGTGTATGTATATATATATATATATATATATATATATATATATATATATATATATATATATATATATATATATATATATATATATATATATATATATATATAGGCATCACAGAAATAAATATACAAATGAATAAGATAATATTATAAAATAATTTTATACAAATTATTTTGCATTTATTATAATTATTATACAAAGATCTTGGAAGCATCATCAATTAATGAGTCAAGAAAGAGATCACAATATGTTGATATATAGAGTGGCCAGCCTAAGGCACACCTGTGCAGTAATCATGCTGACTAATCAGCATCTAGATATGCCACACCTGTGAGCTGGATGGATTATCTCGGCAAAGCAGAAGTGCTCACTAACACAGATTTAGACAGATTTGCGAACAATATTTGAGAGAAAGAGGCCTTTTGTGTACATAGAAAAAGTCTTAGACCTTTGAGTTCCGCTCATGAAAATTGGGGCAAAAACAAAAGTGTTGCATTTATAATTTTGTTCAGTGTGTGTGTGTGTGTGTGTGTGTGTGTGTGTGTGTGTGTGTATATATATATATATATGTATGTATGTATGTATATGTATATGTATATATATATATATATGTATATATATATATGTATATGTATATATGTATGTATGTATATACACTCACCTAAAGGATTATTAGGAACACCTGTTCAATTTCTCATTAATGCAATTATCTAATCAACCAATCACATGGCAGTTGCTTCAATGCATTTAGGGGTGTGGTCCTGGTCAAGACAATCTCCTGAACTCCAAACTGAATGTCAGAATGGGAAAGAAAGGTGATTTAAGCAATTTTGAGCGTGGCATGGTTGTTGGTGCCAGTCGGGCCGGTCTGAGTATTTCACAATCTGCTCAGTTACTGGGATTTTCACGCACAACCATTTCTAGGGTTTACAAAGAATGGTGTGAAAAGGAAAAACATCCAGTATGCGGCAGTCCTGTGGCGAAAATGCCTTGTTGATGCTAGAGGTCAGAGGAGAACGGGCCGACTGATTCAAGCTGATATAAGAGCAACTTTGACTGAAATAACCACTCGTTATAACCGAGGTATGCAGCAAAACATCTGTGAAGCCACAACACGCACAACCTTGAGGCGGATGGGCTACAACAGCAGAAGACCCCACCGGGTACCACTCATCTCCACTACAAATAGGAAAAAGAGGCTACAATTTGCACGAGCTCACCAAAATTGGACAGTTGAAGACTGGAAAAATGTTGCCTGGTCTGATGAGTCTCGATTTCTGTTGAGACATTCAGATGGTAGAGTCAGAATTTGGCGTAGACAGAATGAGAATATGGATCCATCATGCCTTGTTACCACTGTGCAGGCTGGTGGTGGTGGTGTAATGATGTGGGGGATGTTTTCTTGGCACACTTTAGGCCCCTTAGTGCCAATTGGGCATCGTTTAAATGCCACGGCCTACCTGAGCATTGTTTCTGACCATGTCCATCCCTTTATGACCACCATGTACCCATTCTCTGATGGCTACTTCCAGCAGGATAATGCACCATGTCACAAAGCTCGAATCATTTCAAATTGGTTTCCTGAACATGACAATGAGTTCACTGTACTAAAATGGCCCCCACAGTCACCAGATCTCAACCCAATAGAGCATCTTTGGGATGTGGTGGAATGGGAGCTTCGTGCCCTGGATGTGCATCCCACAAATCTCCATCAACTGCAAGATGCTATCCTATCAATATGGGCCAACATTTCTAAAGAATGCTTTCAGCACCTTGTTGAATCAATGCCCTTTTTTTCCCTTTTCACACCATTCAATCGCAAAATGGCGCCGCTGTGTTTGGTCGCCGTTCAGGTCGCTCCGCGAAGACTGTGCTTTTATTTACTATTTTACTTTCTTTTACTCTCAGTTTTTACAAACTTATCATCTGCATTGATCTACTATGACAGCAAAACTCTTTTGGACATTGGTTACCTCTACACTGGACTGTTTCAGGACACTTTCGCCGATCCTCTGTGGCCATCTGAGATTCTTCGCAACGCCGAGTTGAACAATGGACAGAGCCGACAGCGAAGAATCAAGAAACACCGTGGGAAATGCGCTGGTATCCGTAACAGACTGAGGAAAAGGGCATTCAGACCTCCTCTCCCGAGCATTCTTCTAGCAAATGTTCAATCCTTGGATAATAAGATGGACGATCTTAGAGCCAGGATAAGTTTTCAACGGGACATGAGAGACTGTAATATCTACTGTTTGTCCGAAACATGGCTCACGCCCACGGTCCCGGACACAGCTGTGACGCCGTCGGAGAACTTTTTTGACGCCGTTTTTCGGATGGACAGAACAGCCGAGGCCGGTAAATCCAAAGGCGGTGGAGTGTGTTTCATGATCAACAAGAAATGGTGCGATCCCAGGAACATCACCATTCTCTCGCGGTCCTGCTTGCCTCATCTGGAACATTTAACAATCATTTGCCGTCCATTCTATCTGCCGAGGGAGTTTTCTGCGGTTGTCGCGACCGCCGTTTACATCCCACCGCAGGCAGACACAGCGCTGGCTTTATCTGGCCTTCATGATGTTGCCAGCGGCATCATAAACCAACATCCCGACGCAGCATTCATTGTCGCGGGCGATTTTAACAAAGCAAACCTAAAGAAAGTCCTGCCAAACTTTCATCAGCACGTCTCCTGCCCCACACGAAGAGCAAACACACTGGATCATTGCTACACCCCGTTTAAGAACGCCTATAAAGCGCGGTCACTTCCAGCGTTTGGCAAATCGGATCATGCCGCCATTTTCCTCACTCCCGAATACAAACAAAAGCTCCTCCAGGAACCCCCGGTGAGGCGGGAAGTTAAGCGTTGGTCACCCCACTCAGAGACCGCGCAACAGGCAGCTCTGGAGGATGTAGACTGGGACATGTTCCGGGCGAGTTCAGCCGACGTAAACGAGTTCACAGACGTGGCGCTTTGCTTCATCAACACGCTTACAGAGCAAGCCACGCAAACAATAACAATAACGTCCTTCTCAAATCAGAAACCGTGGGTGGACAATTCAATCCGCGCGGCAGTGAACGCACGCACTGCTGCTTACAACGCCGGTCTCCATTCAGGGAATATGAATGAATACAGATCGTCCTGCTATGCTCTCAGACGAGCAGTTAAAGCCGCAAAACTCCGTTATAAAGACCGAGTGGAGTCTCATTTCCAACTCAACGACTCGTGGCGCATGTGGCAAGGTCTGAGGTCCATCTGCTCCTTTGGATCTAAATCCTCTGCAGAGGCAAGCGTTGATCCGTTGCTCGTGAACGAGTTAAACTCTTTCTACGCTCGCTTTGACTGTAACCGCGGCAACGCGACTCCGCCAAGTGGCGCGTTAGGAAATTACTCAGAGCAGCAACAATCACGTGATCTCTGTCTCAGAGGATGAAGTTCGGAGAGCACTCAAGCGTGTGGACGTCAGGAAAGCTGCCGGGCCGGATGGTATTTCAGGTCGTGTTCTGCGGTCCTGTGCTGATCAGCTCGCCGGGTTGTTTACATCTATCTTTAATGAGTCCCTCGCTACATCTGTGGTCCCCACCTCCTTCAAAAAATCCACCATCATCCCTGTCCCTAAGAACAGTAAACCCTCTTGCCTAAATGACTATCGTCCAGTGGCTCTCACGTCTATAGTCATGAAGGTCTTTGAGAGACTCATTAAAAACACCATTTGCGCCTTCATTCCTGGCACTTTGGACCCTCTTCAGTTTGCCTATCGTCCCAATAGATCGACTGAAGATGCCATCTCTCATGTCCTCCACTCCTCCCTCACTCACATCGACAGCAAAAGTGGGAACTACGTAAGACTGCTATTTATTGACTATAGCTCAGCCTTTAACACCATAGTTCCCACCAAGCTAACCTCCAAACTCCTGGATCTCAGCCTGAATCCTTCTCTCTGCCACTGGATTGAGGACTTCCTCACTGGCAGGCCTCAGGTGGTGAGAATAGGCCAGTCCACCTCCTCCTCCATCACCCTGAGTGTGGGAGCTCCACAGGGCTGTGTCCTGAGCCCCTGCTCTACTCTCTCTACACGCATGACTGTTTGTCCACACACAGCTCCACCTCTATCATCAAATTTGCTGATGATACTGTTGTCCTGGGCCTCATTTCCAACAACAATGAGACGGCATACTTGGACGAGGTGGAGCATCTAACATCATGGTGCCAGAACAACTGTCTCTCTCTGAATGTTGGCAAGACCAAAGAAATGATTGTGGACTTCAGGAAGAGACAGCAACGGACATCTCCCCCTCATGATCAGCGGGTCACCAGTAGAGAGAGTGAGCAGCTTCAAGTACCTGGGAGTAAACATCTCCGAGGACCTGACCTGGACTGCTCACATTCAGACACAGGTGAAAAAGCCAGGCAAAGACTGTACCACCTGCGCCAGCTGAGGAAATTCAGAGTTTCACCAGCTATCCTGAAAACTTTCTATTTAGGGGCGATAGAAAGTGTTTTAACTCAGTGCATCACAGCGTGGTATGGGAACAGCACCAGTCATGACCGCAAAGCCCTGCAAAGAGTAGTGCGCTTATCCGGCGTATCTCAGGGTCAGCTCTCCCGTCTCTGCAGGACGTCTACACCAAACGCTGCAAAGGTAGAGCTACCAAGATCATCAAGGACTCTAATCACCCTGCAAACCCTCATTTCACGCTGCTGCCATCTGGTAAGCGCGCCGAAGCCTGATGGCCAAAACTGAGAGACTCAGGAGAAGCTTCTTCCCCAGGCCATCAGACTCCTGAACTTAACGTCACGTGACATCACTTCAGGATAAACATCGATACACTGTCATTGCACTGCACTTTCTGTTCTGTTCTCGTTGTTACTGTGTAACAACCTGTTATAAACCTGTTTGCACATTATACTCTTATACATTTGTTAACCACATATTTATAAGTCTACAGTTTACTCACTGCAAAGTCTACTTCAATTATTTTATTCCACTTTATCCTTATTTGTTACCTTTTTTTTTCTCTTGACTTGATTATTTATAATTCTACAGATATAGATATAGATATATATATATATATATATATATATATATATATATATATATATATATATATATATATATATATATATATATATATATATATATATATATATATATATATATATATAGATATATAGATATATTTTTAATCCTATTTCTATTATAATTTCTTCCTTGTGTTTTTAACTGTGAATTTGCACTGTCCATGGAGCGGACCTGTTTACATTTCACTGCCGGTTGTATATTCTGTATATAACTGTGTATGTGACAAATAAAACTCTTGAATCTTGAATCTGAATCTTGAATCAATGCCACGTAGAATTAAGGCAGTTCTGAAGGCGAAGGGGTCAAACACAGTATTAGTATGGTGTTCCTAATAATTCTTTAGGTGAGTGTGTCTGTGTGTATATATATATACATACATACATACATACATACATACATACATACATACATACATACATACACATACACCTAAAGGATTATTAGGAACACCATACTAATACTGTGTTTGACCCCCTTTCGCCTTCAGAACTGCCTTAATTCTACGTGGCATTGATTATAATTTAAGCTGTCTTTTATGTGAGACAAGTCTACTGCTGTAGAACAGGACTGTTGACTTGGGAAATATAACTTGTTGGCACAAAGTCTTGATTTCTAGTTTGTAGGTTACAACGCTCCTCCCCTGTCTGTAATATTGGAATGGTTTAATGAACCTTGCAGCTTGTCTTAGATTTAATTTACTGAAACTGTCCAACAGACTGTTTCATGGATCTCACCAGATAATTGACAAGCAATTTTAGTGAATCCTGCTGATATTTGAGTGGCTCAGGTCTTCTGTATTGGTCCATCATTGTCAAAATAGGAAAGCTCCGCTAACCATGGCTGCCCTTTATATGGGTGGTATTAACTAAAGGTCTCTGGAACGGTACTTTGGACAAGGATCCATTCAATTAGGACAGCTGCCCAATCATAGACTGCTTCTGGAAGTCTTTGTGGAACTCAAACTCATTTAGGCTTATTGGACGTTTGGGCAAATTATTCATATGTAATCTTCAGGCTTAAGACTTCACCCAACATTTAAAAGGCCCCTTCCCTCACGATTTGTGAGAAGCTCTGAGCACATTTCATCTTCTCACTTGGAATGTATGTTTATGTAAAATAAGTGCTCACTCCCACAAATCAACATTTGGGCTTCCCAGGGTCCTCAGGTGAACAGTTGGCCTAATTTTCCATTCTTTCACTCTGTGCCTGTTGTGGATGTGGCAGGCACCAGCTCTTGGCTCACGATGGACTAAATCTATTATTCATATTGCCTGGTATCTTAGCGACATTGTCCTGCCACCTGTCCAATAGACAAGCTCGCCTTGTTATACAAAGTGAAGACATACTTGTTGACAAATGGAGGCTTTGTTCTCCGGGCCCACACACACAATCCAACGTTTGTGTAGTAATCTGGAAAGTTCATTCAGATGGACTGTATCGTTATATCACATTTGAAGATGACCAGTTGCATATTTTAAAAAACAGGATCGTAACATTTTCCAGTTTGACTTTTAATGTTATTTCATATGAAACTTGTCACAATGGTAGTGTGAAATAATGCCAATCAGAGCTGCGTCAGACAGTACAACTGTCAGAACATAATTGTTTGCCTTTTCTGATGTTATGCTCTTTCAGCTGACAGTTCAAACTTCAGCCTGTGAATCACAAGTCTTTACATTCTATGCAGCTTTCCTCATTTGTGCAACGTGGCCTCATTGCCATGCAAAGCTAGCATGCAGAAATATTTTCAAATGCATAAATCTCTTCCCAGTCTCTATATTTCATCAAGAAGTTTTTCATGTTTAATAAATTACAGCGCCAATCCTCTAAGACTTTGTTATTCATAAAGCAAAGTATTCAATTGGGATACATTTAAAATCTTAATCATAACCTGCAGGACTATTTGCAGTGTGCTAATATTTGCCTTGACGGGGCTTAAAGAAGCCCGCAGACAAAGCTCGCAGATGGGCTTATCCTGAGAAGCAAAGCTGTACTGCGGTAAAGATGGTCTCATTGTTTGTAATTGGATTATATTCACAGATTTTTGTAACCAAAAGTACATCTATTCTTTAGTGTACATCAGCTCTTTTCACAAAACAATGACGCTCTCAGTTTGATTTATAGAGTATACACTGCAAAGGCACTGGCACATTTGTGCAGTCATAGGTACATAAAAATGTTTCATCTGAAGTATAATGTCAAAAGTAACATCCTCTTTTGTCATCCAACCACACAAAAACACATTTACCAGCAATTACTACCGATAATTAAAAAAATTAAAATCATTTTGAAAAATAGTATACCAGATTTATCTCCAAATGGTTTCATAATCAGCATAGAATTGTTTTAGTTCTGTATGGTAACAATGCACAATTGTATGAACAAAAAAGCAAAAGGTGCACTGTTTAAAAAAAAAAAATAAATATATATAAATATATATATATATATATATATATATATATATATATATATATATATATATATATATATATAGTAAATAATAATAACAAAATAATAATAATGCACCCTTTATTATTAAAATACATTATTATATTATATTATATTACTTTTTAAACATATGTTTGCGTGCCTGTACTTTCACAATGGCTTTATAACATTAAAATGCACGCATAATGGATTTGATCTAAGAATGTCCACTGCATGCCTTCATCAAAACATTGCCTTCATTTTGAGAGCAATCCCTTTTGATCAGAGCACTGTACGTGCAATGCTTACCATGGTGAATTCATGCTGATTTAGGGTGTAGGCATTTTGAACGTGTTTTATATTAATGACACTGTCCCACCATCTGTCCAAAATACAGGACAAGGGACCATCTCCAATATGCTAGCCACCAAAGGCAAAGTAATTAATGACAGCAATAATGCCAGCAATAATGACTAGATTAAATATTTTACAGGCCGACTGCCATGCAGTGTCAAAGCCAAAAGAAAGCTAACGGCCTCCACTGAGATAATGCTTGAAGAGAAAGTCATAAAAAAGATATTGCTTGAATAAAGTAATGACTAAATGTTGATGAAAACTGTAGTGAGGATTTCTAGTTGATAACACACATTGTTTCACTAATTATGAGGCCTTGACATTAAAAATGGTGTTAAAACATTATTTAGATTGGTTTAGGGCATAATTTGCATGATTTGGAGGCCTAACATTGTAACTAACCCCATAAAAAAAAGCACAAAACCTTGTCCCTCTGCTAGTGGTACCTAGAGGAGCGGGTCAGAGATTCACTCTCTGTCCTAGAACATGGTCTCTGTCTGTGCTCAATTGACAGACCTGGCATCTGACAGGGGCATCTGCTCGCCGAGCCTGTGCCAGCGCGGTGTATACACGGAGACATCTGCTCCATTAGTGCCCAGGGGGCATCCTGGGCAGTACAGTAGACTGGGGGCATAACTACTGCCAGCTCCCTTACATAGCACATCCCATGAATAGCACGGTGTAGCTGTTAGCCATTCTCAGTAGGAATAAACAGTGATGTTTTCTTAGAGGGGGAAGACAGACAATATTTTGCTCTGTTCAAAATGTGTAGACGTACAGCAATTTTATTATAATATTACATCAATACAGTTACACTAGGTATTGTTTGATGGTGCATTTTTAACCTTTATGAGTACCTATAATAAATTGCATGCTATAAAACATCTTTGGTCCGCATAAAAACCTTCATGCGAATGTCAATGGCACATTTGTAGATGCCTGTATGCATGCTTAAATTGATGGTGTAAGGCAATTTTTGTGAATTCGTAATTTGAAATAGTATTTGTAAGTGTCTTAAAGATTAATTAATTTAAATGTATCACAGAATACAATTGTTTGGTGTAATGTACCATATAAGCAAATGATTCAAAAGTTTGGGGTCTTAAAGATTATTATTATTATTATTATTATTATTATTAAATAAGGGCACATTAAATTGTTAAATAAGGGCAAATCAAATGTGACAGTAAGGACTTTTACATTGTTAGAAAATATTTATATTTCAAATAAATGCTGTTATTTTGAACTTTCTATTCATCAAAGAATAATGAGAAAAATATATCACAGTTTTCACAAAAATATTAATTGTTTTGCAATGTTGATAATAGTAAGAAACGTCTCTTGAGCACCAAATCAGCATATCAAAATGATTTCTGAAGGATCATGTGACATTGAAGATTGGAGTAATGATTTATATTTAAAGAAATATATATATATATATATATATATATATATATATATATATATATATATATATATATATATAAAACAGTTATTTTTACAGTATTTGATCAAATACATGCAGCCTTGACCTCAACATTTTGAATGGTAGTGTATATATGCAAGGAACTGGTGACTTATAGTCTTGGAGGTCCGTTAATACTCTTTTAAACAAATCCGTTACGGTGAAATTCGACCTGAGGGAGTTTGAAGTGCACACAGGTGGCCCCGTAAAAGCTCCATTTCAACATCTGCTCAGGTTCCATAATGATATTGATCAAAAGCATTGATTAAATTATTAAAATACCCTCTAATCCTCCAGATTCTTATCAAAAATGAATGACCCTTTTACTTATTTTACCGTACAATCTTCTTTACACTAACAATGTTTGAAATAATACAATCAGCTACATTACTATATCCATCATAATGGATTTAGAGAACTTCAGAGTGTCAAAGGTCAGGTACTGACACTGATGTAGAACAGTCAGCGCACAGGTTGGTGCCTCTCAGGAGTTTGCCATGAGGTCATCAGCCATCTGACATGTAAAGAGCAGCGGGGTCAGGGGGTCACCGGTTACAGCTTGTGTTACAGCATAACAGCTTTTAATGGACGTGGACTATTGCGGACCATTAGCACCGTTCGCATGTGCTTTCATGTAGGAAACTTGAAAACCTGCCTGCAAAATTACAGCATTATAGGGGTGTGTATGCTCTGATTTTACAGATGGACAGGGTGATTTTTCTAGAACGTCTTTAATTTCATCCATTTAATGGTGAGATGCATTTAAAGTGATTGCATAAAATCTAAATAATTTTGCTGAGAAGTGCAATGGTGTCAGATAACCGTGCAATTGTACTCAATATATTTGCATAGCTTCATAACTGCATAAAGGTTATAACTGCATGGCACAGTTTGACTAAATGCTGATTGCTCCTTTTGGCAGCTTAAAAAGGGATTATGTTGTACATAAGTTAGAAAGAAAATTAAAACGGTCATAATTAACAATTAAACATACCGAAAGTAAAAAGAAATCATCAGATAAATGGAGTAATCTATTCGATTACACATTGGCTTTCTGGTAAGTCAGCATTTTGGAATGGGACACGTTCTGCATGTGGCCTTCTCGAGCATGTCTATATAATTAATAGAGAGAGGGATAATGGTCCAGTATTAGGGAAAATTTTGATGTTAGATGAGCTATGTTAATGAAAAAGTGATGGAAAAGACATTAACTTCTCTCTGAACCTAGAGGTTCAAATGAAGGAGCAATACTCAAATCAAAACATTTCATCATCTCTTCCTTGCCAACAGAAATTAAGGAGCCCACACAGAAGGTTCAAGCCATGAAGAAACTGATCCATCAACTCCCCAAACCCAACCACAACACCATGAAACTGCTCTTCCGCCACCTGAGGAGGTATGTCTCCATCCATACACACAACCATGGGCGCAACACCAAATACTAGGTCCCACAGGACTTTTCGGGGGCCCCTGAATCATTTAGGTGTGCGGATACCGTCTACGTTGATAGTTTTCTTGTTGAAAATCACAAATAACAATAAATTGACCAAATTATTTGGTAAATACAGATGTTAGATCTTTGCATTTTCTTCTCAGTGTCGGTTTTAATTATTTAAGCTTCATTGATATCTGTTGATAGTTTAGAAAGTTTGAAACTTCTGTGGTGTGAAACCTTGCGCTCCACTCACTAATGATAGTCAAGCTCAACGAAAAAGACCTTGTGTTTGAAGCATGTCTCCTTGCATGTTTCAGCTCTCATTAGGAATTTTCATTTTTTTGCTTGTCTCCGTTGTGAAATTGCACAGGACTGACATTTACATGACTATCTAGCTATCTAATGACCTAGATAGGCTTTCTTCATGAAGGAAATAATGACAGATTTTTCTATATGAAGGAAATAATTACAGAATTTTCATTTTTGGGTGAACTTTCACTTTAAGGACTACCTACCAAGTTACAAATCACAGGTTGTGTCTGCTCTGCACCACTAGCTGACCTTGACAGTACAAAACCAGACTGGACTATAGAGAACTTCCCATTTTTACAAAAAGTTATAATGTATTACCATTAAATTAGAAAGACATTCTCTTCATTCAGTGAGACCAACAAATAATGCCCGATCTAAAAACCTTCTATGATAGCCTCAGTAAACAGGATGCAACATGAACAGAGGACTTAATATGAACCATAATGTGTGTGTGTGTGTGTGTGTGTGTGTCAATGCTCAAGTCCTTGTCCATGATAGCGCTACTGGCACAGCCAGAAGGCCATATGGCTAGTCTCCATCTCCCAGGAGGGGTGTTCTATCCCACTTTACCCTTCTGCACATTTACCACCCTGCACAGGAGGGCCACAGGACTCATCTCAGATTGATGAGCACCCCCTCCCCCCCTTCCCCCAATGGAACATGCCCTTTGGCACTAGTGCTAAAGTCTGTTGGGTTGCCCATGCCAGGTCTCCCAATCAGAAAACACTAATGTGTGACTGAGAGAGAGACACTCATTGAACGACAGTCGATTTCTAGACAGGAACATGATATTCTGAGTGTCTAAAAATGTGCTGAAGAAAACTAGGTCTACATTCCATGATAAAGCTTGATGATTTTTTTTTTTTTTTGCTATTTCTGGTAAACATGCTACAACACAAACCTGCTCCCTCCTCTCATACAGTATGGGTCATTTGCCACAGCTAAAGAAAATTTAATTAAATTGTACTATTTATTTTATTTTGAATTATTCTGAATATAGTTTTTTGTTATTTACCCCAACAACTCTATCAAGGTTATTATATTATTATATTATATTATATTATATTATATTATATTATATTATATTATATTATATTATATTATATCCCATGGATTATCCCGCTTATACCATAGTCATTTGCCAGCATTGACCGCTTAAAGCTGCTATTGATGTTTGCAGGCCAATATTTGACCGGAAGGGTAAAATTGACGGTTATTTTGGTCAGTTACAGCTCGTTAGATCTAGCATTCTGCCCACTTTGAATCAGACACAGCGATAGTAGTAGTGCGTAAGATTCCATTTATTTGAATGAATTATCGAGAGAGAGGGAGAGAGAGAGAGAGAGCGAGAGAGAGATGACATGAGAGACATGAGAGATGCGTACCCGTATAAGTTCAGCACCTCTCTCTCCATTAACAACGAAGCTATGAACTCCCTTGTAGCGATTCAGTAGTGAAGCTATTTGCATTGATAACAAGTGTCTGTGCACATTAATATAGAACGGTGATTCAACTGACTTGGAAATACCAGTTCATTAAACAATTGCACACCTTCCAGCCAATTAGAATCGAGATCTCGTGCCACGTGCCAGGTGGTTGGTCCCAGTATAGCTCATAACCCCCGGCCCTCCATTTACTCAAATGGTCGCGAGACAAACTAAACAATGAAATTACACTTCAAATATATATATATATATTTTTTTTCCCCAAAGATGGCTTCTGTCATTTTAGGCAGTTTTTATCATGATGATTTCATTTCAAGTGTTTGCTTTTTTAAGTTTGGTTCTAGTTAGTTATTTGATGTTATAAAAACATCAAATAATAGGGGGGGAAGGGGGACGTCATGATTGACAGCTTCTCTGACTGAAGTTGTCACTGAGGCACCGACGGACTTTTTTCGGGAGGAGATTGGAGCTTTAGCTTTAATTTTTACATTTCCATAACTGTTTATTTCACACCATCATAATGAATTAAATTGTTCTGCATCTGCAAGAGTGTGGGCGGGCTTTTGATATTGCTACTCTCTACTGCGCAGTCTCCGGTCCCGAGGTCACTACTCCGCAGACTCGGTCCCAAATTGAATTCGTTTTTTTTTGTTTTTTTTATGGTATATGGTTTGAAAGCGGCTTGCGAATATCTCTCAATATGAAAGCTATCTGTGTAGTTAACCATCTCTTAGCTCTGTATCATACTTGAAGAAAAATTTGGTCTCTATTTGAACTTTGCATATTGAGAATATTGAGTACTTTGATTATGGTTGCACTTATTGTTTGCATTTAATATCTACGATCAATTTGTGGGAAGGAGTTCAGTTAGGAGGTTGTAGAAGCTCATAAATCATGTGCAGTTCTAAGGTCTGAAGAGACAATCATACAGAAGAGAAGCCAGTCAGTTGAGTTTGTGTAAAACCCTTTACAGTGCTTGAGTACTGTTGTCTTTTACTGCATATGACGGCAAATTCATACTCAGAAAGTAGAACTGAACTTACATTCATTACAAGATGATGAGTTAAAACATTTCAAATGCACCTGCAAACAATTTTTCTAGTCATGTATCTCATCAAGGATTTAAAAAAAAAAAATACTATGTAAAAATCTTGTCTCGTTCTCGTGAACCCAATCTTGTCTTGTCTCGTCTCGTGAGCTAAGTGTCTTGTTACACCCCTATATTATATTATATTACTATTCTGCATACTGTTTACCATTTAATATTGATATTATTATGATTAATAGTATTATTGTTAGTAGTAGTAGTAGTACTTTTATTACTGTCTATTTAATTACTGCATGCCGAATTCTATGGAACTTGCTTTTTTTTTTTTTTTGGGCAATTTGTAGTTTCTTCTGTCTTTACAGATTTTACAGACTGTGAATGTGAATCTACACAAACTGCCCCTGAAACCTCAACAACATAGCTCCATAGTTGGGAATCACTGTTGGTTTTGCACCGTTTCCAAATCTGTAGTCAAATCTACACACAGGCACGAGGGTAAAGCATTACCATAAATTCACTGAATGGTGGCATTAGAAAATTCATTCAGCTTTTATTCTGCTTACTAAAAAGCTGTTACAGTGGAACTTGTGGTGACACTGAAAATCCCTGTAGTGCCACCAAGTCTGTTCCTTCTCCACAGCGACATTCTCGCTGCTCCTTTCTCTCGCTATTAGAGCAATAAAGTGCTTTTGAATCCAAAGCAGTGCTTTGCTTTGTGGGTACCACACCCTGGCCAAGTGATGTGGTTCTGTTTATTTTATATTCTCACTTAAGTCATTCTTGTTTCTGTCTACTGCTTTCCCTCTCTAAATATCAGGATGACTTTCCCATGAATAAAGGCAAGGAATGTGCGGTCACAGTGAATTAGGTTAAAGTGTGTGTTGTATCAGTTTTCTTAGACAAAGGTAGCCATTTTGAAGTCCAGAGTGAGATGAAGACAGGACATAGAGGTTAGGTGCCATGCAGCTTTTGGTACAATGCATAAAACAGTATTCATAATAATGCATAATTAGTTTGATTTGTCATGCAACTTTGGCAGCTGTTAATCATAAGTATTGATATGCATCAGCTCCATGTCTGCTCCAAAGTCACTTTCGCCTGTACACTTCCTGTCTTTCTCCTCTAAAACAGGTATACTTAACTGAAACGGCTCTCTGAACTCCTACTGTCATGCCTTTGTAGGTTATATTTTGCGCTGACTTGGCTCATCTAAAAAGTGGTGAAAGTCAAAAGCTCTTTGTTGTGGGTGCTTTCTATGCCCGCATGGAACCAATGTTCTTTTTTTTTTTTCTTCTTTTGGTCCATGGAGCCTGGATTCAATAACCAGTTGTGTGCTCGCATTGTGATGATGTGGTCAAGGCAACCAGATTTTCTCAACAGTACACTTGCTCAGTAGTGCTATTTATGTCATTTTTTGTGGGAGGTTTTGTCACCACCGCTCATATTTCCCGTTTACCACAAGTGATTTAAAAGGCCACAGGTTTTGTTTTTTGTTAGTAATTCAAGGTTCCGTTTGCCTTTGTGCTGGAAAAGAAACCTGGAGAAACCTCTGATCAGGAAAGCCAAGGAAAAAAACATTTCTTCTCATCTATGTTTGGTGTTTCTTAAATTAGATCGAAGAGAAGTGCTGCTGTGCAAATTTTGATATCCACAACAGTATATGCACAGCAATTTATGGCCTTTTATGATGGAGACAGGAAATAATAATAATAAAAAAAAAAATATCTGAATGCCCAAACTGCCAATATTGTAAGTGGAAAATCAAAGTCAAGCTCAAGACCCCCTGATAATAGCGAGCCTTTCTTTTATTAGTGCAGTCAAGGCCGTCGTCTTATAACACGAAAATGACACAGTTTAAAGCTTGGAGCGATTCTGTAACCCCCACCCTACCTCAATTTATTATTCGTCCCATGATTCTTCAGGAGCCAGTTAGGCTGACCCAATTAGCACTGGCCTCCTAGGCGGGGAATGACGGCATTGTGCGCTATCCTCCATTTCCTGTCATGCCCCGCTTGCAAACGAGATGCTAATTAATAACCATTGGCATCTTGAGCCGTACACGTCGGCTTATGTACGGGATATCAATGATTTGTCAGATTCAGCCAAGCGTAACGCAGTCACCTCCGGTCAAGCTGCCCACAGCCTGGCCCTTACCCAGACACCAGAGCAACTTCACTGGGCTCCAAGTCAGCTGATGGTTTAATGAGCACATTTTGCCATAAATACCCAGATACTGAGGACCAGATTGCATCCTTCCCTTTTCCAAATCAACAAATTTCTTTACTGAAAGTGTGAATTTAGATTAGGTGTACAAAGATACATTCTCTTACAAATCAGGGGATAAGCAGGACATTATTTTAACAGAAGATTTTCTTTTAAAAATGATAATGAGTTGTATATTATAAACACACGCACACGCACACACACACACACACATTTGTATTTTAATGTTATATGGCGACATAATATATGGGGACAAAATCATTATGATAGACATAATGATTTTTATACTGTTACTGTATATTCTATCCCCTACCTTTAAACCAACTATCACAGAAAACTTTTTTATTTATTTTTATTTATATGATTTATAAACTATTTTCCTTGTCTCCACAAGGTCAAAAATTACTAGTAAAACTGGTATTCTTGTAGGGAATAGAAACAGAAATACAGAAATATGGTTTTCATATTTAATTTTTTAATGCATTTTATATACTTTTATATTCATACATGTTTTTGTTTTTCATACATGCTGCTCAGGAATGTCATTTTGGGTGATATATATATATATATATATATATATATATATATATATATATATATATATATATATATATATATATATAAATATTATTTTATTAATAATAATAATAATAATAATAATACTAATAATAATAATAATATTTACTTATAGTAATTATAATAATATAATAATAATATAATAATTATAATAATTATAATATTTTATTATATAAATGTACAAATATTATTTTAGGACAGAAAATGGACACAAAATGGACAAAAAAGAAAAATTATATGTCTTTTTATGTTCAAGATGTTTTGAAATTAAAATGAAAAAATATGAATGCTTGTGTTTTTATTTTATTTTTATGTGCATTTTATATCATTTAGATATCAAATATTTAAATACACCACTCAAGACTGTCATTTCCTTTGGTCTACATGGTTCTTTTTGTTTACAGGCTAAAGAACAGAATTTTTTTGGTCTGCTAGAAAGCGCGTCTTCAGTATTGCACTTCTTCTCAATATGTGATAGTACTGTAATTGAAAATGATAATGACTGTAATTAAGCTTCTATCATGATTTTAATCGATCTGGCATTACTGATAGCAGAGATGAATGTGAAGGTGGGGGGTGTGGGGGTCATGTATATAGTGGTGTCACAGTGGCATAATTACCAAAAAACACTAAAAGGTTCAACAAAAAGCTTCATATTTAATGTTTTGAAAAATCACTTCGGGAAATGAAGTCTCTCTCCTTAAGATCATTAGCAGACCATTAGCAATGGCAGCCGAGATCCTTACATCATAGTGCGCTAATTAGGTTAAAATGCTCATGGCAGGACAAGCGTCTAGCTGTGATGTACAGGGGAAACGAAATGGCCGAGGTTAATTATACACATTAATGGGGAATTATTGAGAGCGCTTGGCCTGCCTCTTAAGTTGTGTTTCTCAGCTGAAATGGCTTCCCAATGTCCTAATAACACGCGCGGAGGGACGTCACATGTAGCACGATCATTACCTCCTTACATCTGTACGTGTCTTGCCGAGGAAGCTTGTGCGTGAGTATTTTGACAACAACACGAGGATTATAGATTGTTGAAGTGCATTGCATAATTGTAGACCATTATTTTGATAGATGTGACCATAAATGTAGATGGCACAGGACGTCGGTTACACTACGGGACAATATACGTGAGTGCAGTAAACCCAACACACTCCTAATCAGTACCTTTTAGAACTGGGCCGCTGTAAAATCATGCAAAGTTTACTTCAAAATGTTAAGCCTGCTTCCCACCTCTTAGTCAGGATCCCGTTGACAACTTGGAAGGCAGCCCTCCACCACAATCCCTCCCTCCCTCCCACCCTTTCCAGGCCTCAACCCATAACAGAGCCAGAGGGCTCCAATCTGGCTCCTTCTAAGAGTCCTCCAATACCCCAGTATTGATTGTCTCTCCACCACAGCCAAACCTCAGCTCAGAGACATTCTGCTAAAAGTGCGCTTAGATGCCTCCAAAGACCAGGCACAAGTCCTCAAAAACACCCTGCCGATGGTTCGTCACCAATGTTCTAAGTAGGTTTTTATGACAGGAAACGTGCACACTTTAAGCTTGGATAGAATGATTGTACTTGTACGCCATAGTCTGTTCTTCCATTAAGGATCTTCACGAGATGTTTTCTGAAAAAAACAAAACTATATTCATTGCTATCGTATTACATCAATGAGCCTGTGTTTTTCTGTTTTACAGAGTCTTGACGAAGTCACAGAAAAACTTGATGTCGACCCAGGGCATCAGCATTGTGTTTGGACCGACCCTCATGTGGCCAGAGTTTGAATTAGGAAACATGGAAGTCAATATGGTGTACCAGAACCAAATAGTGGAGTCCATTCTCATTGAATGTGTGGAGATCTTTGGACCAGAGTAAAGTGGCCTCAGAGTATTCTGGAAAGAGACTGAACATTTTTTTTTTTTTATGTAAAATAATTTCTTGCTCCTGATGTTTTTAAAAAAAAAAAAAAAAAAAACAGCATTTTATTTTCATAAAGTCACATTTATAATTTTATATATAATTTTTATATATAAATGTTATTTTTGTAAAATGCAAATTTCCATTGTATCATACCTCAAAACCTCATTGACAGTTGAAAAGCTGTATATTTGTAATGATATAAATGGTAGCCTGTCGCAGGGAAATAAAGCTTTTGTAAATGGGTTTTGTACACTTGTACAAATATTTCATAATGGATCATTTTCATTTTGGCTGTAAGCAATTTTTGTGAAATGTTTATTTCAGAAACCTGAGATGATAAACCAGGAGCCTCGTTTATAAAACGTGCAGATTTGCACTGTACGCTAATTTCCACTGCAACATTCATATTTCTAAGAACAGACTTTGGCCCCGTTTACACTAGTGTTGTGCTATTTTCGGTTTAAAACGCATAACTTTTGCACAATTACGCTACACAAAATGGAGACTTTTGAAAACTCCAGGGTTGCAGTGTAAATGGACCAAAACGGAGACTTTTGAAAAATTGTGGCTGCACACATTACGCAACTGAAACACGACAATAACAGACCAGTGGTGTGTTTCCCGAAAGCATCGTAAGCCTAAGGCTGGCGACACACTTGAAGATTTTAAGCCCGGTGTGGCCCGATTCGAGGCTTGTCGCAAACAACTTTTTGTCCCAAAAATTTCAACTCGCTTGTGTTGTGTCACTACGATTATTTTACTGCTCTCGATCACGTCAGAGCCCACACAATCCCAAATCGTATTAAACATGTTTGGTATTTATGACTCTTGATCAGGCTGCCTCTGATGTGATGTCCACGATAGCCAATGAGAGCGAGCAAGTTTCACTAACCGGATGTTGCGCGCTTCTATAGCTGAAACTTGGCAGCCACGAAAGTGGAGTATTGAGAAAAAATAAATATTCCCATATTCTTTTTTTCCCTCCTTTTTCTCCTTTCTGAAACAGTATAGATGAGGATCGTTTTCATTTTAAAACGCCGTTTTACACACTAGTGTAAAAGGGCCTTTGACGTGGAAGTGCTTAGCGCCACGTCGCGTTCTAAGCAGATATATGCACTTTTCCTTGTAGCAGGCAGTACGAGTCCTTCAGGTATTTGGAAATCAAAGCAATTCTTGTCACTTGCCATTCTCAAGTAAAGGATTTGGACATTGACTGTTAATGACATTAATTAGGCTGCGTTTACAAGGCGGAGATCTGAAACCATTCAGCTGTGCACAATTTCAAGATTTATAGATCACAATTTAATTTTTCGATTTATAAATTTCACATCTGGAAGAGAGGCGTACATGTTTTTTTTCCCCTATGGAGACGGTTCCTATGCAGTATTTTATAAATGAGGCCCCAGATCTTGTGGTTATTTTCTAGCAGTGCAGACTTGCTGTTGCAACAGGTATTTGCTTAATTATATTGCGATTTTGTGTTATATTAAAGGTACATATGTACATGTATTGGGTTGTTTTTATTTTAAGTAAAATAATTTTTCAGTAAAAAAAGTAACAAAATCTATATGCCTTTCAAGAACATTTCCTGTTCTATTACAGAGTCAGCATTCTGAGTTTTCTGCCTTTAGTACTTTTCTTCTGTCACTCTATGGGCTCTTTGCATTGTCAGATAACGTACAGCGTGATCACATCGGTTTCTAATCAAACTGCCAAAGTCCTCTCCAATTCTCGAACAGCAGTCTCTTTTTATTTGCTTCCCGCAGGCCAGTACTGAGACTGTCTGCATGGAATGTGTTTTTAATTCCATCCCAAAGATAAGAGAGAGTCTGTAATTACGGGAAGAGCCATCCATCCTTGTAGCATTTTCCCTGCATCAGATCCCTCATAGTTTGGCATCTCGAGCCGTAATGATGAAGGGGTACTGGAGGAACAGGAGGGCGACATAAACCAGATTTGCGGGCTGTGCGTCTTTCTAAATCTCGACTGAAAATAACGCAGTGAAATGAGATGCAGCTTTTAGTGACCTCTGGCACAGCTGCGCTTCACTCGAGGACCTTAACGAGTTCGGCAGGCCACCAAGACCTTCATCTCAGAACCTTTGAAAAGAAACACAGTTCGTTTTTTTTTTTCCCTTCACAAAAAGTTTACAGAAAGCTTGGATCTTGTATTGAATGCATTGGCATAGTTTGTCATTATGTCTTCACACCTAAAAAAAGTTTCACATGCCAGGCATGCTCAATTGCTTCAATGCTGGACAAGAAGGAAAAAGTAGGAAGGAAAAAATAAGCTTTACGTTAAACACACCCTGTGAACTCAAGTGTCTTCTGTTTGACACTTAAGTTCCAATAATAATATAGGAAGTAATTTAGGTGTAACTTCATTTACCATAAAACACAGTGTTGGGTAATTTACTCTAAAAAGTAATTAATTCCTAGCTACTAATTACATCTTGTAACAACAGTGTAATTAGATTACTGTACTAAGTACTCTCTGTATAGGTTTAGATTACTTATTACTTACTAAATCCCATATCAACCTCGACCAGCTGAACAATACAAAGACAGACACGAAACTGCACCTTTGATTCTTTTAAATAAACAATATACAATTGCATAAATTATTTGTGAACTGACAAAAGTGTGTAAAAGGAGGTTACGTTAAATCCATTATTTTTATATAGAAGTGTATATAATGTATTGCCTATATAATAATGCAATTACATCAGAAGTAACTAATTAAATTACAGAAAAATTAGGAGTAATCCCTTTTTCACATTTTCAGGGAAACAATTAAATTACAGTAATACACACACACACACACATATATAAAATGATAGATATGTTATGATAGAGGTACACCTAAGTGCTTTATTTCACAGTGTGTGGGTCTTGTCAGAAGTAGGCTCTGAACATCAGCAGCCCAAGCAGAGACGAGAGGGCACGCTGTAGAGTTCATTCTTGCATTAAATGCTTCAAATAACAAGAAATCAAAATGTGTGGGTGGATGGACTGAGGTGGTAAGTAACCCAGGGGAGAATATTGGCAGATATTTGCCGTGTACACGAAGCGAACGCCCAGATTTATTTTGTGCTAGATCCCGTGGTCACATGACACTGCATGGGCATTGTGCAACAGAGCTCACACTTTGAGAGCCGTCGTACTGCAGGTGGTGCTTTGCTCATTAATATGTGCAAAATTAACGTCTCCCGTCAAATTGGCTTGTGAAAAGGTGTGGTGCATTTAGAGTGTTTGGAGCGTGGTGTGAAGTGACTGAATCAAAAAAAAAAAAAAAAAAAAAAAAAAAAAGTATTTATTTCAGTATTTCACAGATTGTTTGCTGCACGGATTTTGACCTCGCCAAGTGTGTGTGTGAGTGTATATATATATATATATATATATTCATTGCCATTAAAGTGAAATTACTGACCCTAAACATAGTATCCTGAATTTTTTTTTTTTTTTTTTTTTTTTTAAATGCTCATTTAAAAGAAAAATGTCTCATGACAACCTTAGAGGTTTTGTATATATATATATATATATATATATATATATATATATATATATATATATATATATATATATATATATATATATATACAGTGAATGCCAAAATTATTAGAACACTTGGCATCTGGGAGTCATCTTATTGGGCGTGGATTTATTTTCCAAGAGGACAATGACCCCAAACTACAGAAGGAATCTGCTGGAACATTGAAAATGATGGACTGACCCCATCAAAATCTGGACCTCAATCCCATCGAGCACATTTAGGGGATAGATCTACTGTACATTCAAAGGAAAACCTTTGGCTTCAGTTGCAGAAGGCACGGGATAACACACTAACGTTATCATTATCATCAGTGTTGATCATTTATTTGATCAAAAATACAATTTAAAATAATTGGTTTACTATTGTAATATATTATAAATGTAATAATAAATGTGATGGCAAAGCTGAATTTTCAGCATCATTACTCCAGCCTTTAGTGTCACATGATCCTTCAGAAATCATTCTGATATGCTGATTTGATGTGCAAGAAAAAATTCTTATTATTATCCATGTTAAAAACAGTGCAGCTTGATGCTTTTGTGGATACTGATAAATAGCAACAAGTTGATCAAATGATCAGGTCTGCTAACCATTGAGACCAGTGTGAAGGGCTCTATTGACGCCATGCGGTCGGTGGGCAAGGGGCGCACAAAGCCGTATGAAACTGCAGCCTTCATGTTTTCTCTACGTAAGCCAAGACGTTCCACGTCTAATGATTTCATGTAATAACTGGAGACCACTGCGCTTTTCCGAACCCCGACAAACTCCCACACACCCCACCCCCACATTTTGTTTTCCCATCCTTCTTGGCAGAGCTTCATGGAAACGAGCGTCTTTGTAAGTCCGCAAAAAAAAAAAAAAAAAAACACAGAAAAAGAAAAAGAAATGCAAGAAAGGGCCCAAAAGTAAATGAAAGCATAACAATACAGTGTCCCTGTGAGATGCCTGCCATGTTCTAACCACTAGGCCCCATTAAAAAGAGCCTGGGCTCCAAGAGAACATGGCAGCATATTGATAGCATATGAATGAGTCACATGAGGACAACGACGTCTCTCTCTCTCTTATCCTCCTCTGGTCTTCCTTTAAGATCATAGATCATGGCAATGTTATACAAACTCAGAGTGAAAAGGAGTATTCTACCTGTCACTTCAGCCTGGACTGCCTCCTTATCTTGTGAGAAGAAACAAACAAATGATATAAATCACACAACCGTACTGTACAACCACAAACAGTAGTACACACTTCCCCCTTGGTAATAGTATAATTGGACAGTGTGCCACAACATGAGCTGGTGTGAAAAAAAACCCAGATAAACTGGCATCGAGCTGCATGCAAAGAAAATTAAAGCCTCTTTGTGTACAGTCCATCCCTAACAAATAATTTACAACCCTTTACTTAAGGTCCTTCCCTTGTTTATTTTAAATTATTGTACATTATTGTTACTTATATTATTATTATTATTATTAGGTACTAACAATGCTATTTGATGAATAAGAATCCAATGAAATTCATAAAAATAAGGTGATAGACATTACAGGTAGTCATTTGGGGTTAATTAGAGAGCTGACATGTTGACCTAGAAGGTTGATTAGGAAAGCATATGAAAATAAATACACTATTAACACATATGAAGATATAAATCCTTTCCTAATTTAGTGACAGCTATGCTCAAACTGTACTGTGACCACTACATTTTGCTCAAGTCAGAACTTGAGGGTTCTCATTAAAGTGCAATTTCCATTTTCCATTTCCTAAATCCTTTTGCTGGTTTTCGGAAGAGGTTGTGATGATTCTGTGCATTTCATTTGCAGTGAGTTGCTGCTCTGAATTCTGTCCCTTCCAAGAACTGAACTGAGATAACATTATCTGAAAATGTTCAAAGGTCTGAATATCATAACCTCAAAGCTGATCTCAAACAGATGGGTATTTATACCTGACGCTGTATCAGATCAAATTACCTTTAGTGATTCCCCTGTCAGATATTAATATATCTACAAATGTAGTCATGTAATATGAATGGCAGCTTTCCAAGTTCTGTGCAGCTCCAGCAATGAGACACCAAACATGAACTGTCGGGGTGGGGGGTGGGGGGGGTAAGAAGACCGCACAAGTCTTAATACCATTTGTTTTGCCATCGAATTCGGCCGGCATTAAATTAGCTTCCCTAGAACACCATCAGTGAGAAAACAGCAACAGGCCAATGAAATGGTTTAATGTGCACTGAGTTTTATAGAGGTTGCTATTAACTTTTTATGTGTGGGGTGACATTTTGTGCCGAAACAGCAGGTTATAGGCTTTATGGCGTCATTAGGTCCTGACCTCAGGTCGGCCCGGGGTAGATGGCAAACTCATCTGACAACGCAGGATAAGGTGCAAACAGGTCAATCACATCCATCTGATCCTTATAAATAACAAAAGCCACAAGTATTCACTTTCAGATGAACAAAAAGAGGCAAATCATATGTGATAATGCAGACTCGTTCAAAATATCATTCGGCACACAAAAGTATCTCACTGACTCCCTAAAATATGAAATACATTACATATGGAGGTAGGATATTAGGACTATTTTTCTATGAGCTATGAAGGAAGCACTCCTACTTAATGAGGAGTAATGAGACTAATATCGGTTGCGTGCGAGAAGATGGGGACGTGATTATATTTTAACCTTTAATTCGAATCCTCTGTCCGGCGCACCTGAAAAATCTATGCATCTGAAATAATAACGCCTGAAAGTCCGCAGCTTTATTAAGAGAATGTCTGATAATAAAGGAGGAATCCTTCAATAACTCCTGCAATAAAAGTCAGGCCTCTTTTAATAACACATATGTTGGCAGGCCTGAAGTGGGCCGTGTGATTGTGGCATTGCTGTGATGTGAAAGCAGACACTTATATCTTTATGGAAAATCTGACAGGCCATTGTTAGTTTGCCCAGATTTTACATTTTGCAAACACATATAAATAGCTAGTTACCATGCCCCCTTAATTATGCAGCGGGTTCCCGACTGCAACGTACAGCCAGATCTCCGACGCAAGGAAAATAAAAGAACCATATTTAGATTCAACCACAGTCCTGGGGAAGCCTTGCATCAACCTTTACTGAGCCTCGGGGGACTTTGTCACAACCTGGCAACCTCAGGTGGAGCAAGAGCCCACAACGTTTCAAGCCGCAACTTGGCTGCCGCTCTGTCGGAGTGGGAACCAAAGACTCCAGAATTCCAGGCTGGAGTCCTCCGGCACAAAGGATAAAAATGGATATGAACCGAAATATGAGGTGGGCCCGCCTTTGTGCGACACGAAAGCGGTTTCAGGTTTTTTGATTGTTTATTTTTACTTTGTTCTTTTTTTCCATTAACCACAAATATAAAGCTGTTT
Source organism: Paracanthobrama guichenoti (assembly GCA_018749465.1). Lineage (NCBI taxonomy): Eukaryota > Metazoa > Chordata > Actinopteri > Cypriniformes > Gobionidae > Paracanthobrama > Paracanthobrama guichenoti. Next base: position 17,540,754 of record CM031951.1, read on the forward strand.
TTTTCCGGCATATGATGACATTAAAATCACATATACATGTTTTTCTTAAATAATAGCAGAGATGTGGTAGACAGTTTTTTTTTTTTTTTTTTTTTTTTTTTTTTTTCGGGTCATAAACTCTCTTTAACAATGAGGCTGGATTTTAAATCATAATGTATTTCTTGGGGGGTCACGTCATGTCATGTGTTCCTCTGTTAACATCATGCCACTGTCTGCTCTCAGGAGAGATCTGAAACCGTGCCCCAGAGTGTCCCAGGAGAAAGCGCTGAGGTTCACCTAGGAAAAAGAGAGACAAAGAGAATAAAGGGAATGAGATGGAAAAAGCAGAGAACTGTGAAAGTGTTATGACAGCATTGGAATCCAATTGTTTTATGATTAGTTAAGCAGTGGTTCAAGTGGTTTCGCTTCAGATTTTAATAATTTCATCATTTTAAATTTGACATCAAGTGAGATCCAAGGCTGTTTTATGCGACAACTTTTTTCTTTTATAATTGTATATTTATTATTGGTATTATTAAATGTGTATATCAAGCCAATAATTCAAATTATGGATGACAATAAATAATGTCGAACCATATTTAATGTAGCCTGTTTCGTATTTTCTTTCATCTTGCATTAAAACTTCTACAAGTGGCAAATTCACCAAGCGGCAACCTCCCCCAGTTTCTGTTGAAGCCAATACGCAAGTGACTTAAACTGCAATTCATCGACTGGCCACTAGGGACAGGCTTCAAAAGGGAGCAGAATCTCATTGAGCCCCATGTTAAAATGCCCAACTTTACAGCAGAAAAAAAACATGTTTACAGCCTGGTACAAATTGTGGTTTTGGTCTATATAGCTAATTTTGCCCTTCATGACAACCGTGTGGGGGGGTTGGGGGACTTTTTTATAACTCATTCGTTTACATTATATAAAGCCTTAAAGTTCTGCACAATTAAGGGCGTGGCCACTTTGAGTGACAGGTGGGTAGCCGTTTGTCTGCTGTCTGTTAGTCATCGCGTCACCTCAGCTCCGCCCACGTCCCGCCTCTTTGTCCATTTTCAATTATCCGGGAGTGACACGCGATGAGGCGCTGCCAAGATGGCAACTCTCAACAGCCAGCTCGACCCAACTTTAAGCTTCAGAACTGCTCTTCAGAATCCTATGGGTGACGTCACGGACACTACGTCCATATTTTTTTACAGTCTATGAAATTCACCTCAAAATACAGTGGATGCCTGACTTTTGACCTCAACAACAAAAGAAACAAGAAACAGTTTGATTATATTGCATGTAGTTTTTGCATGCAGTGTTGCTTTTTTTTCCTCCTGCTTTCCACAGGACTTTAGAACAGACTTGTGATCAACAATCAAGATTTATTAATCTCGCTGTACCTCTACAATGACAATAAATAGCTTGACTTGACTGATTTGTTGTACACCTTAAAGGGATTTAGGCAGGTTATGAATATAATTCCTGCAAGAGGCTTGACTTGCATTGATTACTGATCATGTATTAGCCTTGGACGTTTATTCATGTACAAATCACAGAATTTTATGACTTAAAAGCACTTCTAACATGTTAGAATTCTCTGTAGAAATCTTTGATTTGATTTCCAGTGAAATGAACATTATTTACCTGAATAACATGTTGTCTGACTAATTGCGGACCCTTGCAGAAGTCTTGTAGTCTTTTGCACAGCTGTTCAGGTGTTGAATACAGATATGTTGCTACAAGAGGAAAATACATATTTGATAAGTAAGAAACCTCAAAGAGCAGATGAGATCGCAGGCACTTTCAGCATAAAAAATTCAGCTGACACCATGCTGTGTGTGATGCTGTACATTATTGAACTGTGGTTATATTTATTTATTTATATAAAAATGCCAGAATGGTTTATGGCAAATTCTTCGATTGTGCTTTAAGATGAATAAGTCATTATACACAGAAGTTGAACATAGCAGCTTTGCCTGTGACAATAAATCGTCTTTTGCATATGAAATAGAGCTAGTTTTCTCATCACTGGCAAATCATGAAAATGAGAGAAGAATTTTACCAGGGAATATTTCAGGATAGACCAAAGCCTTCGGACACAGGGGATAACAACCGCAATGGACCGCTTCTAACCTGAAAGAGAAGATTTATGTCATGTAAGGTTCAATTCCATATTGACCAAATCTATTGAAATGACTCCATTTCCCCAATTAGCAATTTCTGAAACGGCACCAATAAAAGTTCAGCACTATGAGGCTGACAACAAACCAAAACAACTGCCAGTACTAAACAAAGCCATCGTAACTAGTTGAGGGATCATTATTACTGACAGATGAAGCGGCACCCAGGACTGTACCTTGATCAATTTCAACCGTTATACACAGCAGATCAAAGCATTTTAAAATCATTTTTCTACTTCAAATATCTAATGATCTAATGCTACCTCATAACTATGGCATAGTTTTGCACACTATCTCATGCTTTTAGTTCATCAAATAGTTCAATCTAGGGCAAACTTTGCTCCCAACTGATTCAACTCATTTGAACCCCTATTGCTGGCAGTGGAAATGACCGGCTGTTTAAATATTTTGTAGAATGAGTATTAATATTTAATGAGTCTATCCATCTCTCCCTTCACCATCAGATCCTCATCTCATTTCCCATGCTAAAACCATGCATATTTTAATATCCGATTAGCCCTCTGCCATTCACGGCAGAAATTTCAAGATTCTGATTGAGCAATGGGACAAATCTTTTCAAACAATCTTGTGGATTTGTGAAACGTCTCAGTCACAAAGTTGCGTTTCAAGTGGTTTGTACCGTTACATATTTAATGGTCACTCATACACTGCTAACAGCAAACCTTCAGATTTGTGACATAAGGAAAACAAAGCATACTTTTTTTTTTCTTTTGCAGTTTCAGGAATCATCACTTTTGGTGGGTTCATATATTCGTACCAAAGCAATAAAACATGCGTTTTTTTTATTCACATCTCTTTATTCCAAGCCAGCTGGAGAAAAAAAAAAAAAAAAAAAAAAGAACGAACACGTCGCCTAGCTATAATTTCTCTACAAAGGAAAAGAAAAACAACAGCACAACAGTCATCGTCCTTGAGCAAACACTAGACAGTGAAGGTTTAGTGTAGTATTACCTACTCTGCAACGTCAACATCCCCTTCCCTGATCAAATTCACAGTGAACACAGTAAATCAAAGTTGCTCGGCTGGAGTCTATGACAGCCCGTCGTATGAAACTGATTAAGGTCAGTTCCATGTCAATGCAGTTAATGTGTGAGCGTGCAAATGCTTATCAGGCTTTTCATCTCAAATATAATTAGGCGATCATTCTGCTTGGCTGCCTTACTGTTTTTCTGGAGGGCACGGATGGGCGTCTGCTGACAATTAATCAGATTAGGCTAATTTCCACAATAACGAGGACAGAACACGGTGGAGAAAAGTCCCCTTGCGTGGCACGGGCTGACCAATGAGACGTAAGGACTGATCGGCGAAAGCATTTGAGCAGGTGATTCAAGTTCTGGGGTCTTACGGCCTTTTTCTCATGTCATCAACCCTTTGCAGCAAAATTGATTTAGTAAGTGGATGTTTCTTTAACTTCGGGCACTTTTATGTCCATGGGGTTGATTTTTATTAAAAACAGATTTTTTTATTTTTTATATTGTCACATTATACTTTTTAAATGTCTTCTGTAACGGATATCATTGTTTTACCCTTTTCCCAGATTTTGTATGTTAAAATATCATAAAATAGAAATGATTACATTTAATATTATGATAATTTAAACAAATTAAGATTGAATAAAACATGATACATTTCAGTATTTATTTTGTGAAAATGATGCATAATTTTGTGGCATAATTTCCATCAAACAAACAATGTTCCTAAAGAAAGTTTTCCTTTTTTAGTTTACTTGTTTAGGATACAAGCATCTCTGTAAAGAGTATGCTTGAGATGAAGTATGAGAATTAATACATATTAAGATAAATATTACTATTATTTTAGAAAAAAATATTTTATTATGCATCATTTCAAATCAAGATATTCTTTTATTAAATGATACAACTGTAAATTGCCAGAGTATTATTTAAGTGCATTTACTTAGATTACATAATATACTAGCTATTAGCTTTAGACATTCACCTTAACAATACAAATGAGTCAATTTGTTTTACAAATGTCATTTTTATCAAAAGAATGGTAGTAGATGTATGCATTAAGAAGTGGTGAAAAATGACACTGTGGTGGGATTTTTCCTTTAAAAAAAAAGGGAGAAAAAAACAATTCTCACATGACGTGCTCATAGTTAAAGGAACACCCGAGCATTAATTACCCTTATTCATCTCAATTCAAACGAGATGTTTTTGGAAGTTAAACATTATTAAGAAAAGCCGACAGCAGGTGTTTGATCAGTGTTTGAACACACACATCTCCTGAGGACATAAACGTAAAACACACACAGCTGAGGAGTCTCCTTATTCCTTCTCTCCACTGGACTTTGATCTAATGAAATCGAGAACAACCTCAGCCGTATGTAGTAAGAGTCCCAAAGGGAACGCGAGTCTAAACCGTTACCTCGCAAAGCAAAGGATGTTTCCATCCAATCGATATCACAGCCTAGAAAATTCATCAATGCTGTCATCTAATAGGATGTATACATTTAGTGTACAGAACAAGGATGACCGAAGTCCCCTGTGTAGAACGAGCCCCTGCTAGCACACTTTGGATGAGTGCTACCTTGGCTCTGGGCATTATCTAACAAACTCTTCAAAAGTCAAGCACAGGTGACTGAAGATATTGATCCAGGCGCTACTGAACACATCAAGGCTGGTGCTTTCAAAGGTCGGTCCAAAACACATGCAGTACCCTCCTGACTGTGAAACACCCCCAGAAGGAGAGGACAGGCCTTTGGGATTGAAAGCAACCTTTCAATTAATCCATTAACTTTTCTGGGTCTGTTTGGGGGTTTGGAGAATTACACGCTCATGGTAATCTTCACGTTTTGTGTGTGCATGATGGAGCTGTCTTTCTGTATTAGCGATGATTTTGTATTGTTTCACATAATGTGGGCTGCTAAACAAATAGGAGTTACTATAAATTCTGTGGTAATTTACTAATATGAATGACTAAATTCACTAAAACTGATACCTTTTCCTAAATTTCACAAAAGCAGCAAACAACACTTGTGCTAATCAACATTAATAAACCACTGTGGTGACTTTCTGTTTGGAGAGAACATATTTCTATGACAGACAGCAGATGAAACTCACATTGCTACTCCAAAAAACTCGTGCTTGGCTGTGGAAACGACGACATCTGCTTGGCACAGCGCTTTGAGGTAATCTTCCTTACTGGGCATGAAACCCCAGTGCTGGATGTGGTCAACCAACTGTTCTTTGGCTTCTGAAAAGATGTCTATAGTGGGAAGGAATGGAGAAAGGGACAGAGGCCTCAATATCGACGTGTAGTAATTAACGGAGAGAGGGATGTTTAAAGTTTTGGTCATATTTTGCGAGGAGATAAAATAAGCAAGGCCATCATAAATTTGGACATAAAATGAAGAAGGGCACAAATAATCAATAACATGATTCTATTAGCAAAATCAAAATAGATTAAAACCGTTTCAATGTGATTGCCTTCCGAGCAATCGTAAACATAATTTCATAACATGAGAAACCTTTACGATCTGTTTATTTCTTTTGGTCTCGTGGCTGTTTATGCCACGATAAAACTTTGCATCTCAATATAAGAGATTGTGTTTCCTGTAAGTCTCGTTTTGGCAGCGCTAGAGTGTGCGGGCACATAAATGAAATGAATGCTAACTCCATAAATACCTAAGACTGTCCGAAAGATATTAAAACATAATTGTCCACTAATGAGGAGTGTATTTTGCCAATGAAAATGTTGCCTGTGTGCAATAAACAGACAATCTTTGAACCTAAAGCGATGCACTTAACAAATTTGTTTCAAAGTTAAACCTGTAATCACATTTGAGCATGACATCAGAGGTGTCAAACAACTAAATCATTCTATGAAAAGTAGGGAGAGAGAGGGAGGGAGAGAATGAAAGAAAGATTTTGGTGAAGAAAAAAATTATATGGCTACTAACTGGAAAATTTTGTCTAGAAGAACTGTTGTACAAAAGCAATATCACACCATAATTGCTTAATTATATCCCCGGCCCTAATCCCTACAGAACATGATGTACCTGGAACGTCAGTGAAGGTCTCTCCCAGGACAGAAACTTCAAAGCTCAGCTGTCGTTCTTTGAGTTTCAGTAAGGTCTGGAAGAACAGCTGTGGGTCTTTGTCATGTTCCCTTTAGCCAGAAAGAGACAAAGCAGAAACAAAACACTGACTATTATTTCACAGTTGGAAACAATAACATAAATACAAATTAATGTATGTACAAGTGTAAAATACAAGTGTATGTACATATACACTGATCAGGCATAACATTATGACCACTGACAGGTGAAGTGAACAACACTGATTAGTGGGTGGAATATATAAGGCAGCAAGTGAACATTTTGTCCTCAAAGTCAATGTGTTAAAAGCAGGAAAAATGGGCAAGTCTAAGGATTTAAGCAAGTCTGATAAGGGCCAAATTGTGATGACTAGACACCTGGGTCAGAGCATCTCCAAAACTGCAGCTCTTGTGGGGTGTTCCTGGTCTGCAGTGGTCAGTATCTATCAAAAGTGATCCAAGGGAGGAACAGTGGTGAACCGGTGACAGGGTCATGGGCGGCCAAGATTCATTGATGCATGTGGGAAGTGAAGGCTGGCCCGTGTGGTTCGATCAAACAGACAAGCTACTGTAGCTCAAATTGTTCACAAAGTTAATGCTGGTTCTGATAGAAAGGTGTCAGAATACACAGTGTATCACAGTTTGTTGTGCATGGGGCTGCATAGCCGCAGACCAGTCAGCCATGCTGACCCCTGTCCACCTCCAAAAGAGCCAAAAGAACTGGACCACGGAGCAATGGAAGAAGGTGGCCTGGTCTGATGAATCACGTTTTCTTTTACATCACGTGGATGGCCGGATGCGTGTCCGTGTCGCTTACCTGGGGAACACGTGGCACCAGGATGCACTTTGGCAAGGCAAGCCAGTGGAGGCAGTGTGATGCTTTGGGCAATGTTCTGCTTCTGTAACTTTGGGCAATGTTCATCCATGTGGATGTTACTTTGACACGTACCACCTACCTAAGCATTGTTGCAGACCATGTACACCCTTTCATGGAAATGCTGTGGCCTCTTTCGGCAGGATAATGTGCCCTGCCACAAAGCAAAAATGGTTCAGGAATGGTTTGAGGAGCACAACAACAAGTTTGAGATGTTGACTTTGCCTCCAAATTCCCCAGACCTCAATCCAATCGAGCATCTGTGGGATGTGCTGAACAAACAAGTCTGATCCATGGAAGCCCCACCTCACAACTTACAGGATTTAAAGGATCTGCTGCTAACATCTTGGTGCCAGATACCACAGCACATCTCCAGGAGTCTAGTGGAGTCCATGCCTCGATGGGTCAGGGCAGTTTTGGCAGCAAAAGGGGGACCTAACACAATACTAACATAATGTAATGCCTGATCGGTGTGTGTGTGTATATATATATATATATATATATATATATATATATATATATATATATATATATATATATATATATATATATATATATATATATATATATATATATATATATATATATATATATATATATATATATATACACACTTACTTTTACTTTGGTCACAAAATGTATGACCAAAAGGCAATTTCTGCTTTTCATAATTTTTTAAAATGACCTTCAACTTTTCTATGTTTACACATGTTCTGATGTTATTGTTGAAATAATAAAAACATACAGAGAAAAGGTAAAATCTGTGATAAAACAAACTCTGATGAAATTTCAGTGTTTGACATTTTTAATTTTGATTTCGCAGAAATGTGTAAACAAATGGAAATGTTAATACAATTATTTACATTTGAGGTGCGTGGTATGAGTTCTCAGAGTTTCTCCTCGAATCTCAGCTCGTATACCTTAATTACACATCTGAAGCTGAGGCCACATGTTCTGTCACTGTGATCCAGCCAGGCCGCTGATTGCTGGTGTGCTTCCATTAAAGTTCTGAGCTCAGCCAAGAGATCTGGTGAGCAGCTTCACAGCGATCACTGGCAATGCTTCATTACCTCAAAAATAGTTCACTCTGAAGTCTAAAGTGTGCCTTTGAAATCCAAGGCACACTTTACAGGTTCTAATAAGATTAAATGAGGAGTACTTCAAAGAACAGGTTTTGTTAAATGCCATTTCAATTTTATTTTGTACTATGAGAAGATTAACGGGTAATTTGCCCAATCTTATGTACATGTATAAAATAAAAAATGTACTGTTGTGTGTCTAAAATGTCAGAGCAGAAATTACACACTTTCCAAAAAAACTTGTAAGTCTTCTTTCTCATGGAATTACTTCCTAAGTGCATTTCGGACCGCTCCACCGCAAGCCCGTTTTATTCTGCAATCAAAAAGACTAATGTGGCTAACCAACATGCAGACAGCACATCTGATGAAGAAGCTTCCCTCTGAATACAACGGCCCTCGACGCACTGGTTTGAAATCCTTCTCTTTGGCCTAAACTGCGCGCCTGAAGACTTTTCAAAAACCCTGACAGTCGAATGGTGATCCATGCGGCTCATCCTCTTGATAAAGCAGAGGTATGTTACCGAACAACGGCCTTACAGAGCTCATACATGTTGCACAAAAGAGGCTTTGACAAATCTCTGAGCTCGTCAGCACTGCCGTTCTGTATACTGTCTGAGAAAGAGCTCTCTTCACAAAAATGACGATGTTGAAGGTCAAAAACAATTACCGGGGCAGAAGCGCTTTGACAAAAGACACCTCCCACTTGGGTGGAATCTCCTTAGATGAGGTATTAGTGAGGGCTTATTTCCTCTCATTTCCGGTTCTTTTATGTTGCCTTTTCCCTCCTGGCTTGACGTTGATTCCCTCATTAATTTTGCAGCCTCTTTGATTCGCTACATTGTGGATGTGATTGCTACCTCCTCCGGACTAAGACTGGTTGACCTGCGGGGAGGTGACATGGCGACTGCAGGGATGCCTATTACCCGGCCTGTCAGTCTAGTAACTAAAACAGCCTTCATGAGGGCCGTGATGCCTTATTTCCTACTGACAGCATAGCGGAGGGTTAATTAATATGTCAGTTATGTTATGCAGGGATTGCTGGGGCTCAACGTGCCTCTCGCACTAAAACTGGAAGAGTGGAGACCCGCACAAACAAGTTCACTAAAATGCACTTGCGGCTGCTGCTGGTCTGTGACGTCTGGCCTGGGCATTAATGCAGATTAATAAATGTACAACGCAATCATATTAGCGATTAATTATTGGAAACTTTCTACAAGCTATACTTAAGGGGCATTTTAAACGCAGATGTTAATGATAGGTGGCAAACATGGATGACCCAAATAAAGTTTGAGGTTGAGATTATATGGCTAGTATGGACACATTGCAAAAATCAATCAAGATTGCAGTATTCATAAATACTGATTAGGGTCAGCTAATATGATTTATAAGCTGTTTTCCTTGTGGGGACCAAAAAATGTCCTCACAATGACAAGGATTTTGAACATTTTGTCCCTTGGGTCTACCTGACACAACACACACCTAGGGTATACCTGAAACCACACACACACACACACACACACACACACACACACACACACACACACACACACACACACACACACACACACACACACAGAGAGAGATAGAGATAGATAGAGATAGACAGAGATAGATAGATAGATAGATAGAGAGAGAGAGAGAGAGAGAGAGAGAGAGAGAGAGAGAGAGAGAGAGAGAGAGAGAGAGAGAGAGAGATCTTTTGTATAACTTTTGATCAATTTAATGCACCCTATGAATCATTTCTTTCAACAACAACAAAAATCTTACTGACACCAAACTTTTAAACAGTAGTGCAAATGCCCACATACTGTATATATACACACTATGTGTTACTTCCTAATACTAAAATAGGGGGTTTTCTTACCCTTTGACCTTAGAGTGCAATGAGACAGAAACCAAATAAAACAAATACGAAAAAAAGGGTTCTGCAGGGACTCGGCGAATCCTCATTAGCAGTCATCCGGTACCACTTAAAAGAATATGATCCTCTCATTTAGACAGCTATGATTAAATATTCCCCTTTAAGTCGCACCCATGAGGTGCATGTTTTAAAATTCAAACTCTATTTACTGCAAAAGCATGACGTTAAAGGATTCAAATCAGAAGGAAGCGAAAGGGCTAATTAATGGGGCTCTTGAAAGACCAGGATTCAGTTATCTGGGGATTGATTAGGGTCAGCTGAAAATAGCGGAGGCAAAGCCTCCGGTAAAACAAGACAAAACAAACCATGACCGTGTCGATCGTTCTTACTGTTCCTCCGCTGGGAGGGGTGCATGGTGGGGCCATAATAAGGGGGTAACTATAGACGAACGGTTGTGAAAATGTATGTGCTGATGTCTTTGATAGCATTTTGACTGTCAGTAAACGATTCGTTTTCCACTTCTCTACTGTTTCATGACCCCGATTCATTAGTTTTAATTGCGAGCAAAGGCAGAATTCCAGAAAATATTTGACTTTTGATGTCTGCACACAAGTCAGCTTTAAATCCTTTGTGCCGTTTTCAAAATTCCAACATATCATATCCTTCCAAGCGCCGTCCCTCTCTAATGGGGGTCTCGGCGGCACGGCTCTGGCGATGAGGAGCGCAGGAGGAGTTGTGGAACCAGTCATGATCCATGCCAGCACAGTGTGGTGACGAGTCAGTGGCCGTGTCTTTTTTACTTGGTCATTAGTGCCCGCTGCACAGTCTGGGAAGACCGAGAGATACACAAATATGTCTGGATTTCAAGACAGGCCACAGAAGAAGAAAAAAAAACATTGCGTAATTGCCTGCAGAGAATGATCGCCTGAAATACAAAGGTCCAGCAGAGGGAAAACCCATGCCAGCCCATGTGACTGTTTGATGGTGTACTTTAGTAAATGTCTTCTTCACTGCAGTTTTTTTTTTTTTTTTTGGTAAGAACATGTGCTTGTTGGTCACTGTGAAAATCAAGGTTGCTCTCTTAGGTAAATGGGCTTTTCAGAAGCAAATTTAAGCTCTCATCACATGCACCTGCAAACAGCTGCCCTCTCTGACCATACGCCCCAGTCAGCGCCTGCAATAAGACAGTCCTGTAATCCAACGGATGAAGACCTATCCAGGCCACATGGAGATTAACAATCTGCAACCAGTGATGATGACAAAAAGAGAGGCTGGAAAAAAAGGAAAAAGGATGAAATGGGACACACTGTCAAAGATAATCCAAGCCCCTTCTTATTTTCCAGCAGCTCTCGCCCTGTGTAAATCCCAATTTAACTCGGACCAAAGCCAACGTTTACGAGGCACGGATGTTAACAGCGCTAATCCATCTGTGTTTTGCTCAGTTTTGAAGAGATTACACAATGGATGGTTTTGTTACTGATACAAGAGTAGGTGAATGACAGATACATAACACAAACAAACATTGCAAAATCCCTGTGCCAGCATCAAACTTCGACACCGGTGGTCTTTTCGGTTGTTAATCTGATTTATGGGTGTTTTTTGGTAAGGAAACATATCATCACTGCCAAGAGATGAGCAAAGAGTCATGGGAGAAATATGTGGCTTGAGCAACAGTTTCTTTTTTTCCTTTTTTTCTCAGCCCATGGCAGATGAGGTAGAGATACAATGCTGTTTGGTTTCCACTCATGCCAAGAGGAGGTCTAAAATATGGGGAGTGGAAGATATTTAAACTTCAACAAAAACCACAGAGCAATCCTGCGGGCAATAAAATATTTTCTCATCCCTCCCCCATCGGTTCCTGTGAACAAAACTCAACGCCACAGACGTTCTCTTCTGTTGCCGTTTCTGCAATTGAGATTCTGTTCATTCAAACATTTAAAAAATGTTATGAGAGGAATCAAACACCGATGTCACTGATAATATTCTAAAGGTGGCTTTCGCCAAGATTGATTTTGAGAAACAATGAGATGATGCTGAAATATATTATCAGACCCACAACCATCGAGGGGGTCGGAGGACACATTACACGCTTCGAACTGCTTCGAACCAGTGGTCTATCTGTGCATATTGTACCAAAACAAGCATGTTATCCATTTTCCATGCCTCTGCCGTACTGTCAAACAATTCCCTGGACAATCCAAAGCAAATAACTCACAGAATGGTAGTTGTGTACAGGTTGATGTTTGAGGCGCTTTCATGTCACACGTGTTTGAAGTCTGCTGAGAAACAATGTCCTTGCATTACATTTCTGTGCGAGTGCTTTGTTTAGTGGGAACAGTGACAGCTGAAAGCTTTGAAAAATCTTTTTCAACATGAAAATGCTCAACAATCTTCTAGGATTTTTCAATTCTGCAGTTTCCAAAATTGCAAGTAGCACTTACCATGGGTTGATTTTTATGACGACAGGAATTGTTCTTCTTTTTTTTATTTTTTTTATGAAGATCACATAAAACGTTTTATTTTACCATGCCTTAGTTATTTATTTAATTTACTTCTGTCTACTTTTCAAATGCCTTATGCCTAACATTTTATTGTTGTACCCTTGCCTCAGACAGAAATTCATGATATAAATATTACATTTTAAACTCTATGATTATATAAACAAAGAGAAATAATCAAAACTATTCCAATATTTATAGTATGAAAATGCATTTTTAACAAATTCACAAAAAGGCTGAAATATATATTAATTGTGTGTGTTTAAGTATACAAAAAAAATGCTGATATGAAATTAGCCTAGAAAGACAAGTAAATCTCAATTCAAAAAGTAAAATGTAATTTAACCACATAATGTTATCAAAAATAAATTATGTAAGCATGTTTGTTTAAGTATATATATATATATATATATATATATATATATATATATATATATAAATCAAAAGTCAAAAGATCAAAAGTGCCCAAAGTTTAATATCTTTACAATGCTTTAAAATTCATTATTATTATAAATGAAGAATAAGTCAGTTAATGAAATATTGAAAGTATTTTGTTAAATCCACATTTCAATAAATAAATGGATGTTAAATGAACTCTTGATGAATAAATGTGTCATATGTTTTCATGAACGTCTTACCAGCGATGTGGCCAGACTATGTGGAGTGGCCGAAGTTTTCCTCTCTCATCATCATACGGACGGGACACTGGCTCATTCTCCAACGTCTCCTGATGGGGTGTGACACTCGTGGGCTTCAAGGACTGCTGCGGCCCCTCCACATTAAGAACCTTCTCAGGTGGCTCAGCGTCTATCGCGAGGTCTGGACAACTGATGGAGTTTATTATAATGTCATTAGTTATGCTCCCATAATTTACTCAAGAAATAACCAGTCTTAGCCATTTTAATGCACAAACAGCCTTCAGTGCTATAGAGCATTACCTTGGACCTGATGTTTGAGCATGGCTTTGAGCTGCCAGAGCGTGGATATCATCACACCGCACTGAATGCCTGAGACGTTTGTGTGCAGGGAGGAATCTGAGGACGAAAGAGGAAAAGCCCTATAAAACACACAGAAGAGAGACTATGGAAAAACTATTTTTAAAAAAAGAAATTAAAAACACTATGACTGTAAACACATTCCTAATTCAAAGATGTTTTTCCTTAAACCTTCACTGATTTCTATAATGAAAAACAACATAAGGAGCAAATAATTCATATGCTACACCAGTCAGAACATTACATGTTTGAACAAAATAAACAAAGAAGGTAACTAAAACCACATTTTAAAAAAGAAAAAAGGGCCCTCATGTGGCATTTCTCTCTCCCCGGCCTTAAAATATGTCGAGCACACAGCCGAACTGATGTATTCTGCAACCACGATGATTATTACAAGTTAAAGAAGTTAAAACAAGTCACATTTTCACATAATTCTCTGCCAAAAGCGATCCATAAAACGCAGAAAGCACTTTCTCCGTTCTCTGCGACTGCACAGCCCATGCGCTGCCTCGATGGCACCGCGAGTCCTAATTGTAGGTTGTGTGATGGACGCGAGCCAATTAGCTGCTTGAGAGCGAGATTCCCCCATGCTTACTGACGCGCTATTATTTTTTGCAGTGGAGCAAAACCGAAGACAGATATATGGCACTATCTTTAGTCCAGATTGAATGAGTCCAAAACAAGTCAAAACATTTACAAAAGCCATTCAAGATATTCATGATGCAACATACATTTTCCGAAGATTAATGAGCAGATCACTTGGCTGCTGATGCAAGCTTCCATTACAGTTACAGTAGATCTTCTTTCTTTTTAAAACAAATCATTTAACATTGCCACTCTGCAACAAGGCACATTTGGGAAGGGAAAATGAAATAAAATATAAAAGTTAAAAAAAAATTAATAATAATAAATGAAATAAAAAATAATGTAATAGTACAGTTCATTAAATTGGCTTGAATAAAGAGGATGTCCTAAGTGGCACTTATATGTATTTCAGTGAGCCAAAGTCTCTGTGGTGGAGGGAAGCAATACAACATGACAAACTACTAACCGATTTAGTACGACTTCCCACAATATGTTTATAATATATGTGGATCCTTCCAAGTGCTGGAGAACTCATCGACTTCAAAACAAAAGGGGCTGTAAAGGCAGTCGAGTGTAAAGAGAGTTTCTCTCTGAGTTACATTCAGATGGCTGCCTCGACTCACCACAATTTTGGGTGTATTTCTACTGCCCACTTTTTCCGAGTTAGTCGTGTACCGGTCATGAATAATTATACGAGAAGAGAAAGCAGCACTTTATTTCCCTTTTCTCATTGGTTCAACTTCTCAACTGTGTTGAAAGCATTTCCGGGTACAGTACACAAGCATGTTTGTGCATTTTGACCGCACATTTGTCTAGATGAAATCAAGTTCAGGAAGCGTTAGTCAAATACAGATAGGTAAATTGAGGTCTGAATGGAAGAACCTTCAAAGAAAGCTGTTAAAGCCACAGAATAAATGTCCAGAGAGCATTCACTATGTGCTCTTTTGGAGTTGTCGTTTCAGATGCAATGCCCTAATCCCGTATTCATCTCAGTAAATATGCATTCAGCAGCGATCAATGGCTATCCAAATATGAAACGGTGCCATTATAATTCTCCAAACGTCCCTGAGAAAAGACAGAGTATCAATGAGAGCAGTCACTCAACAGTTCACCTCCATTAGATTAGCCATTGATAAAAGTGCCAGGGAAGAGTTTCACAATGGATGAATTAACTAACAGATGTGGACAAGGGAGCCAGGCTACATAAAGCTGCACTAAAGAGATGACAAGAAGGTGGTTGCGGCAAGGTATGAGGGATGGAGCTGCCTTGCAAGCTAGGAGGAAAATTTCATTTCGAGGGCCATTTTGAAAATTACACGAGGAGGTTTTGACTAGGCAATAAAAACACAGCCGTGTCCACTGACAGGAGAGGGAGAATGCCACCAATTAGCTTATTTATAAATCAGGCGCAATTTCAGAGATGACTTTTACCTTGCATTTGATTAAATGTGAAAGGATGGTTGGGGAAAAGAGGGAGGAAAGAAAATCAAAGTCAAAAATCATTTCATCTAATTTCCTTTATTGGCAATAATCACAAGCGGTCTCTTTTTCCCAGGCTAATGAAAAATTCCATTGATCTTGAGGTTGGCCGTTGTGACAGCTTAGAAGCGGAGAGAGCTACGTGTGAGCTGTGCAAACTTTATCCACCAGTTCGGGCAGTTCTCCTGGGTTGCTCAGGACAGCTTAAAGTAACCTTACAAGTTAAGCTCAATTGCTGCATAATGTTGATTAATACCAAAAATATATGCAAAATTTGAAAAAAGAAAGCAAAAGTTGTGATTGCTTACAATCGAAGTAAACATGGCCCAAAGGGTATATAAATCCAAATATTTTTGTTAAAGCACTTACATTGTAGAGTCGTCTAAATGTTCCCTTTAATTTGTTATTTGTCGATCAAGAAGCTCCTATTTAAAGGAAAAGTGAAAGATTATAGCAACTGTTACATCCTTTGAGAACACTTTCCCTTTAAAAGCACAAGTCAGACTGAGTTTAAGGAATTTATAACAAAAAAGCACAACAACCTTGGTTACTTTGACTACTGACTTTACTGGCATGGAAGTTGAAGGATTGCCTATAACTCAACATAAATGTAAACATACATTTTGATAAAAGAAATTAATGTTTTGGTAACACTTTACTTAAAGCCCTTATGTATAACGCATTATAAACATATTTTTAATGCAGTAATTATGCCTTGTAATGCACAGTATAATGCACTGTATGATCTCATGAATAATTGTAACCACAGTTATAACACATTATAATACGTATCTATTCATTGACCACAATTTTAGAAAATATAATGCATTAAAACACGACAAACAGCCACTTGCAGAATCTGCAACATTATTATGCGTTTTTAACTTTGGGTACAATTATTTATGAAATAGAAGATATTATGTAGTATAATTTACATTATAAATACCTTTATAATGCATTATACATAAGGGCTTTATGTAAAGTGTTACAAAGTGTTTTTATTCAGCAAGGATGAATTGAAAATTATTAAAATTGACAGTTAATAGATTTATAAAAGTAACAAAAATGTTGAAGACTGGAGCAATGATGCTGAAAATTCAGCATGCCATCACAGGAATAAATAAAATATATTCAAACAGAAAAGTTATTTTACAGTTGCAAGAAAAAGTATGTGAACCACTTGTAGAATCTGTGAAAATGTGAATAATTTTAACAAAATGAGAGAGATCATACAAAATATGTTATTTTTTATTTAGTGTTGTCCTGAATAAGATATTTTACATAAAAAATGTTTTACATATAGTCCAGAGCTGTATTAGCTGAATTGATTAAAAATGGCCCATTCAGAAGTTTATGAACTATTGATTCTTAATACTGTTTGTCATTCCCTGGATGAGCCACGGCTGATTTGTGATGGTTGTTCATGAGTCTCTTGTTTGTCTTGAGCAGTTAAACTTCAGAAAAATCCTCCAGGTCCTGCAAATTCCTCAGTTTTCCAGCATCTTTTGCATATTTGAACCCTCTCCAGCAATGACTTTGAGATCCATCTTTTCACACTGAGGACAACCGAGGGACTCAAGCACAACTATTTGAAAAGGTTCAAACATTCACTGATGCTCCAGAAGGAAACAAGACGCATTAAGAGCCGGGGGTGAAAACTTTTGAACAGGATGAAGATGTCCAAATTTTTCTTATTTTGTTTAAATATCTTTTTTTTTTTTTTTTTTTTTTTTTTTTTCATTTAGTACTGCCCTTCAGAAGCAACAGAAGATACTTACATGTTTCCCGGAAGCCAAATTAAGTACAATTTACCTTGATCTTCAAATACAATAAGTTTTCACCCCCGGCTCTTAATACAGTCATTGCTGGAGAGGGTTCAAATAAGCAAACGATGCTGGAAAACTGAAGAATTTGCAGGACCTGGAGGATTTTTCTGAAGAACATTGGGCAGTTTAACTGCTCAAGACAAACAAGAGACTCATGAACAACCATCACAACAGCCATGGATCATCCAGGGAACGACACAGTATTGAGAATCAATAGTTCATAAACTTCTGAATGGGGTCATTTTAATAAAAAAAAATTTGTCTTGTGGACTATATGTAAAAAAATGTATGTAAAATAACCTATTCAGCACTAAATAAAAAATTTACGCATTTTGTATGATCTCTCATTTAGTTGAAATTATTCACATTTTTACAGATTCTGCAAGCGGTTCACATACTTTTTCTAAAAAATAATTGTCAGTGGTAAAAGACATTATGCCACAAACACTGTCAATTTAGCTTAACGTGTATTGAACCTGAAACATCCCTATAACACTCTCTGCCCACTGAGCGAAAGCGACCGATCACGCAAAGGTTTAATGCGGCCAAGTGTGTCGTTCTGAAAGTACCGTGGCCAGCATTAGTCTCATCAGTGTGGGTGCCCTGTAGGGTGGCTTGACAGAGGTCTGGTATGATGGGCACAGGAGACCTGAAGAGAGCCTCTGAGATGTGGACAGAGAAGGTCATTACTACACATTAACATCTACATTCATTATTACCAACTGACCTCATAGTCAAACGCCAAACTTCCTGTCCCAACTGTGGCACACATCCTGGACTTTAGTCTACTCTACGTGACACTGAGAATAAAAATATTATACCTCTGAGGGTGTTGGGATGAGGATTCCAAATTTTAATGACAAAGACTGACATGCAGTACAGCTAAAGTAGGTCAGAGGAGGTAACCAAACAGAAGGCTAGTGGAGGTTTCCAGCGACACTACAGCCTTGCCCCATTTCCATTTAACGCAGATGACGGATATGATCGTATCGGGTTATGGAATGCGTTAGCAATGACAGACTTTCCGTATTATGTAATGTGCATATGGCTTCCCAAATCTGACATGGCTTGTGCAGTTGTGTCAAAATCTGCCCATTCTATGACATCTGTCATGTGAAACAGAGACATAACAGCCTGATCACTTCAAACAAAACCTCAACATCTTAGTCCTTTACAAGCACATAGCTGTTCATCACATCTAACAATCTTTTCATGTATTAGGATGTTAGACGTTAACAGTGGCAATGTAGTGTTTTATTGTAAACAGAAATTTGTTTGCTTAATGGAAGATAGCAGATTGAAATTAGTTTAAAATGATGAAAGTTAACAATTTGTGTAAAGGTGGTGTTTCCATAGAGACAGAACAGTAGGCATAAATGTCCAGTTCTGTTTCAGTTACACTTGGAACATGAGTCATGATGTCATGTTTCACTGTCTGTACTTTGCTTACATGTTCTCTTCTTTTTGTTACCAAGCTGAGCAGGTGTAAGCAGGGTGAAAACGTCATGTCTGTATCGAATAGAGAACTCAAGTATTTGTCTTTCAAGGCAATGGTTGAACTCCAAAAGACATTTTTGAACCCTTGCTGGGCAATGCAGAAAAGAAAGTGAATGTAACATCAGTCTTTTCAAAGGCTGTTAGCTAAATATATGACAGCCACTTCAAACTAAGCTAAGGTTTCTCAAACAAGGGTTCGGAAACCCCTTGGGGTTTGTGAGGGAACTGCAATGGGGTTGGTGAGTTGATGAAAAGCTAATAATTAATTGTCATCAAATGTAAAATTTAAATAAATATAAATGGGGATGCACGATAATCATGATATAGTGTAGTGCTGCAAACTAATTAAATAACTGTATAGTCTGATGCGCTGATGTGTTTTAAAGCAGCTCGTGATCCGGAAGCATCTGAGAGCTTCTCGGTTCACAGTA
This sequence comes from Paracanthobrama guichenoti, assembly GCA_018749465.1. Taxonomy (NCBI): domain Eukaryota; kingdom Metazoa; phylum Chordata; class Actinopteri; order Cypriniformes; family Gobionidae; genus Paracanthobrama; species Paracanthobrama guichenoti. The sequence continues at coordinate 17,560,112 of CM031951.1, forward strand.
AATGCAGCAAACTCCATCTCTACATAATACCGTAATAATTATTTTAATTATTCAATTTGATTGGGTTTCTAAAATGGTCTGAGGTCTTTTGAGACTAGAACATTCGTACCTGGTAATGCACTTGATTACATATCCCCCCTTGTCAAGAGCAAACAATCAACGAAGACACATTTTTACTTGTGTTTTATAAATACCTGCATGTCCTGATTACATCATGCCAAAACCTATGGCCACAAGCCAGCTGCTTGGGACAAATCTCTGAAGCCAGGGGCTTTATCCTTGATTCATTCCTATTTATCACGGTTCGCTCCTAGCACTTGAAAGCACCATATGGACTCAATTGTGGTTCGTTCCTGGCACACGTGATCTGGAGATCAGACGCATGCCATACCTTTGGGCTTTACCATTGGATTATTTTCACAGGGCACATACTGAAGAGTCTTCATGCCACAAGGATAGAGATCCCTTTTGAAAATGTCCTCCGAGCACGAGGTGGTGGAATCCGATGTCAAAGAAACAAATGAGAAAAGGTGCCCGCCAGATGTTTCACCGACAAGATTAAACGCTCAGCGATTTGATTAAGAAAGCCCATCTCCTCATCACCCCATCCTGCCCACATTAAGGCTTAAGAGCAATCAAAAAAGAGAGTGCTACGGGATGAGTAGCAAGGCACATGAGGATTTGGAGCTCGGGTGCCAAGTGATGAGTTTCTGACCGCTGGTGGCTACCGACTCCAAGGGAGTACAGTGATAATCAAGGCCTCCACGGGGACCTGAGCAAGTATGAAAAGCAGGATTAGCAGAAGTTCAACATCAGCAGATACATGGCAGCTATATCACAAAAGCAGCTTTTATTAGTTATGCGTATTTACAAAACATGCTTGTGCTGGACCAACAGCAAATTTTCCAATACAGTGGTATGGTTTCCTCAGCCATCCAGGGATGAAATCACTGAGTGAAGTTCACAACTCAATGTTCTACACACATTTCTACAAAAACACACCCACTCGCTTCAATTAAATAATGTAACCCACAAAACTATGAAGCCGTGGCGCTGGTTTATGTAACAAGGTAATCGGCGTCTTTGATGCGACTTTATTACTTCGATATGGGACCAAGGCGCATAATTTCCACTGCGCTGTTCCCTTTGAACCGTTCTGAGACAATCTCTACAGCAGGATATCCTGCCATCTGCTTCAGTAACAGAATCGCTCCGCCAGTCAGTCATTGGCGGCAGGCCGCCTTACAGAGAGTCACATCCATGCCTTTGAACTGCTTTTTAAAAAGCAGCCAAATACCCTCTTTTCCCCACCAACTTTGAAAAGTAGCTTCAGTTATCTGTGCTGAGTTAAATGGGCTAATGAAAACCTGGTCCTCCTGACAACGAGAGTCTAGCGAGAGATTCCTGTGATAGATTTTCCCTTCGATGAGCTTGATAGCACTATAAGGAGGAACTGTCATTGTTTTAGATCACAGCATTGGGATCAATACAGTGCTGGCCATCAATCTTAGCACTCAGATCGGGTGGGACTTTCTGCAAACATCTGATGCCAGTTAAGTGCTATGGAAACCAAATTCACTCTTCTGCCAGAGTGGAGAACAATGGAAATCAGAGCAGCATTACATTTGAGTCCTTCCAGGAGTGTCTTTGTGATGTGGCGGCTCCTTAGGGCTGAAACTCTTGAAAGAACACCTGATTGTCATGTGACTTTATGCAAACATTCCCAGTTGGCCTGTTGTGTTTTAATACAAAGACTGGCCTTTAATAGGGGCCACCAGCGTTGTGGATTTCAGTGATTGATGATGTGGTATGGCCTCGCTCAGCTGGGCTCCTGCTCACTAGGGTCAATCGTGATTGAATTACGGCTATAAGCAGAAAGCCAATTAATAAGTGAGGTCTGATGAAGTTGATCCAAAGGACACTGCAAGGGAATAGAAGCCTTTAAAAGAGAGATTTCTTTGGATTATGCAACATTCAATGAGATATTGCAAAAGATGTTTTCATTCTGAGGTTACGTTTACCTTGTTTATTTTTCTCCATCTTTCTCCACTAAATGGGGATGGTGACTGCGGGTTAACCCTGTACTTTATTTACTTTAAAGGGAGTTTCCTCGCACGACTATACAGTATTCTTGATATCTTTTTTTTCTTAACAGCATCTGTTGAGAATATGGCATGACAGTAGAGCCAATATTTTCATAATTATAATAATATGAATAATATAATTTTACTTCTTTGTTCTTGTTTGTTTGTTTTGCCAGAAAAAGAACAAAAGAATGAAAGAAATAAGAAATATGCATCACAAAAACAAGGGACCAACGGGAGCCCACCTGCGAGATATTTCATATCAAATACTCAGTTTCTTCTCTTGTTTGTCTCTGGGAATATTTTTAAATTCTTAAAAGGCTTGGACAAAGTTGGTTGCTGAGAAAAGAACCCAGGGCATGTTGACGGATGGCCGGCCATGCATATAATCGTTTCCTTACACTCTGTGAGTTTGCTTTGGAAGGGGCGAATTACCATCTGAAAATGAGCTGAGAAACACTGTAGGCGAGAGCCCTGCGTCATCAGTGTCAGCTTACTTACAGCATCTCTTACCCATGATACGGACAAACACACTCGCAAACATGCACACACACTAGTGTGGACCAACATTACTAATGTCATCTTAACCCACATTTTACACACAGGGCAAATTTGTCATCCAACCAAGCGTAGGGGCACATCCATCCCCTCACAGAATCAAAAACACAACAAAAAACACACGTAGACATACAAACGCAAAGACAAAGGGGGGGGAATTCAATTAAGAGTGCACACTGATAGTGCTCTTTATTTGCACATGCTATTAGGGGTGTAATGGTTCTCTATAAAAATCAAACCATACCCATCTCCTCCCACAATTCAGCACACGCACGCACTTGCACCACGGTTAATGTCAAATCTGACGATGCATCAATAATAGCGTGTGTAAAACAGACAGAGTTCCGCTAATGTTTGTTTCTGTCGATGGATATTCTCCGCATGCGTTTCACCTGTCAAATCAACTGTTAGTATGTACATTTATTTCTGACATCTTAGTTCCTCACGTGTTGGTGTGTTGCAGCTCAACATGGCAAATGAAGGAGACAAGAGCCACCACCTGCATCATATAAATCCTCAATATAAATCTCTCGTCTGGGAACATTCTGGCTTCCCAATATGCTGTTGCAATAGCAATGGTCAAAATAGTCACTATTTGTAAAATTTGTTCAATGCGAGTCCCGTATACTCTAATATGACCAGTCATTTACGCCGTCATCACCCGGGTGTTCATGTGCAGGTGAGACCGAAACAACATACATTACCTTCTGTGTTCAAAACAGGCACTGTGTGCTAATTCGGACAGGCACAAAACAATAATGAAAGTGCTGGACAGGGCTAAAGGCGCTCGGAACAGCTGACGGAAACCGTCATTGTCATGATCGGGCTAGTGCTATATCGTCACATAAAGGCTAGCCCACACTAGAGCTGGTCCGATTAACATTTTTTGAACTTCGAAGCTTCAGTAGAAATCAACAACGAATATTCGAAGCTTCGGAGGGAGGAGGCTGAACATATTCTTCTCTCTAATAAAGGCAGGAATCTCGAAAAGTGGCGTGGACAGGGCTTATATGCTCTGAGAACGGACACTACATGATACATTGATACTCTCAAAAAAACATTTTTGTTCTGATGTGACCAAGACACCACACACTAACAGATTCCACTCACAAACAACCAGATTCCAGACTGTGAACATGGGAAATCTCGCAAAATCTCGTGGTCAAACATGACTTTAGAGTAAACAAACATGCTGGACGACAGGCAAGAAGAAATAGCGATAATAGTATCAGAAGATTTGTATATCGCAATATCAACTTTGATAACGCAGTGTTTTTACATGCCTGTTTTGATGAGTATGCATGTGTACAGTGTTAGTATCTTAGATCCATGCAGTGTTTCTTAAAGTGACAGCACTTAAAAAAAATTTATTAAAAAAATAAAATAAAATTTGCTCACTGCTCTTGACTGAATAACCTTTGTAACTTTAATAAGGATTAATCTTTATCTAATTTATACAGTGAAGATTATATGCATGTTATTTTTTATTTGATTACTTCATTCATTTTCTTTACCTGAAAAGTACTGTTAAAGCCCATTCACACCAAGGACGATATAGTTCTAAAAATCGTCTAAAAAGATATAGTTCTAAAAATCGTTCCTAATATTAAAGAGAATAGCAAATTATAGCAAATTTGCAAATATTTGCAGAGAATAGCGAACGATAACGATATAGAGAGAAACAATATCGTTGGAATCACTTTCAGAACGATTTTATCCAGCTGATGAACGATAAAAACAGATTCTGACAGCCAATCAGAATCCATCCTGCTGTAACGAGCGTGAGCATTTAAAGCGGCGGACAAGCACATGCTTAGAATAAACAGAACAATATCGTCTGCTGGTGTGGTCACTAAGGACCCTTTTCACAGACGCGTTTTAACGGTCATCAATATCGTAAATCCTGCAAAGTTTACATTTATAACACTAATACTTTGTATTATATTACTTTTGCATTAAATTACAAAAAACAACTTACCGCTGCTGTGAGGGTGTTTCTAATACAGCGTCTATGGGAGTAATGGAAAAAATTAACATCTTTCTCACTCAATTTTTTCCCTCTTTTTGAAAGTTGTGAAATCACTATTGTTGCGTTTTTCTTTTGCTATTTGAGCCAATAGGGACACAAAAAATATATTGAATGTATTCTCTCATTCAAAGGGTCTATATAGTTACCTTTATAATTATCATCCTTGGTGTGAAGGGGTTTTTAGACTTACCTGAAAAGCACTGTTTATTTTATTTGTATTTTTGCTCTATTGTATTTATTTGTGCTACTAGTAGTTTCATTATTTGTTCTTCTTTTCTTTTCTTTTTTATTTGACAGTAGTCCTTTTTTCCTGAACATAGCACATACCGAACCGTATCGAAACCGTTACCTTAAAACTGTGATACAAACTGAACCGTGAGTAATTTGAACCATTACACCCCTACTATATATTGCCTGATTCATCGAAAGAATAATGCAAATCAGTTAAGAGTACAAAAGTGCTCACCAATCTATGCTGAGCATAATTTAGGATTTTATTTATTTTACATTTTACATTGTAAACAGTCCAACGCTTTCAAGTTCTCCGGCAGCCAATGCGGGTCACGTGAGCACCACGACGCATGTGTGTGATGATGATGATGATGATAATGATGATGATGATGATGATGATGATGCAGGAGATTACAACGTAAACTGCATAAGAGACAGGCACAGGCTAGAACGAAATTGTTGAATCTTTATTTTTGTTTGTTTGTTTTTCCGCACAAAAAGTATTCTCATCGCTTCATAAAATTAAGGTTGAATCACTGGAGTCACATGGACTATTTTAACAATGTTTTTACTACCTTTCTGGGCCTTGAAAGTGTTAATTACATTGCTGTCTATGGAGGGATCAGAGAGCTCTCAGATTTCAAAAATCTATTCCATCAATACAGTGCTTTTTTATTCAGTTTGCATTTCTAAAACACAAAAAGGAGTGCTATGTTATCAATATAGGTGCATTAAAAAAATACATCAAAGCGTACACAGCTGTTTTAGTGATGACAAACACAGAAACGTGACCTCAGTGGTCTGCGCTGCTCTGGCTCTTCTAAATCACGAAAAACAAACTTGAAAACACAAAGCGGCTGGATATTTCTTTTAAGTGTGCATTAAAAATCTTGATTTTGTCAACAAAGAACTGACTAATGCAAAAAAAAATCATGCATCAGAGAGATAATGGAAAGCATGCCTCGCTCAGACCTGAAGATAAACATTTTAGATATACAGATTGAAAGAACAAAGAGAAGGCAGAAAAATAATGGACTGCAAACATATAAAAGAGAAAATGTGATAATATATGACATTGCCCCCTTTTATGTTGAGCTAACACATATATAGAAATTCAGATTCAAATGAACAGATTACGGTTCTATAATATTGGGTGTTTGTGTGTTTACATGTATATTTTATTTAAAATTTTAATATATGCATATATATATATATATATATATATATATATATATATATATATATATATATATATATATATATATATATATATATATATATATATATATATATATATATATATATATATATATATTGTAGTTTTTATATATATATTATACAACCTAACCTCAATCCTCAGATTTTAATATAATATAAAGTTTGTATTATGAAACCTACTGACTAATTTTGCAACCAATCCACAACTTTTCACATATTTCTAATTCAATAGCAACATGCACATCAGAATGACAAAGACTGCTGTACAGCTATGGGAGGATGTGAAATAGTGTGCACTACATGCTTACAGCCTCTTTAATCTTTAAACCAGCACACATAAGCCAGCCCAAGAATGCCTTGAATCAAAATGAATTAACAATATTGTTCCACTCGTTTCGGGTCCTGCTTTCTGTTCATTAGGAATCTAATAAGATGCAGGCCCCTCCGTGGAGTTGCTTCTAGCCGACTTACTCTTGACATTGCTTTGGAATGGGGCGATGAAAAAAGCACCACCCATGCTTGCTGATCGAAGACGACAGTTCGAGAAGCAAATTCTGAAGCCAATCTAGACTGCGCAAGTCAAAACGAGGTACACAGCACAGTGAGATTTTAAAGCTGTTGTGGGGGGGGGGAGGGTTAGTGTGCTTATAGACCTCAGAGAATAAAAGTAAAAATCAATGCAGGGGCTGGCGGGTGAGACCACAAAGACATCACGCATTTTAAATATTTGCTTTTAATTGGTTTTGTTCTCTAATCAAGCAATTTCAAAAGGTAAGATTTTATTTTAAATACAAACAAATTGCAATTTAAGTCATGGTAACTAACTAAATAGCACAGCATGAATAGTCCGTTCACTATAGTTGCTTGTGTCCATGTGAGCAAAAAGGTTTCTGAAAATGTTTTTGGAAACATGGTAAATTTTTAATAACCTGTCCAATAAAACGTAGTTTGATTTGTTGACATTCAATGCAGATGAAATGCCCTGAGTAAAAATCCTCACTAATTATTATACTGCAGTCGCTCAGCCACACAAAAATCAAACAGAAATATCTACACCATCTACAGTCAAACAGACTATAACACAAAGAAATCGCTTTCTGTCCCAGTGGGCATGTTGTGTATGTCCATGCATGTGCGCCCAAGCAAAAGCACGTATCTGTAGCCGGAGCGTGTCAAGTGATCCACACAGGATATTAAAGCTGTCTATTCTAATCACTTTCTTACACAACTTTGCCCACTCGCCATTAACCACGCTTGCATACGCGATCAGCTTTTGGGGGCGGATTAAGAGTGAACTTGCTAGCACATTTTTTAATCAGTGGAGGAGTGATCCCTAGAAGGCTGTGGTGAGGGATATAAAGAAAACAGACCTTGTGACATCAGGAAAGCAGATCGGGAAGTGGAGGACGTGGCATTTGGGCCGGATGAGCCGGTCCAGATCTTTGGGCCGATGGTCGGGCATGGTCTTCATGAAGGTGGAGATGGAGGAGAGAAAGGACTCCATGTTGAACGAGGAGTTGAATGCCACCACATCCGCAACCAGGCTGGGAAAACATTGTCATTTCAGATGATGAAGGAAGAAAAACTCTGACAAACAAAGCCACAAAACGTAACAACAACTGTCACAGTAAATCTCCTTAATTAATTCTCGAAGATAAGCATTATTGAAAACAACATACGTTTTGAAAAGCGAACTTCACTCGTATATGGAAAGCTGCGCTTAGCAGACGAGTACAGTAACTAGTCACTTAAAATATCTAATACATGTTGATTAGAATCCACAAACACACCATGTTTTTAAATGGCACACTGATTAACCCCAATTGCCAGAATCAATCACTGCATTGCACTCAATTAGAGAGTGAATTAGAAGAGCCAAGCTCTTTTTTATGTCACTGTTCTGCCACGTTAATAAAGTTGAGCAAGCAAAGGGCCTTTGAATTATTGACATGATATTCTGACAGACAACAATCACAATGTATTCCAATTAGAGCTCTTAAAACCCTTTCTTTCAAGCATCAAGATTGATTATGACATTAGGCTTTAAAACATTGAGTTCTTAAGAATTAGAGTGCCATTATACGATCCCATAATTAACCAATCACATCATGCCAAGTAATGCGCATGATAAACTATTCTCAGACACACTGTCTCTCTTGTGAATTAAAATCCATTCTGGTACAGAAATGGTACTTGTTACTTGTACTGACATACTAACGTGCATTAAAATGACCAGATTTTTGGAAATTTCTAGTTCAACCTTTGATAGAGAAATTTTTAATGTCATTAGCTATGAATTAAAATTTGCATTTATACTCTGCCATCCTACTGTAAATTATATTTTGTCATTAGTGCACACTTATGAATCATAAAAACAATTTAGACTCATGGCACTTTTGTTCCCCTTAAACCAATGTGTGTATATATATATATATATACACAAACTAAATTCTGCACAAATGTGCATTTTTTTTTTTTCTACAGTGGAAAATAATGATGAAATTGAAATTACAGAGTGTGCTATGCTTTTTTAATCTAGCATGTGTAATATCTAGCACATTAGATATGTCTGGTAACCACAAGGTATGTTTTTCTTCCACAGGTACACAGGTAAAGTTCATCAGACTCTGCTATTACCATGAGAGGATCTGGTTGTAACCATATTGGAAGTCTCTTTCTTGGCTCTTGCGGACTGGATAGACCAGCTGGTTCTCATGGAAGTAGAGAACCGTCTTAAGATGAGCGAGATCAGGCCGCAGGGCTACAAGCTCAGCAAGATTGAGAACGGAGCTTGTGAACAAAACCCTGTGAGACAGATAAAAGAATGAACCATTAGTTTGCTGTCTGCTATGGCGGTACTTGAATATCAATGCTCTGTTACAGGCCTAAGCATTGATACTCATTGTAACATAAAAATTGTTCTGACCACAAAGGCATTTAGAAATCTGTACATTATGTATTTACTGTCACATTTGATCACATTTGTCCTTGCTGAATAAACATATTAATTTCTTTACAAAAATCTTACTGACCTCAAACTTTTGAAAGTTGTATAAACTTTTGTATATACAAAAATGTATAAAAAGCTTGCGACAGAGGTCTCAATTGACTTGAAAGTAAAAAAAAAAAAAAAAAAAAAAAAAAAAAAAAAAATCCTAGATATGCAAAAGAAAAGCATCATTTGAAACACAAGAGGACACAGAAATCTCTGCACACTCCATGCTGAGAGAAACATTATTGAGGTTAATGAACACTCCTTTAAGATGTTATATACACAAGTAGGAGACCATTGAAAATTTTACCCTTGTATGTGCTAAGAGCCATGGGACAAGAGCTTTGAAGTTCAGTTCTGGTCTCCCTAAATGAACCCAGCCCCCTCTTCTAAGCCCCCACCGCCTGTCAGTCTAACCCTCCAGCCCGCACGCCAGTCTCTTTGATGTGGGGAGCCCGCGGCCTCGCGACCGTGACTCTGTCGCTGTCAGAAGTGTCCCTTTTATGCTAATCTACGACCAGCTCCCCCTAACCAATTCTTAATCTTAACTATACGAAAAAACCAATCACGCTGCTTTAAGATCAGCGTGAAGGGGCAACTTCTACCACCCCGTGCCCTCGTAACTGTGCGGCAGGATTACGTCTCCATTCCTCAACTCCATCAGGACGAGCGCCGAACGGCACCTCCCAAATCCTTGCTTGCACACAACTCTGAAATCAAACCAGATGATGGAAGTTACTATTTTTAGTCTTGCTTTCCTCTTGAAATTGTCAAGTGGAGTGGGTCCAATAATAATGAAACAGGAAGGCTTACTTTGGGTCCCTTTGAACTGGAGGTGAGGACAGACACTCGAGTCTAATGCATCTTTTTAGGTCAGTTCGGTTGATGTGGTTGATGAGGCAAGTAGGCAGACGGTAAACGGTATTGGTCATATAAACCTAATGAGTGATGGGCCCACCAAAGGCCAAAAGCTAAATCTATTTCAGCAGAAAATAGTTTCATCTCAAATGAATGAATTCGATAGATATAAATTTGATCCAAGGTGTGTAAACAATCCTTCACAGGAGCCATTGTTGGCTTTCATTAAACTGACGTAACCATAACCCACTCTGACTGTGACGTGACTTTTTCCGGCACATACTATTAACCGTAACTAAACCAGACGTTTTGGCTTTGTGAGAACCTGTAAGATAAGAGACACAGTGGGTGGGCAAGCTGCTCTGTGCTGAGTCAGGTTTCTAACTACATTATCAAAGGTGCCGATCTGGAAAAGCAAGCATTGCTCTTGGCGCACTGTAGTTTTGGTAACACTTTATAATAAGGTTTCATATGTTAACATTAGGTCAAATGAACAATGAAAAATACTAATTTCAACATTTACTAATACATTATTCAAAGTAAAAGTTGTACCTGTTAATATTGCTTAATGGACCTGAGCTAACATAAACTAACAATAAGCAACTGTATTTTTCTTAACTAATGTTAAGAGGTTACTGTACCAAAATACTGTAACAAATGTATTGCTCATTGCTAGTTGCCCATAACTAATGGGACCTTATTATTTGGTTTCGCAAGCATGATAATCACTATTCAATGAAAAAGACCACGTTAAAATATTTTCACAACAGTCACCATGAGGGAAAGTTGCAAATGGACTGACAGTTGATACAGGTTTTGAAAGGGAGTCCAGGTCAATGACATGTAAAGGGTTATGACTGTGCATATTTGATACTTGACTTCAGGAATGAAATGTATGTTTTGCCTTTTGCTTAACTTTGAGTGCAGCGAGATGAGATTGCAGCTGAAGGAACGCTCAGGGCTTCCCCCACCCACCTGTGGTTTCTCCGTCCCTTAAAAGGAAGCAAGGAAGTCCCCATCGGATCCTAGTCTCTAAATGTGTTTGTGTCCTTGTTTATGCAATTTTAGAAACTTTAGTTGAACCAACAATTCAGAGTTACATTAAGTAATATAAGTGTATAATCTCCCCGTGTAGTGCACATTCAGAGCAGGCACACTTACCTGTATTATAATTTTAATTTAAAAATATAAACATAAATTGACAATAGCCTGATCATGGCAACACTTTACAATAAGTTGATTAGTTAGCATCAGTTAATGCATTAGGTATCATAACTTAACAATGAACAATACTTTTACAGCATTTATTAATCTAGATTTATGTGCATCTAGAAATAGTGGAGTGGAAACAGAGTGAACTGATGCAGGAATGGTACATGATCCAAGTGCCCAAAACATGAGAATTGTTTATTTTAAGCTTGCGAATCGAATGCATTAGTGTTTAACACACCCTGTCATGCGCTTTGACAAATGTGTGTGTGTGTGTGTGTGTCTGCGTCCTCACCCTTTTACAGGTTATATCCACTGATCTATATAGAGAACAGTGGTTCTAACTTCAACTGTTCTCGGAGCAGCCTCAACTATGATTGGTTCTGTTTACTAGCTGGGGTGGGACCTGCAGTTTTATTGGGTCTCTCTGCTGTCTGCTGCTGATTGAGCTGAAATAATTCATAATTATCAGACTAACCCATTTTTTTAGGGAAGGGAGAGAGAGGAGATTTGGAAAACTTCTTTAATCAAAATGTTATGTTTTTGTGGTTTTCATTGAACTATCAGGCATATAAATGTATATACTGTATTGATTCATAAGAGTAGGGAAATATATATAGCATAACTACTGGATTTAGTGGGCCCCCTGGGCAGGGGAGGCCCCTATAATTATCACCACCTTTCACCACACTAGCAACGGCCCTGGTGTTACATCTAACCCTGTGTTACAACCCTCCCCGGTCTCCCCTAAAAGGATGTTCTTAAATGTCAAAAACAAACTTTATCAAGTTTAAGGTGTTGCTGCACATGTGGGTACACAGTTTGATCTATATAATACTGTATGATATATGATCACTGTTGTCACTATATGATCTGTGATATATAATGTCTGCAACTAACGATTATTTTGAGAATTGATTAGTTGGCGATTATTTTATTTATTTATTTATTCCGATTAATCGTATAAAACGGCCATTTTTTAAAACACATACATAGTAAATATATCTACCATTACAAAAATTAACCATGGTTTTACAATTAACAAAATTATTATTAATAATAATAATAATAATAATAATAATAAATAGCCTACATAACAGGGTTATTTTAGTTATTCAATGGTAGGCACAAATTAACCATAGTTTTGCTTCAAATCCATAGTTTAACTAATATGGTATTTGTGTGGTTATACAAATGGTTATCAATACGGCATCATTTTCGTAAGGGTATGTTTGTGCTATAGACCTAGAAAATCCCTACAGTAAAATGATATTAAAGAAAAAAAAAGACAAAAAAGCCACATAAGAGGAATGTTCACACACACACACACACTATCTATGGACACATAACCTGTTACTGTCATTTCTTTATCCTGTAGAAACGTCTTGCATTTATATTCAATTGCACGCTGTTATCCCTTTACAGTCACTACTCTCATAAAATACTTGAATTACATGTTGACTTTTAAACCTAAATTTACAACAGCAGATATTTCGGCTAAACGAATGTTTTTGCGCTCTACCGCGTTCTACGCGCATGCGCGCCGCTCGTTCAGTGAAGTTACGCAGACTGTAAGGACGCGCTTTCATGCAAAATGGAAATACTCGCGTGAATTAGTAGCATTTACAGATAAGGATATAAGTAAAGTTACAGTAGAAGTGAGACCGACTGAAAATGTCAGGAAAAAAAATCTGGGTACCAGTAACGTCATAAAAAGGAATGGGAGGCCAGAAAAATTGCTATCAAAACGTTCTTTAACAAGACAAGATTAGTGTGCGTCAATGATTAATTGGAGTCAATGCGATGGGACACCGTGGCCTGATCTTTTCGCTGGCATAGGACGCCGCCCGCGCGCTTCGGTACTGTGCACATCTCTGTACACCTGCGGAGCCCGCACCGCCCGAACGATTACGCACTCAAAGTCCCCGTCTTTTTGCACTATTATATAGTTTGTTGGTTTGTATAACATGCAGAAAAATAATCATGTCACAAGGATTACAGACTTGCCGGCTGCTGATGTGATATTTTGAACTATAGCCTGCTGTCAAGAAAACGCAAACACAACTCACTGTTATTAGCTTTATTTAATAAAATAGCACATTATCTTCATCAAAAATCAAGACGTGTGAAACTTAAAGTGGTTTTATTTTACATCTGACTGCATCCTTTTAGAAACTAGCCTGACAGGAAATACATTTCATATTGCTGGTATGCCTATATATATATATATATATATATATATATATATATATATATATATATATATATATATATATATATATATATATATATATATATATATATATATTTTTTTTTTAAGTGTATTTTATCATTTTATCAAGTTCTTGTCTTTTGTTGTTATTTTATTAGTTTGTCTTGCATACTTGCTTCATGACTGTTATTCAGGTCGTTATTAATCATCAAATGTCTTTTTGATATACAACTTTATTAAATAAGTAAAAGCAGTAACCTTTATGTGCATTCATTTATTTATCTGTTTAGTTATTTTGTTAGAAATACTTATTATTGGATATACCTCCATATCGCACCGTTACCGTATATATTATATGAGTGGAGGCGTTGGGGCCCACATCAATGTTTTTCAGGGGCCCAGAATTCCCTTGCTAAGGTCCTGTGTAACACTAAGTTTGACAGTTCGGAAAAGAGCTGTGGTAACGTAATCAATATCATATACCCCCATCTTCTTTTTGAGCTCACAGGAGAAATTGCATGTGACTGTGAGCAAATGTGTTGATTTTATGACCAAAAAAATGATTTTCAGGTAAGAAAGTAACATTTTTCATCAAGATTATGTTTTGCCCAGCAATCATTGAATTGTAGGTACAAATATTTAACTTACATGATGAAAAAAAAGTAGCTAGTTTTATTTATTTATTTTCAAAAGTTTATTTTGATGCTTTGTATTTATGCTAACTTCAAACCCATATGCTAAAACATTTAGCTAAGTTATGGCTGTTAGGGGTGGGGATAGTTGTAACAGTTTATTAAAAATGTGACAACCAACCCCTACGATGAGTCCAGTTATCAATCACATCCTCTGCTGAGGCAAAGTCCCGTGAGTTGTTTTGTTGCGTATCGAGGGATTTATTCAGTAAATGTGTTTTCCATCATAGTTTATGCACATTGTCTTACCAGCAAAAAATGATCTGCTTAAATTGAACTCAACTTAACTGAGTTTTTTTGTGCAAATTATTAGAATTTATGCACATCTTGATGTTTCCATCCAGCATTTGTTATGCAATATCTCAAAATTCACACAAAAATAGATGGATTTTGGAAACATAGCTAGTGACTGAACCCTTATGAGAGAGGAATGCAGTTCACACTTACACGCACACTCACACACAGCAAATCTTTTTGCACTACCGTAAAAAAATTCTAAAGCAAATACAATATAATGCTTTTTTTTGTTTTGTTTAAATTGTTCATGTTGTTCAAACCTGTTTTTTCTTTGTTCTTCAATGATGTATATTCAAAAAAATGTGTGGGTGTTATTTCAGCAAATTACCTCTCTGTTACATTTTTCCCCAGCTAGTGTTACAACTCACCCCAGCAGTGGGGTAGGTTGTAACAACGGAACTCTTTTAATTTGACATTAACTCACATAATCTGTGATTGTGTAGAACATGTCCAAGTGTACCACACTTATTTGTAGCAGACAAATGTGGCTACCATGTGTCAAAATTTGAGACACCTAGAACAAACAACCACTGAGTTGCTGATGCTCAAACAAAAAGTGTTACAACCATTACGTGTAGAAATGTCAAACCCCATTACACTACATTTCTAAATTTAGTCCTAAATTCCCCCTTGGGGATAAATAAAGTTATCAAAAACTGTTATTATTATACACTCACCTAAAGGATTATTAGGAACACCATACTAATACTGTGTTTGACCCCCTTTCACCTTCAGAACTGCCTTCATTCTACATGGCATTGATTCAACAAGGTGCTGAAAGCATTCTTTAGAAATGTTGGCCCATATTGATAGGATAGCATCTTGCAGTTGATGGAGATTTGTGGGATGCACATCCAGGGCACGAAGCTCCCGTTCCACCACATCCCAAAGATGCTCTATTGGGTTGAGATCTGGTGACTGTGGGGGCCATTTTAGTACAGTGAACTCATTGTCATGTTCAAGAAACCAATTTGAAATGATTCGAGCTTTGTGACATGGTGCATTATCCTGCTGGAAGTAGCCATCAGAGAATGGGTACATGGTGGTCATAAAGGGATGGACATGGTCAAAAACAATGCTCAGGTAGGCCGTGGCATTTAAATGATGCCCAATTGGCACTAAGGGGCCTAAAGTGTGCCAAGAAAACATCCCCCACATCATTACACCACCACCACCAGCCTGCACAGTGGTAACAAGGCATGATGGATCCATGTTTTCATTCTGTTTACGGCAAATTCTGACTCTACCATCTGAATGTCTCAACAGAAATCGAGACTCATCAGACCAGGCAACATTTTTCCAGTCTTCAACTGTCCAATTTTGGCGAGCTCATGCAAATTGTAGCCCATTGCTGTTGTATCCTCAAGGTTGTGCGTGTTGTGGCTTCACAAATGCTTTCCTGCATACCTCGGTTGTAACGAGTGGTTATTTCAGTCAAAGTTGCTCTTCTATCAGCTTGAATCAGTTGGCCCATTCTCCTCTGACCTCTAGCATCAACAAGGCATTTTCGCCCACAGGACTGCCGCATACTGGATGTTTTTCCCTTTTCACACTATTCTTTGTAAACACTAGAAATGGCTGTGCGTGAAAATCCCAGTAACTAAGCAGACTGTGAAATACTCAGACCGGCCCATCTGGCACCAACAACCATGCCACGCTCAAAATTGCTTAAATCATCTTTCTTTCCCATTCTGACATTCAGTTTGGAGTTCAGGAGATTGTCTTGACCAGGACCACACCCCTAAATGCATTGAAGCAACTGCCATGTGATTGGTTGATTAGATAATTGCATTAATGAGAAATTGAACAGGTGTTCCTAATAATCCTTTAGGTGAGTGTACAAAGCTACTGTGATGTGTTAGTAGACATTACCTAGATAGCTATGTCTGTGATTTCAGAAGAAAGCAAAAAGCTCTAGATCTATAATGAACTTACACCCATGGCACATAGAAAATTACCATTAGATAGTACAAACCTTAGGTCGAAATATACAAGAATTATTGTGTATATACATAATGCAAAATAATAAATATACAAAATAATGTATAAAAAAATATATATATATAACCTCAGACATCCTCAAAGTAAGAAAAAACTATGAAATTGTATCCATAATTTTTACTTAGGTTGTGCAGGAAATTAAGAAATGTGTTAGATTCAGACAAGATCTGAAAAGTCTTTGGTATATGTGTGCATCTAAAATATTTGCTCCTGCAAATTCTGTTAGCTATATAGCTACAATATCCTCCAAAGCCATGCTTTGCAGTAAATAGGAAACCACAGCTATGTGGCTTTAAAGTATGGGACTTGGGGGATGACAAATGTCTCAAGTATGAGTAGAATAAGGGTAAGTCAGTAAGTGCATTGTACATAATTTTGCGCCAGTATAACATATAAATATTTATCTCTTTAAAAATAAAAAATAAACTATAAAATTACTTTAAGGAACACAACCAGACTGATGACCTATGCTGACCTGTACGAGGAACTGGCTGGAACTGCTTGCATGAAGTACAGAGCAGAAGTTCTGGCCCTCCAGTGCCATTTCTTCGCAGGTAGAGTGAAGCTTACACAGTCGTCAACACTTTGCTTGAGAAGATCAACCAGCTGTTTGTGGGAGCCACCGTAGAACGCCTCCAGCAAGAGCACACTCATGGCTACAGGCCCAACCAAACCTGATGTTTATTGTGAATGCACGCTATTACTGTAGAGTTCAAAATAACAGAAACAAAAAAAAAAAAATCTATCAGAAAAACGACTAAAATCATCACATTTCAATGACATTTCGAAGACCGTAAACAACTATCATAGCGAAAATGATATTTTAATAACCTATGATTAATAACCGCATATTGGAGAGTGTTAATAATAATTGCAATGGCAAAATTCACCCACGTACACAGTACTTTCCGAGTCACCTAGAATTTCATCATGTGTGTGTCACGGTTAAGTCATAACTGGAGTGCATAATGAGTTATGCAGCAAAAAAACAAAATACTTCAGCTGATCCTTTGGAAATTTAGCTCGCAATTTAGTTATGCTGTTTTGAAAATTTCACTTAAAGCGAGAAATTAACTTAAAGCGAAGTTACTAATTTAACTCACTCCTCCAGTAAGATGAAACCTCTCATTTTTTTCCAAAATAGTTTAGGTTTTCCGATAAAAAAATACAAAATTTAAAAAAGCTACTTTGTCCAACAAGAAGCATGTAGCTCTATCAAATAAACAAATGTACTACTGAAAGCATTAAGGCCATAATCAAAAGCTCTTCCTCGAGTAGAAACAAGAAGTTGGATTCATTTTAGTGAATTGGTTCATTTGGACAGAAAAATAAGATTGGCATAGTTAAATGCTGCTGTCACTAAGTTGTTTTTATGTGAGTCATTCATTCAGAACCCCCTTATTGTTTATGTGGCAGATAAATACAGCTAATCTGTGGAAATAAGTTATGCATAAAACGCTGTGAATAGTATAGTATAGCAACTTGCTGTAATAGCTAACTTTTGTTAGCCCGTAGCTAATTTCAAGCTTATAGCTTGAGAAGCTAGAGTTTCAAAGTAGCTTCCTGAGCAATGAAAAATTAAAAAGCAAGGCAAGTTAAAGCTCTTAGACGACACTCAAGTTTAATTTGACAAAATGACAATAACTTTTTATTGTATGAATTTGGTATCCTGCGGTGGATCGACCATACTTTCTTCACCAGTCTAAACACCCATGTGATAAACACTGCTGAGCAAAGCATTTCATAGCAAGCAGAACTGTGAAAACGAATCAAAACTTTGCAACAGGGAACTGGAAATGTAACAAGTAGGTTTAATCATCTAACCTGAAAGGCTGGGGTTTTCCAATCGCTCGGATACACAGAGTGGGATTTTCTCACACAGTGATTTACCTCCACCCTGTTACCTCAGAGCCTCCATTTTACACAGGTAAGGCGTGAAAAGCATGAGACCTCAAGATGGAGAGAAAAGTGAGGGGTTAATGTTATAGCGTTCAGCCCCCCACACAGTTCATGCGAAAGGGAAACCCCGCCGTGACCGACCTCACAACCAAAAGCAGCACAATCATGACTGTCGATGGATGCTGAGTCATTGCTCAACTGCATTCAAAAAGGCTCGCCTGTGTAAGCATTAACTCCAGCAAATCAATGAGACGCCATAACAACACCAGAGTGGGGATTCAATTTCTACTGATTTAGTCAAAATACCTTTGAAGGCGGCATGAAAAATGGCATTTACATGCCTAAGACTATTATAAACAACTAGCTAACCTTTTGCCAAGTCATGACCATATGAAAAATAAAACCATTAAAATAAGAACAAAATAAATTAGCATATAAAATTGAAGTATTTATACTGCATATTACTCATATAAATACATTTATAAGAAGCTTGATGTAATTAACTAACATCAAAGGTGGCAAGTTTACCTATTGTTCACCTACAGAATTAACCATAAAAATTCCTTCCTCGTTTCTCATAGAAACCCCCCCCTCCAGAGGAGACAGGCGTTATCTACGCTGCATTATTCCAGATGAAATACAGGATTTCCTTTGGCTCTCAAAATACTGAGGAAGAGGCAGAGTTGGAGAGATTCAGCCTCAGAGTACAGAAAAAAAAGAAAAAAAAACTGGGATGCAGCTGATACATCCGCAGGGGCAGTGCACGAAGACGTCATATCAAGCGCCAGTACCAATCCTGACGATTAAACCCATCAGTAAAAGTGACTCTACCAATGGCACCAATAAGTGCCAGTACGGGGGGGCGGATAGCATGGCACTGCCCAGTGACAAGCACCCAGAAACATGGCGCATTGAAGCGTGTGAGCCAACTCTCAACACCTCATTTTAACAGCCTCTAGCCATCCGTGGATGTCTTGAGTGTGTGTGTGTGTGTGTGTGTGTGTGTGTGTGTGTGTGTGTGTGTGTGTGTGTGTGTGTGTGTGTGTGTGTGTGTGTGTGTGTGTTTGCGTCATCACCCGCGATGGACTCTGACAGGGCAGGAGGAGGCCTTAAAGTGATGTGGTCTTTCTGGAGGGCTAATTCAGCCAGAATGAAACATCCGATTATGTACTCCCACACAGCAGACCAAAGCCACGGCTGATCACTTGAAATTAGACTTGAGCGATACGAGGAACAACATGAGGACGAGCCTTGACCGTGCTGCATCAGGATTGTATCCAAAGTAAAACACCAAACAAAATAAACTGGGCTGTTAAAATGATGTACGCATACGGTACGGTCAATGACATGATGCTCATCTTTTACAAAATCTATTAAATAAATACAATTCATACAATGACTTGACTAAACCACTTTTATGACAAACATGTTTTTAATTTCTGAATTAATTTGATTTTATGCATAAAGTCACATAAAAAATGGCAGATTCAACTGTCCTGATATCATAATAAAGAAAAAGCCTCATTAAATAATAAAATTTAATAATTTTAATTCTCATTAAAATAATTCAATTATTCTAAAGAAAACCATTTATTGTGTAGTTTTGCATAATATTTTATTTATTTATATTATTCATTTATGATCATAATTAATATTTATTTATTTATGATAATGATTATAATGTTCGATGAGTATTATTATTAAAAACTGCTTTTCTGCGTATTATTAATAATCAAAATATTTGATTATCTTTGAACAACGTCACATGTTGCAGCCAACCTGAAAATTATATATACGATTTTATACAGACCCTCATGACTGTCAAGTCTCTTAAAATGTCGTAATTTTACATTTTGACAAGGTAAGGTTAGTTTAAGCTGTAAAATATCATGTGGTGCAGCTCATGACATTTATATTCATTATTTAAAAATAATAATTTATGAAAAAGTTTATAAAAAAAATAATATTGCACACACCTATTCAATAAAGGTGTAAGGGAAAGGAATTAACTGGCATGTTTTAAACTTTCTTTTTTCCAAACACTCTTGTTTGTTATTGACCCATGTACCACTTAGGTTCTCATTTTGAGTCAAAAACGTCAAGTCGCGACGTTCAGTAGGCACGTTATGAAGTACAGAATAAGAGCTGCAGAAGACACATATCAACTATCAATCTGTTTTCACAAGTTGGTCACTCAAATTAAAAAAGCGAAACCTACACACAGAGGGAAAAAATATTAGTGCCATCACATATTGTCTGGGTCACAAATGAGTTGGCAAACCGTGGAGCTCTTTCAAAGTTCACTGTGCTACTAAATTCAGACATCGGCTGTCTTTATAGCTTGCATTCAGATTACTTCATATCTGAGCAATATTTTAACTCTTACAAATATTGTATCTTGTAAATACCATGGCTATGATTCTACACCGCCTAAGACGTGAAAACTTTTACATTACATGTCCTAGCGTTTGTTAAAATCCACATCGGATAAAAGAAAAAGCTAATTAACGAAAACTTTCTAACTATCCAACCTCACTTTCATTTCCAATGTCAATGGATAGGAGTAATAAAATTTCTTCAGCTCAAGCAGCATGAAATAACTGTCAAAAAAAAAAAAAAAAGCTTTTCTGCAATGATATTGTTTAAACTGGTCTAATGAATGTTGCCAACACAACCTCTTCAACCTCCAGACAGTCTCTGCTGAACTGAGTGGCATCCCAATCAACTAAAACACTATTAAGCCTTGTAAAATGATAGTCATTTGTTCCTGAAACCTTTTAATTCGAAGTGCTCAGACTGACATTGCCACTTTCAGAAGGTTCACCACACGCACCGAGGGCACAAAGTACTATTCATAAATGCCTTTGATCTCACATTAGAAAAGCGAGAGGAAGTTCACATTTTCCACGAATTAAATTTTCAGACCATCCAAGTGTCTGTTCTGTCTTTTAATAGAGTGAGCCGTGTCCTCATTCACCTCGTCAGAGGCTTTGTGTTAACGGTAATCATTAAAGGAAAGGAAGCTGCTCTGTAATTACATGCTAGCACTTACATGCTAATCACTGCACACTCGGCTGACAGAGATGAAGCGGCGAAATGGCAGGCACAGTAATCATGTGCCATGAATTGAAGAGTTTAACCTGATTCTTTATCATTTATGGGTGACAATTAGGTGACAGACAGCATTATGAATTACACTAGGTTTTTAATGATACAAAAGCTAAACACTTTTGATTCCTGTACAGATCGTCTGTAAGAAATTTCCTTGGAAGGCTCATTTCAAATGTCTAGTGGAAGAAAATTATGTCTATTACTGTTAAAGATTTGATAAGACAACAGAAAATGATCAAATAAAGTTCAAAGAGCCTTGTTTAAACTATCAAGACGTAACCAAAAATGTAATAAAAAAAGAAATAATATAAAAGTGAAAAAAAAATTTGAACATTTTGTAACAAAGATACCTCAAACAGGCAAAACTGTAACTGGATGTGTGGATGACATTATTTCAAAAGAGCATTAGAACTGCATTTGGAAAACATCCAAACGCTAAATTTCTCCTTTTGTCATTATTGAGAATTAAAATTTAGGTCAGTAAAATCAGATTTCTCATCGATACAATTTACTGGAACTGATTAAATGTAGCAAGAGATTTTACCAAAAGTCCCCACATTTCTAATTAGCTTTCCATGTCTATATGTATTTCCATTTGTGGGTAAGAGACGTTTCCTGTTTAAAGTGTAATGCAGTACACAGGTTCTCCTTCATTTATGGGTAATAACATGCATACTATAACTCCACAGCGACCTACAAAAATAAGTAAATAGATTTTAAAAAATATATATTATAAAGGAACACATTCCATATTGTTGCCTTCGAAATTATGGCACAGGGCAGGTAAATACGGTGTTATTTATAATAGTACTCTAAGGTACTTTAAAAGTCATTTTACGTTCCTTTTTCAATATGACAATAGGGATTAAACAATGCACATTATGCACATCTCAAGATGTCTCAACTTTGAGACATTTCGAGGCTATGTTCTCCATTTCCTCTAGCTGACTCATTTCAGGCAAAACACAGCTGGTCCAGCTGAAACCATGTGAATTAAGATCTGAAGAAACTACTCTGCATCATATTGCATAAAGGGTGATCACATTCAGTACCATATTGATGATCTAAATAAATTAAACCACTACAGAAATATCTGAATATTTCAAACTCTCATTTGTCTCACTTATCTACATTTATTGAATCTGTTTACTATTATTTCATCCCTGTGACCACTGAATGATAATATAATGATATATAATAATTCTGAATTAATATTTCATAAATCGTTGTGTCTTATTTCAGCCAAAATGCTGACTGCTGTATAAAAACATCTCGATTTTATTCAGCAAACATACATTAAGGAGTAGGAAGCTAAAGTCATATTTTACATATTAATTTCAGTGCAATGATACTAAAAAGTAAAAGCAAATGGCATCTATATAATATGGCAATAAATGATGGCAACGTCTTTCTTCAGAACTAACTTCACGTTTCCAAAAATGTTTGCCATGACTTTTGAACAAATTGTAATCCTTTTAATGGATGTAACGTTATGCAGTTCTTATTATGTTCACAGCAGAATAACCATGCGCAGTTCATCAAATGAACTATGAACATGCTACACTGACGTTTGACGAGTCGTTATTTTGAATAATGTATCTATAGTTTTCATTTTCAATCCTAGCAACCTAGCAATCCTAATCCTAACTTCTTTGCATGACATGTTTTGCTTGGAAAGTGTGCTTTAAAAAACAACCATGCTGTTATCTAATGAAAAGATATCAAACACAGTCATCAAATATATTTTGAGCCACTGTATGAGAAAGTTGTTATGTTGTAGTTATACAAACGACAGCGTTTTTGTTTTTTTAAATTATTATTATTATTACATTAATTCACATCACAGCAATGAGAACAAATGAACTATAACATTTGTTTAGAAGACAATAGACACTAAGACACATATCGCTGTAAATGCACAGTCGCATATACTTGTTTCTCTTTAGTCGAGCTATTGATAAGCACTTGTACATTTTAAACCAGTAACGGAGGCTGAAATCTCTTAACATTCGCGTTTAACTCAGTCTTACCTCTTCCTGGTAGGAAACACGGCGAGTGTTTACGTCATGACGTCACTGTGCGTGATTACGTTTTCCAGCTGTACCGTGAAGTCGTTTGTAGGCGTCATAATGTGCTGCTAGTATGAACTATGCAACGTGTAGTTTTAATTTATAATATAAACATATTTTGTTTAGAGTGACAAAGTTAGAATTGTGTCTATATATATATATATATATATATATATATATATATATATATATATATATATATATATATATATATATATATATATATATATATATATATATATATATATATATATATATCCCACGTCATATCAGCTTTTTGAAACTTGGTAGCTGGTTTGTTTTCCAAGCAAAGTGGTCTACTAACCCTAACCAGCTTGATCAAGGTCTACAAGATTGATCTCTGTCCCACCAGCTGGTAGTCCAGCTGATCCATCATCTAGATCGGCTTGGACCAGTTAATGACCATACATGACCAGCTTGGTCTAGCTAGAATCCATATAAAACCTCTCATTTGATGGTGGATTATTTTATGAGAGCAGTTATGTCTGGAAACATTTTCCAAAATTGTGGCATTTAATAGCTAATTATTAATATATTCTGATATTTAAAGGACAGACAGTTATGAAGCTTATTCATTCCACATATTATATGCACCCCCTATGCTATAATTTCATCATCTTAATATATTGTCAGTATACTTACATTTTGCACTCAATATGTTGAAACACTTCTCTCACACACACTTATCTGTCCATCATTCAAATAACGTAAAAAAGCTTTTAGCATTTTTTTTATTAATTAATTTATTGATGACAGTGGTGCTAATACTAAGTGACCACAGTTTTACAGTAGTAAATATGTATTTTTTGGTCAAAACTACTGTACAATTATAATGCTTAATGTTGGTAACCAAAAGGGACATATTTATTGTTTATATTTAATTGTGGAGGTGTGTATACTTAATTGGATTTTATTTCATGTCTTGATTGGTTTAGATTTAAATTTTTAAACTATTATTTACACAGCATATCATATTTTATTTTTATGAAACCAGGTTTGAATTGATATGAATTCAATATATTTTTACTGTATTGATTATAGCCTGTCTAAATAATTATTGTCAGTAGTCAACTTCAATGAGTCAGACTGATATGCTTTTAACAACTGTCATAAAAGTCCTGGGCCTTTTATTTATTTGGATGTGTGTGTTTAATAAGTGCGTTGTGTGTGGAGGTCAGCGTAGGTAAAATACAGTGTGGTCAACAGCACTTACAACAGTCCCTTCAGATGAACACCTGAATGGAAAACCACATAAATAGAACAACTACAGATACAGTCTCAGAACAGATAAATTACATTTCTAATTCACTGAATTTAATTTGCAAGTTATTTAGCATATTATTTCATGTAAAGTATTCCAAATATTATCATTCAGTGTAAGAACATATGTACATTTAAGTCAAGTGGTTTCCCCACTCATGCATGATGCATTTGTTACCCCCAACCCTAAACTATAAGTTACCCCATCAAAATTTGGACAGCAGAGAAAACGTGTATTGCAAAATAATCTAGCGTATGTATAAGTACGATGTGGTTCAATTTGATAGGGCCATTTATACAGTAACCTTAGCTTATAAAATGAAATGGACTGTACATCCCTGCAGGGAGAAAAGTGTCTTGAATAGTTCCTTGAAAATTAAACTTAAGATGAGTATGTGAGTTGAGAAAATTAGCAAGGTCATGGTTAACGGAACTCCTTAGAGTTCCAACATTGAGACTTCACAGCCAGTTTGGCAGCCTGCAGCTGATGTTAATTTAGCGCAACCCAACATCATTCAACTTCAAAGAGACTAATAGAAGGCTATCATACTGTGAGAGACTTTGATAAGGTGGATTATATTTCTATGTGTAATCCACATCAAAAGGTAAAGGTTCCAGTAATTAATTAAATGATAGCACAGAAAATGATACAGGGGAATTTTAAAGTCTGATGTTTGATAGCTATTTTTCTCCAATTTATGGAGGTAATTTATAATATGGATAAGACTACTTATTACTTGCGCACACGCACACACACGCACACGCGCGCACGCACACACGCACACACGCACACACGCACACACACACACACACACACACACACACACACACACACACACACACACATTATATCAAAGATACAAAATTGCCAACTAATTGAAAAAAAAAAAATTATTGGCTATACTGGAATGATTATTTTGTATTTAAAGTAATAAATGTGTTGATATCTGTCAACTTGTGAGGAAATTTAAGTGACTTGTTGAGTGAGATGTTACACAGGCTTTCAAAATTAAATTGGGCTACATTTATTCGAGCAAGGTCATTTTCAAGAAAAATTACAAATTAAAAATTAAATTATACTTCAACAGACAATTCAAAGAATCCCAACAACCCCATCCCCACCCCCTTATTTCTTTAGCTAAAAAAGGGAAAAAAGGAAAAACAAATAAGATGAATAAAGTGGAATTTTTTTCCTTTCAGTCAAAAATACAGTGTTTTCACAATATTGTATCAAAAGTTCCCAAATTGTAGATTCTCCTTCATCAGGTAAGTGTAGTATGAAGAGCAATTCACAGCAATCGCTCCAGATACAATAAATGCTCTCTTTACGTAAAATTTGCTCCACTTGTAAGGATCCTTATTTACTAAAATATATCTATATCAAGGAACTATAATACTGTACACTACAGTATGAAATAAATATAATTAGGAAATATAAAATGAGTCACATAAATAAAATGGTAGTTTAAAATAAAAATGAATTTTGTATTGAACAAAACAAAACAAACCAAGATAATACTGACAGATGATCTTAAAAAATACAGAAAATTGCACAAACAATATGTAAACTAAACAACTGCAGTCTAGATATACTAATACTGACGTAGGTATTTCAAACGACAAGGTGAAATATTTCATTTAATACTAAAGCAGGTGCAAAGAGAACACTAGTTGACTTCGCTTTATACTGTACAAGGATGGCACTTGCAGAAAACACAGGTGAAAGGGTTTGCATATAAGGCTTTTCTCGAACGAAAAAAAAACACAGGGGTTCTGACGTCACCTCATACAATGAGCCTTCGTCATTACAGTTACCCAGACTCTTTCCATCTACCCCTGGCCAACTTTAAGACTTTGTACGTTTAAGAATCATATAGGTATTATTTAGTTAAAGTCGCTTCATAAAAAAGCCATGGTGAGATGCCAAAACTTGAATGGCTGGTCAGGAAAAGAAAGGTAAAACCAAGGGTATCACAGTAAGTGATAGACGAAATATAACACTTACACACTACTGCGTCTTCAAGCGCAGTATAAGTACATATAGGCAATGCTTTTTTTACCTAAGTGTTTTTTGTTCATTTTATTTTTGTTTTTTATTTTTCTAATACTTTTTTTTTCAGAGTGCAATTTCCAGGCTTGTGCTACGACCACAATGAAACACAGGAGTTATATGGAAATCAGCACCGCACAGCTTTCTGGCTGAAAACTCTGTACATTTTGAAAACCTTTCTTTTATTTTTATTCTGACAATCGTTATCACTTGTATTTTTGCATAATATGGGTTCCTTCATGTTCCATCCTAGTTTCTGATGCCTGATTTTGAAGTTCCACTCTTTATATCAATGAGTGCAAGCCTCAGGCGCACGCTCTGATAACCAAGACGTGGCAGTGTGGTACAAATGTGAATCTGGCTCAAAGTCCCTCCAAAAGGGGCGGAAGAAGGGCACGGTGCAAGCTTGAGGGAAAAAGAAAACAAGAAGCTTATTCCGAAATGCAGTAGTTAATCAGCATCCTCATTCTCGCCGTCAGGATTTCTTTTGCTCGCTAATTTCCCCTCTTCCGAGCTCTCGTCCTCTGTCCCTCCCATTACTTTGCTCTCTTTCTTATCTTTTTCTGTCCCTTCAGGGCTCCGAGTTTCAAATCTCCGCCCCTCTACCTCCATTTCCTCTTCCTCCACCAACCCTGTCTCTTGCCTGTCAGTCACTTCCGGATACGCCTCCTCTGCCTCCCTGGCCCGACCCTCAGTGCCATCTCTCAAGATGGTGTTTTCTCGTGTGATGTCCTCGGTCTGGTCCTCTGGATCAGAAAAGCCCAGGGGCCCGAGGCCTTGAAGGTAAGCCCGGCGCATTAGGAGCTCCGTGGGCTCCAGGGGTCCACCATTGTCGTGGCTATCTTGTTTGGCAGCCTCACGCTCTTCCGCCTCCCGTTTGCAGTAGGAATATCGGTGGTTCATGTGCTGCGAGTAAGAGCCGGAGTGGGAAAACCGCTTGCCACATTTGTCACACTGGTAGGGTTTCTCGCCCGAGTGTAGGCGTGAGTGCTCAATGAGGTGGTGCTTGTGTTTGAAGGCCTTTTTGCAAATCTGGCACTGGTGAGGCCGCTTTCCTGCAGAGACACAAGGAGAGAGGAGCCAACAGGTTAGCACAGCATCCATAACATCTTAAAGCTCTAAAAAGCAATTTGAAGCAATTCTCTCTGTGGAGGATGCACAAAATTGTATCAAATATATTGTTTGCATTACAGCCAAATGTAAGGTAAAACATTACAATTTACTAAGACACACATTCTTGAAGTAACCACACAAATCCCTCCTTCCTCACTTGTACCTCATGATGAATTCTACAAAAAAAACAAAACAAAAAAACAAAACAAAGATTCTTGTTTGGAATTAGTTTGGGTTAAAAACTGGGGGGAAACAAGAAGTCCTGACTAAAAAACCCTTCATATCAGACAGTGACAAACCCTACCGGTTTATTTTAGATGTTACCAAAACCAGTGCAGGGAGGTGAGGGGGAAGCCACAGTCCTGAGGCGCTATTCTGAGATTGTCTGTGACTGTTCTGAATGCAGCCAAGAAGATCAGGTGATTATCGCTCCATGCCGCACAAGGTGAAAGTGAGGCAGTCAGCATCCCTGACAGAGTTTATGACATCATGACTTGGGATATGAAAATGCTTAGATAAGACATACATCTATCTTATGATGCCTTTGTATTACAAACACCTCCTGCACACTTTCCTCTTTCACCAGCTTGGATAACGTCATCTACTCACAGAAACTAGGAAATTAATTCAACTCTAATCAGTGAAGTAGGAGGAGGCACTTGCCATTTGGCATTCAGTAATTCCACCAGTAACATACTTGCCATAAAAACCCACACACTCGCCATCAGCTCCAAGCACATGAACAGATGTACTATATTCTTGGCCATGAATAGCCCTGGCATGCCTGCAACACCTTCCATAGCAGCCATACTTGAGATGGTCCCCTTCCCCACCTCCCCTCATCAAGTTCAAAAATAGACGAGACGGCAGATTCCTCTCTATGAATTCCGATCGAAGAATGTAAGTGAGGATGATGCAAACGTGTGAAAGAGAGGAGTCCCCCAGGAGGGTAGGTCACATTGTGGTGTAGAAATGTGTAGCCATGCACACATCAGGCTTTCACACACCTGGCACACTGCGCCATGTTGGTATGCCAGCAAACTGTACTTACAATGTGTCGCCATATCGACTGGTGTTTTAAATGCTCAATTTAAAAGCAATGTGAGATTTTTTTGTAGTTCATTGAACAAAACGCATATACGAGAAATTGTGTGTGTGCATCTGCCATTGAAAGTGGTAATTGTTTTTGTACATTTTAACTGGATTATAGATATTGTCTGATAGGTGCTAAATAAAGTTTAAAAAAAAAAACCCTTTGAGCCTGTCAAAAGGAAGAAAACTGTTACACCTTTGTCATGGGTTTGAAATGTACAACAAAAGTATGGCAATGGACAGAAAAAAAGTAGGTATGAAAAAAAAATTAAGAAGGAAAGGAATGAAAGAAACAAGAAAAAAAAACACAATGTGGTCAAAGGGAATTACTTGGAGGGGGGGTGGACGAGGGTAAAAAAAAAAAGAGTTGTCTAAATGTGATATACCTGTGTGCTCATATTTGTGTCTTAGGAGGGAACTGGTCTTCTGGAATGTTTTGTCGCACAAGTCACACGCGTACATACCACTTTCAGTCTTCTTAATCTTCTTCCGGGCGAGCAGCGACTCGCTGTCTGTCAGGTCCTCTAGCCCTGACAGATAGTCCCCTGCGCTGTCCAGTAGCTCCCCCTGCAAAAGAAACAGATTTTAGACACTTTGCAGAATCCTAACCTGCCACAAATCCTAATCCTAACCTGCCACCTAGGAAGAGACAGCCCCTGCCCCATGTTTGATCCCACGTCTGGACAGAGCTTATCTCTGTAACCTGTATAAGGCCTTTATCGCCTGAAGAGGTCTAAAAAGAGGGACATATGGCTTGATATTAAGAGGACTTTACATGGGTTCTCACAGTTTAGTACAGAAAGTAGTATGAACTAATGTAGGTAACAGAGTGAAGAAATGCTGTAGACAACATATTTTTAGGAAGCAATAACCTTTGATAACATCTATAATTTAATGTATAGACCATTTCTTTATTAATTTATTTTAAACATTTAAATAAATCAAACTTTGGTTAAGACAGAATGCATGACAAAACATTGCATTTTAATGTGCTCATCACACTTTTTAAAGGGTTTAAACAAAAAATAAAATGGAATACACTGGGAATTCGTTTCCCCAGTACCATAACATTCGATTTACCTGGAAGCCTGGTTTCCGCTGGTATTTCCGCCGTTGCTGCATCTCAGCAAAAGTGGCTGCCCCTGCTGCGTAAGTGTAAGCCATAGGTGGTAAGAAACTCATGGGATCCAACCCTGGGTAAGGCCTGAGTCCCGGGATGCTGGCTTGAGCTGTAGACATAAAAGTAGGTGGAGGGAATGCTCCGTGAGGTGGAAGCGAGGTGTACATGTGCCCACCACCGAAGGGGTTTATGCTAAAGATGGGGCTTGAGCTTTTCTCCAGCTGATTTTCATTGCCCAAACTATTGGGTCCATTGAACTCCTTCTTGATGTGGGCCAAATTTAAAGGCTCTGTTCCTGGTTCACGTGTAGAGGAGTTGCTAGTGTGGTCAACAGAAAAACCATTCGGTTTGGGCCTCCGTTCTGCCTTGGAAATTTGTTTTGGCAAAGATAAGTCCAGTGGTTCTCCATGGGCATCCTCAGAAGCGAGGCTGTTAGGGGTGTACGAACTGCTATGTGAGTGTTTGGATGATGAAGATGAGAGATTCAAAGGTGAGGGTGTCTCACCTCTTAAGTGGTCCACAGAGTCAAGTGGCTTTTCATTGGTCTGCCTAATGCCTGTAAACTGATGCGGTTTGGACAACTTGTGTCCAGAATCCCCGTTGGTGATAGCATGGATCTCCGCTGTTGAGTCGCCATATTGACCCAGAGAAACAGGTGAACGGGCAAAAGTGGACTCCCTGCTCAAACCATGGTTGAGCTCTCCACTTCGCTCAGGAGGAGGAGATCTTTTCCTTGAGAAGCTATGGTGAGACTGATTTTTCCATTGCATAAACGAGTCCTTCACAAACTCCTGGGGAAGACCCACTGCCATGGAGATCTTTCTCAATTCCTCTGAGTTGGGCTCAGTGTTCATGGCAAAGTAGGCTTTCAGTACTGACATGTGATCCTTGAAGGGGTTGACTGGGCTGGTGGCATTCCTCTCAAAGGATGAGATCACACCATCATGCTGTTCTGAGCCGATAAGTCCCCTTCGGCCGGGTGGTACAGTATCATTAGGTTTGAGGACAGCCTTGATCTCCTCGTTCATCTTGCAGAGATAGCGCTCATGTTGATGTAATGGAATAGGGCCAGAAAACGTCTCCTTGCAATACTGACAAGAGAATGGTGCATACTGCGCCTCCCTTTCCTGTGCTTTGTCTTCAGATAGAAGATCCATGGTGTGGCTGGGTCTTTCTTTTTTTATATCCACCGCCCGCCTCTTAGAATCTTCTGTTAAACTCTGGAGACACGCTTTGGCTTCATTGACCTTTTCCAGTGTGTAGTCAATGATAGTCTTGGTGGGACTGTTGTGTCCAACACCACGGAAGCCTTGCTGGGAGGCCAGTACCCGATTCTGCTCCTCCATCTGGGAGCCTAATTCCTTCATGTATGCTCTGAGCTTAGAGATCTCTTCAGGGTTGCCATCCATTTTCTGTCGGCAAACTGTGTTGTCCACAATCTGAAGAACCTTCTGAACCTCACTCATGTTGTTGATGAACCCTGGATAGCCCAATGGATGGGAATCCGACCCAATGCCTAGATGTTGCAGGGGGTTCTGAGATGAACCATGCATCCCTGGAGGACTACCTCCACGGCCACTGCCATTGAGAAAGGCTCCTGACCCACCATATTCTTGTTGAGATGCGATCATAAGACGGTATTCATTGAAGTCCATGGGCTCAGACTTGATGTCTGGGTGGGCAGATGGGTCTTGAAGGCTCATGGACCTTCCATTCTCCAGTTTGTGACGGAGCTGAGCTAAGGCAGGACTTCCAGGGGAGGATGCAGCAGAGTTTGGTGATGAGCCAGGCTTACTGTTGACTCCATGGCGTACCCGTCCATTAATAGAGATAAGGCTAATGCACTTCTTGCTACTTATGTGGGAGCTGTAGGAGCCAGAGTGGGAGAAGCGCTTCTTGCAGTTGGAGCACTCATATGGCTTCTCACCTTTAAAAAAATAAAACATGTCTTATTTTTATTATTTCATCAATACAAAAATTTAGTCATGTTCCTTTGCATTTAACTT
Organism: Paracanthobrama guichenoti; assembly: GCA_018749465.1. NCBI lineage: Eukaryota > Metazoa > Chordata > Actinopteri > Cypriniformes > Gobionidae > Paracanthobrama > Paracanthobrama guichenoti. Next base: position 17,592,234 of record CM031951.1, read on the forward strand.
TTTCCCCATTCTATCATTCAACTTAATTGATAGGATGATGGGATCCTACAATAACAAGTAATTCTTGCATAATTATATAATTATGGTTTTAAATATTCATCATCTATCCAGACTATCCAAACCACACTGAATTACCATTAGGTAAATTGGAGACATATGAATAAGATTTTTATATATATATATATATATATATATATATATATATATATATATATATATATATATATATATATATATATATATATATATATATATATATTACTGGCATTCTTTTGACAGCGCTTATGAAAGAAGGCTCTCAGCATATTATTCAATGAAACACTTACCACTGTGAATGCGGAGGTGCTCCTTCAAATGATGCTTGTATTTGAAGGCTTTTCCACACTCTGTGCATTTGAATTTCGGTTACCAGCCCCTTCGTTTAGCAATTGAGGCTGTGAGGGAGAGAAAGGTTATAGAAAACAGTCATGATAGAGTTTAATATTATTTATTTATGTTGAGAATCATACACAGAAAATATGCCAGAATTGTATTTAGGTACGTGTGTCCAAAGCTGCTGAAGCAACAGTTATTCAAGATCTTTTTTTCTGCATAATTAAGTTCACATTATCAATTGGTGTTGACTTTCTAACTTTGCAGTACCTTATCCGTTAAACTGCTATCTATGCTTTAAACATTTACCGTCTAGGTTTAGTTAAAACAGTGTAGGCTGTATCTGTATTCACCATTCAAAGTTAAACGTAGGTGCTCTTCTTCCATTTGAAATTCAAATGTGGGCCCCAGATGCACAACAAAAACAACAGCATTCACCCTGCACCCCACACACAGACACAAAAGGTCTGTGAAAAATATGTGGGAGTTCACGTTTGTTTAATAGTCACTATGTACAGTACTATGCAGAACTTATTTCTTCAAAAGTTCAATCATACTCGTGTACATAGTCCAGTTTAAGATGTGTATTGGGGTTTCCATTTACTGTAGGAGTGTATGCAAATATATACACAGAATGCACATTGAAATGTAAAACTAAGCCTAGCAAGGTGAACCTTTGAATTGATGTTCAAAGCCTTAAGGAAAATACCCCTTTAGAGCAAATAAACAAACACTTAAAGTCATTTAAGGATTAGGATACTCTAGATCACCAGGAAAACAAGCCATCTGGTCGTGTTTAATTCAGTCTGGAGAGGTGTACATATGTGTCTATGTGAGTGTGTGCATATGTGTGAGTGCTTTCAGCCAGTAAGATGAGAGTGCAAGGCAAGTATTCCAAATTCTTTTTCAATGTGTCCAAGTCTGCTTAAGGTTCAAAGTTGAAAGCCTAAATGCAGGATATCCTGTTATAATCCTATCAAACAACCGAGAACTCTTTCACCACATTAAAAAAAAATATATATATATCCTTCAGTAATAAAGCAATATAGAGTTTCCTCTTCAAAATAAATCCATATTGCTGCATTTTTCACAGCATGCTCATGTTCAGACCGGCCTAAAAGGCAGAGTTAACATCAGCTTTCCTTGCATCTTTTGAGTTGACTCCACTCCAACAGCTGATGTGAAGTCGAAAGGCCTATAGGACTCAATGTGCTAGAACAGCCCACACATGGGCGGCTGTGGGCGGACACTCAGGGGAGTATGACAGTGCACAGCTGTGGCTCTGGCGTGAAGGATTCAAGTATTAAGGAGCTTCCGGAGGAGCTTGTTCAATGCTGGAGCTATCAACAGGCTAAAACATGTTCTCCTCTGGCATGTACTTAAAGGGATAGTTCACCCAAAAATGAAAATTCTGTCATCATTTACTCACCCTCGGGTTGTTTCAAACCTGTATGAGTTTCTTTCTTCTGTTGAGCACAAAAGACAGTTGATGGTAGCCATTGACTTCCAAAGTATTTTTTTTTTCCTACTATGGAAGTCAATGGCTACCGTTAAATGTTTGAGTACCAACATTCTTCAAAATATCTTCTTTTGTGTTTAACCGAAGAAAAAAACTCATACAGGGTTGGGACAACTTGAGGGTGAGTAAGTGATGACAAAAAATTATTTTTTAGTAAATGCTCAGAAAGTAAGATGCAGCATCTTTCACAAAACATAGTTAGGAAGTAATGAGTATGGGTACTGACTGAGGTGGGCCTTGTCTCACCTGATCTCTGGCAGGCTTATGTGTGGCCATATGGCGCTCTAGCTGGGTGCGGTAGGCGAAGGTGTCACTGCACAGGGGACAGGGGAAGCTCTCATCGTTTTTCTCATGTCGGTACTTGATGTGCTCCTTTAGAGAGGTCAGCCGCTTGTAGCCCCGGTCACAGTAGGGGCAGGTCAACAGTTGGGCAAAGGCATCTGGCGTCCTCAGTGCCAGATCTGGGCAAAATTGAAAGGAGCGAACAGAGTGAAGGAGGGGGATTGAAGAAGAAAAAAAAAAATCAGGATATGTGGGACAAACAGTTGCCATATGAGGCTATGGGAGAAGGGGGATAGGTAAAGCACTGCATTCAGAAATATGAAACAGGCAAGAATTACTTCATTTATTTGTTTATTTTTTATTAATTAGTTTTTTAATAAGATATCACAAATAGTCAAAATTTGCTATTCATTTATATATAATAATTATTCTATATATAATATATATATATATATATATATATATATATATATATATATATATATATATATATATATATATATATATATAATTACAATATATATAATTTAATTTATATTTAATTTTTATGTTATGTGCAAATTAGTCTGGGTGGACAAAGTGCAAATATTTACTTTATAAAGAGTTGCACTTTGTCCACCCAGACTAATTTGCACATAACATAAAATAAAGTAAAATATAAAAATATTTATATTTTGTATTGTATTGTATTGTACAAAGTTAGAAATAAAAACATTTCTTACTGACCATGAAAAATGTTTTTTTTTTTTTTTACATTATTTTATTATATTATTATTATTTTATTTGAATGCCTACCGTTTTCATTTTCATCTTGTCCATTAGCCTCTGGTGTTCCCAGTCGCGTACCCTCCTCTGGGTCCTCTGGATAAATGATAACAGTATCCTGCAGGTATTCTGCAATGCTCGCTGCATGTCCCTCACCGTCATCCAGTTTCCTCTTGGCAAAGAAGCTTTCCAGCTCTGAAGAGGCATTAATACCCTTAACTGTACACAGGAAGTGGGGAGAAAAAGCACAAATGAATCCAGTGGTTGATGCTCAGTGTCATTGGAAAGGACCAAGCTGAATATTAGGACACTGGCCTCTCTAAGTGTGATGTAGTGGAGACCAAACCATTAGAAGGCCTTTCAAGGTGGAAGTATTTATTTAAGTTACAACATAATGGCCACTTCAAAGACTAATAGGAGCCAGCTTGATCATCAAGCACTCTTTAAGCATCCTCTTGCATGTTTGAAAATGCTTTAAACATTTCCAGCATTATGGGTAATTGAGTTATATGGCAATTAGGCGTGCCGGGGTAACTGATCTCACTTTGTATTGCTCATCGTATACATAAAATCGGACCCAATAATCTAATTATGGATCATGTGTTATGTGTAATTGCACAGAACAAGATTTTAAACGTGATTTTCGTAAACAATAGGTTTTTGGATGCTTTATGGAGAACAACTAAAAGATACTGACAGGATGAATGGACAAGAGTGCCTTATAAAAAAAGTCGATTTATATAAAAACATGAGGTAATGTGGGTAGATAACTAATAATATGACAGAGGTTATTCCAAATGATACTTTTTCTTCAGATGACTGGACTCTTTGGGTAAGCAAATGAAAATGTTATTGTTTCTTTGTAATCAATTTGAAAGTACATGGACTGAACAAATCCGATTTTGGTCTTAAACTCAATTTGGCTGCAAAATGTGATTTGCCATGCACTCGCACTCAACTAAAAAATGTTTACTTTCCATCTCCCGTGGACACACACGAGGAAGCATTATCTCAGATGCTCAAGTGTGTGCCACACATACATTTATGTATGATCTTAAGAGACGCTTCACACTTGCGGAAGTCTTGATTACTACTTAAAATTGTTGCCTCTCTAAATGTAGTTATGTATTGTGTATCTACGGTAGGCTTCAGTAGATAATATTTCAACATATTGTGAAGTGATCTCACCTGTACCATTTCCAATTCCATGGAGAGAGATGTCAGGGCTCATGGAGTTGTACTCAGCTTTTCTCTCCTCTGTAATAATAGAAGAGAAAACACATTGTTTTAAATGATAATGATAATCACAAACAAATTCTTCTGCCCTTATCAGTTCATTTTAATGACCATGTTTAATGTATGCTTAAATGTAATTAAATTAGATACATATGCACAGCAAATTAAAAAAAAAAAGTCATCCTGATGATGAGAGGACATACCAGGAAGAGATATATCTCAAACATGTTGACAGCAGCTCAGAGAATGATATGCTTCTCTTAAGCGAGGCATAAGAAATCACGTCAAGGTATTTAGGGAGGAGAGGAGGGTGGTCTGAGAGGAGTTTGCTCATATACTGCAGCTATTGTGTTTGTTCCTCCTCCTCCCCCTCATGTGACCTCGTACCGGCAGTCACAAGTATCATAAGCTTCCCCCACAAAAGGAGGATATACAGCACCTCTTACACCACATCGCAGGGAGAAAACAAGGGTACTCAAGACTCCTGACACACACACACACGCGCATGCCTCCACGGCATAAGTACTGTTTAATTTCAAAACTGCCTTCCACTTCCTTCCTCATTATCTAAGTATGACAACCGAGAGAGCCTCTGAAAGTCGGTGAATTCTCTCACTTTTCACCACATTTAAGAGATGTCTTTCAAAGAGTTTGAAATCATTGTGAGGGAAACTTCTCAGAGTAATGATTCTTGAAGGGATGTTTGGAGCATCAAAAGCTTTACACGGCTTGGATGCGTTTTATTGAACAAAGTTTTAACAAAACAAGGCATTTGCTAATAGGGGGCTTGCCTTCGCGAAACCCCTTCCTGGTGAAATTGTCTCCTTCTGTGCAATGCAGATAAAAGTGCAAGGCCTGGAGCCAGCGAAAATATTCTCAGCATTGTGTTTTCCTTTGAGGTACATTGGCTTAAAACTTCTTTGGGAGGGTTAGCGATTAGTAGTATTAGCGTGTGGATATTTTAAGGTCATACGAAGGACCGAACGCCATGTGAGGCACAGCTAAAACACATTTAGAAAAATAAGTTTCCTCGAGTGACAAAATGGCAACTATATTAGAGTCTCAGTTCTGCTTGTGGTAGCTGCAGGTCCCATGAGGTAATGGTGTGATTTTAACCACTGCAACAGAACACAAGAGAAGTTCCAGATCTCTTTTGGTGCACAATTAAATATTTTGTTTCAATGATCAATTTGACATATGATTGCAAACACTGGAGCTACAGTACTGATAAGTGTGGATACTACCAAGTGCTGATACTGTTATACAGTGTAATAAAGCAAGAACTTTACATATATGTTCTTCTTGTGTATAGTAATTTGGAACTTTCTATTTATCAAAGAATCCTGAATAAATTTCCACAAAAATATTAAGCAGCACGCTTGTTTCAACATTGATAATAATAAGAAATGTTTCTTGAGCAGCAAATCAGCATATTTCTGAAGGATCATGTGACACTGAAGACTAAATAATGATGCTGAAAATTCAGCTTGAAAATTTTGGCATCACAGTAATGAATTACATTTTAAAATGGTTTCAAAAATATATATATATAAAAAAATCTTAATAGTATATAATTTTAGATGTAGTTGACTAATCAATCTGATCATATAATTTTTGGGGGAATTTATTTAAAAAAAAAAAAAAAAATAAAACCTTTATAAATCAGAAAAATTAGAACCATTTTCACAGCTAAGCACATAAAAGAGACTTGAGGTGCATCTTCTCAAGCCACAACAGCAAAAAGGAAGCACCACACAAGATGATTCATCCAACCTCTCTTAAATTACTGCATTTACCAGCATATACCACAGTATGTTTTTTTTTTTTTTTTCAGCTAGGGGACTCATCTCTTCGTATTTAATCACTAAGATAAAATAATGCTATGCTGCCAGAGGCGTGGCGTTCAAATAAACTCAGATGACGTTCATTAATCTAGCATATTATAGTGTGAACATCAACTAAACAAAACACTGTTCAAGCGAATGACACATCCCTGAAGACCCTGTTTAGTTCTGTGACTGTGACACTCTCTGAAGTTAAGTGATGCATATGGTTTAGTCATTAGCTGAGACTGATTGCTGGGGGTCTGGGTTTTTTTCTTTCTTTTTTTATTTTTTTCAAACCGGGCGACTCGCATGAGTTCTCCCTTCACTCTGTAACTGTCAGCCAGGCCCAGGGAATTGTGGGCCTATTATGTATGTAAATGGCCATCATAATGCTAAAAATTTCATTTAAGGCCTTTAATGAGTCTTCAGCAGGGCAGGCTCCTGCTAAATGATAGCTCTGCGATCCTAATTAAGAGAATTTGTCTTTAAAGCCTCACTAGCTTGGGTCTTGTCCGTGATCTTGATCGCTTTTGGTTTTGGGTGGGTGAGTCAAATTGAAGCCAGAAGAAAGGGGTGTGGACTGATGATGCACTAAAGATTAGGTGTAACCTACTTTGTGACAACATTAAGAAACCAAAGTAGAAAAGTGAGCTAATAGTCTAAACGTTGCCATTACATCAAAAATGCCAGACTGCTGCTAGGTGTTGGCCTTGTAAATAAAGCTGCTTTGTCCTGGTAATATGAAAATTGCAAGTTTGATAGATTTTGTTTTATTTATTTTTTTATTTTATTTTTTTTTTACCTCAGCTATGTTTCATATGTTAATACCACAATCCAGTCAAATATTCTCAGCTCTCACTCTTACCTGAACCATTTAGGTCTCCGTGGTGCCAGACATGGGCCCCTGCCCCATCCTGGCTTTCGTTTTCTTCATCCCCCCGACAGGAGAGCAGGGCATGGGCTACCCGGGGTGAGGCCTCCAGACTCGGCACACCTGCTGGACTGCCTTCGCCCTCAGAACCCAGCAGTCTGTCCTCCTCATCGGACCCTGAACCCGCATCCACCACATTTTCATAACTCAGCACTGATGACAGAAAAGAGTTCAGGTGTTATTATGTGAGTTTACTCACATCTCAAAAGAAGTTTGTGCAGTCTTAGTGGTATGGCTATATGGCTACAATCTTACAATCTACAAACTTCTACAAATCCTACTTCTTCACATATGCAATAAGCACAAGGTAATAAAGTCAGAGCAGGACAATACCAGTGAAAAGAAAAGAAATGGGAAAACAAATTCCAGTAGCTTGTTTAATAGGCATGTGTGTAAAATCTTGTTGTCAATCTTTTCTGACCCATGGGTAATATAAATAATAACAAATAATAATTTAAATAGATTATATATATATATATATATATATATATATATATATATATATATATATATATATATATATATATATATATATATATATATATATAATTTATATAAAAAGTCTTGATGTCAAGATAATGGAAGCCTCACGAGACCAGATTGCTTAATACACAACAAAAGAGAGCATGATAAAGCAAACCAAAAACCCACACAACTCTGGGGTGAGAGGTGGTGAGGGTCTAATAAACTATGAAGCTTACATCATGGGAACAACAGTTCATGGGAACAAACGTTCAGGTTCATTTGAAATTCTTTCCTTGCTAATACAGCATACATCTCCCCAGGCTCTCCGAGCACCTTATCTCAGAGGCACGCTGCCAAAGCAGTGAGAACTAGTGGGAAGTTTCTCTAATGGTTAGATTAAAAAACCTAATTGCTGATTTCGGGACAATTTTCTCCCTCTTCTGAACACAGAGTTTTAAAAAACAACAAACTTTCCCTTCCATCAGTGCACTATTTCCCAGTTCGTTGGCGTCAAATGGACTCAACTGGGCTGTGGAACGCTCCATTCCCTCCTCCGTACCTTAACTACCCCTAATCTCTCCCTAGGAGCCCATTCACTTAAAAAAAAAAAAAATGCCAATGACGTCTTTTTTTAACAGGTTCCCATGCAAAAAAGGCTGACTGCTTCCCTTTGCCGGTTCTCGCCAGAGGACGTGAAGATTAGCCGCACGTATCTGATCATAATATGATCTTTGTCTGATCCGTGGGGCTGCATTTGCTCCCCCGGACAACTGCGCAACAGGTGCAAATTAAAAGGGGAACCATCTCGGGTACAAGGGATGGTCGAAATGCACTGACCCGGGCTGAATACCAAAGAGAGGGGTGAGGTGGTATGGCGGGGGTGAGGGGCGTGGGACAAAAAGCTTTCTAACTAAGAGGTGTGACCAGCGGGATTATTTAGGAGCGACTTCAGGCCGAGGGTGAAGACCCCCCCTCCTTGAATGAAAAGGAGAAGGCGAGCGAAAGAAAGCAAAAGAGAGACATAAAGGGAGTGGTTGAAAGTAAGACATGAGAGGCTCTTTGTGTGGTCCGAGTATACCTTGGACGTAAAGCAACTTTATCTTTCCTTCTTTCTATCCTCTGTTCCCACCTCCCACGTTTCATCCCTTTCTCTCACACAAACCCATATATTTTGTCGTCTTTAAGCCAGTAATAAGTGCACTTCACTTTCTTGCACAGGTACCGTATGAAAGACAGCTCTGAATTTTGGTACCGGAGCTAAAAAAGCTGCGGCCAATCATTCAGAGTTTGAATGGTGGGAGTGTTCTGAAGAAAAAGAAAGAAGTGGGAGGACTGGGAAAAGAATCAAGAGGATGAATACAGAGGTCAGGGCTGAATATTAATAATAGTGAACTGCTGAGTGGTTTGACTTTAAGCCCACACAAAACACTAAACTCTTTACATCATATTTTCCTGTTCTTGCTTGTGTTTTTCGACAGCATATGCTAGCAATCCACATTCCTAATGACATAGCTTGAATACTTGAGTGGATGCTTGGGTTTTTTTTTTTTTTTTTTTTTACAGAAAGTCAGTATGGTTTGTTCTGAAAGTATGTTCTAATTTTAATATAATTGTATAGCTTCTCTTATGACACAAATAGCAATAGAAAATGCTGAGGTTTGAAAACCATTTTGGAAAAAGGAACAGGCATGTTTTGAATTCTGACATGAAGATACTGTGCCTGTGTGCATCTGTGCGTGTGCGTGCGTGCGTGCGTGTGTGCGTGTGCGTGTGCGTGTGCGTGTGCGTGTGTGTGTGTGTGTGTGTGTGTGTGTGTGTGTGTGTGTGTGTGTCAGTGATAGAAAAGCAAGTGATGGGCACTCAAAGCAATCCATCAAACAATTTGCCTTTAAGGTCACATGGGTCTGACAGATGTGACCGAGATATTGTATGCAGCTGTGCACTTGTGTGTGTGGGAGTAAAAAGTAATAAAAAAGGGGAAAAAAGAAAACTAAAGACATCACTAAATATTTTCATCATTGTAATAAGATGTCTGATTTTAGTCATTTAACTAGTCACAATAATATGTCATTTCATTGTTCTGTACTCATAAAATTTGATCCTTATCTGTATTAAATTCAAATTGATTGAAAAGTGGTTGTAGGAAAGGTTGTAACTTGACTTAAGATAAATTTACAATTTTGAATAATATTATTAATATTATTTTGAATATCTTAGTAAAACTAGAGTAAGAACAGAAGTATGATTAAAACATACTGATACTTTGTAACTTTATTTTGGAACTACCAATCAAATGTGCTTTCCCTTGTGTAGACCAGCCCCCATTGTAATTCTATTGGCTGCCATTTTAGTGTGTCATTCCGGCAGCTGTCCTGCTGTATAATTCCTGCAGTGAACGGTCCATTGTGCTCACCCTAGAGACAAAGAGGCCACCTCTCTTCACTCTCTCTCTCTCGCCCTGACTTCTCCTTTCTCCCCTCCCTCCCTTTTCTCTCTCTCTCTCTCTCTCTCTCTCTCTCTCTCTCTCTCTCTCTGTGCTATTTCATATTCTCAAACAACCCCACCTATCATTCTGCAAGCTGTCCTTTGAGAATAAGGCATAATGCATTTCAAGATGGTTCTAAATGTCATCCTTAAAAAGATCTCAGTAGCAAACTAGGTAGAATCTTTTGAATGCTGACAATGGAATTAGCAAACAAACATTTAATATAATTACAGAAACAATACCTTGTGTCTGTCCAGTTTGGACAAACTAAGTGTCTCTCCGCTAACTGGGAGAGGTTCACACATTCCATAGCCTGGAGTTGTGCGCGCACACACGTACACATGTTCTTCTCAGCAGTTTAGCTGTTTAGACAGGTATGTGTGTGCTCTGTCACAACCTCTTACAATCCTCTCATCTCATATGCGGAGTGTGTTCCCAGTACTCGGGGGAAAACTGCAGACACACCTGCAAACCCAAAGCCACAATGTCCATTGGAGCCATTTCACTGGTACATGGCTAAGGATGATTCAAGCGTTCGATTATTTCAAACAGGAAAGGCTTCTGTTGCGGCGAACGCTCAACAATCACATCCATCTGTACTGAACGACACCTCCACTGGCTCACACACCTTTTCAACATTCCCTGTTCACAGGTAATCCGCCTGCTATCCATCTTTTCCCCTTGCTTTCATCTCCTTTTTGTCTGTTCCTGGCGGCCGAAACAGAAAGGTGAGTACGTATTCCACATCCATATTGAGAATCAGACAGCCTGCCGCAGGTCTTTCCCAGGTGCCTCTCTGCCACGGTAATGAAACCCGGCGGAACAGACGGTGGAAAATAACTGCTCTGTTCTCTCTCTCTCTCTCCCTCTCTCCTGTGCGGTGCGCATCACCTGAGTGAGCAGTGGGGGAAGGGGGCGACTAGGTAAGACTTCAAACAGTTGAAAGGAGGTCGCTGCCTAGTGGCTATAGCCTGGAAATGATCCATGTAAATCAAATCAGCCATCTTCCATTCATGCACAAAAAGGACAAGGGAGGGCAAACTTTTATCTGTTTCGTGCTTCAATAAACAGCACAGAGGTAAAGAACACACTGAGGCATCAGTCTAATCTAAAATGAATGGGAAATAACTTAATTTTTTTTTGGTTGTTTTTTTATGGAAGGGAACTGGCACATTCTGAAAGGAAATTATATGATTTCACCTGTTGGACATAATGATAAGTTGTATTATGTATCCAATTTTAGGTCTAAGAATAAAATAGCTTTAAGTAGTTTATGAAGAACATGAAATCGTTCAACAAGTGCTTGTGTCCTACTGCCTTTTGGAAACACATACCTTTAATAATAATAAAAAATAATAATAAAAGAAAAAAGAAAAGAAAAATATCAAATATCAAATCAAATCTGTGCATTTATTTAAAAGGTATATTAGCATAAAAATAAAATAAAAATCTATGCAGGAATTAAGAAGTAAAAAAATAAAATAATGTACATGATTTAAGAGTATTTTAGCATAAAAATAAAATAAAATAAAATAAAATAAAAAATGCAGTTTTGGTATATTTTCTGAGAAGGGAAAGAAAAAGTGTTTTCATACATATGCAAAAATTAAACTTGTCAATCTCAACAAGAGTATGTTAGCATATAAATAGCCTCAAAGCTATCACACGTGGACTAAAAGTTACAAAACTTTAATTATGATGATGATGGAGTCTTTAAAACCAGTTCTTTACAAAACTACACACTTTTCAACAATGAATCTGTGACTCCCATGCAAGGCTGCTTATATCAGCGTCAAGGCCTTGAACCTGACAGATAGCGTCTGGATTGAGTCTATTTTTTCTTGTAGGGTTAGCATGTAGATAACTGCTGGTGAAAGGGCTCTTGTTTACGGCGCATGTGATGGGGGAGAAGGCTCTCCATGTTTGTTTTAAGGCCAGGCAGCCGAAGAGGTCACACTGGTGCTGGGGGAACAAAGGGCCCAGGAAGAGAGGGGCCGCTTTTGTGCTGCGGTGATCCTCAGTGAAAACTCAGCTATGCGTGAACCATTACTGCAAACCTGGAGGGTGTGTGTGTGTGTGTGTGTGTGTGTGTGTGTACTGTGGTGGTCTTTGTTTTCCTTGTATTTAAGTATTTCAGTACTTGCCAATATTTTTGAGTGTGAAAAAAGGAGAGCGAGAGAGACGGCTTGTGCGCGCGCACTTATCTAGTGTGCACCCATCTGTAAATGGGTGGCGGTGCTCCACAGACCCTGCCGTGAAGCGGCAACAGTAGCCTGGCCCTAATTGAATTAAACTCCCATTTGTCTACTATAGGACCCAACGCAACAGGCAAGAAGGAGAGAAGGGGAAGAGAGGAAGCGAGAGAAACAGAGAGAGAGAGAGCTCTCTGAGGCTTGCTCATGCCGCCAGACGGCCCACCTTTCCCCCTTCCTCCCCCACGCAGACCCACCATCTGTGCCCACCCCATGCACATGTTACCCCTCTCTCTCTTGACAACTGTTCTGGGCCTCTACCAGCCTCAGAGTGCCTGAGTATGTATGTGTGTGTGTAAGTTTGTAGGGCTGGAGACACACAATAGCTCACTGGGCTACCCTGAGGAGGAGAAAAGACAGGAGGAGAGAAGAACACAATATGCTGCACAGAGGAAGATAAAGAAGTCAACCTCTATCTCAGGCAAACTATCAGTCAGGTTGCACTCTGGGAGAAAAGAACAACCACAAAAAGCCCAAACCGCCTCAGGGCGAGAGAGCTGAAAAGAGACGACGCAAATTACACACGCTAACAAAACCTACAATTTTAGGTTTTCTTTCCTTTGAGCACAACGTCTTTGTACCGTGATACTCTACCATAAAATCGGCAGGTGAGGGTTTAGAAGCATGGGCAGATGAATTTGTTGGCTGAGTTCGGAGTCTATCAATTTTTTTGGAAGTTAATATGGGTCAATTAATATGCAAATCTCCCGGCAGATGCTCGGTGGCTCTCAGCATGTGATTGGCCCGTCGGTCACTAGCTGTTCAAACAGTTTCACGAGCAAAACAACACCAGGTTCCCTCTCAGAGAGAAACCAACGAGACACTTTACATAATTTTTTGTTACATAAGCAATGTTTTTGTCCTTTATAGAGAGGTAGAATTAATTATGTTTTTCTAGTAAGAATGCAAAGCACTCAAACAACAACTACCATACTTGTTTTTTTCTTTAAGATTTAAAAAGGTAGTTCACTCACAAATGAAAATTATTTTATTATTTACTCCCCTTATGACATTCCAAACCTGTATGACTCTACTGTGGAACGCAAAAAAAGATATTTTGAAGAATGTTGGAAGAATGTTGGTTTTAGTTACCAATGGGGAACAATCTAAACATTTATTTTATGTTCCACAGAAGAAATAAAGACAGTTTTGGACTGGCATGAGGGTGCATAAATGATGACATAGTTTTAAGTTTTGGGAGAACTATCACTTTAAAGCACATACTCACGGTGTAAATATAATTATATCTCCCTATAGTCCATCAATATAAGTTATATTGCACTGCCTGTTTCAGCTTCCAACTTCTCCACTCCATTTATTCCAGTCTTTTGGTTACTTTTATTTAAGGCTGATTTAACAGAACACAATGATCTTTCCCTAATACCTGTTTGCTATCAGACAAAAGGCAAAACTAAAAGGAAACAGCTTGGGTTCTGCTAAGACTCCTCAGTGGCATTGCCAGAGGTGCTTGTTGGGTTTCTGAAAGCTTACAGGTCCAGATGGAGCAAAAAAAATAAGACCTCAAAGGGGGGCTTTAAATGAAGGCTCCAGACCAGCAGACAGGTTGCTAATGAAATATTCATGTAAGGAGTGGCTCTATCTATCTATCCATCCGTCCATCCTGCCCACAACCTTCCCACACTTCCTTCTTCTGCCCTCCACCATTTTATGGTGTGCTTCATTTGAGAAGAAAAAAGAAAAGAAGAAAACAAGCACTCTTTCACTGGCACCACAAAGACGAACTCTACCTTATCATAAGAAGCCCTCAGAGAATTTAGTGAAGCATGTTTTGATTTCAAGCCTTCTTCTCAAAACTCATTTTGGACATTCTTCAGTGTGTCTTGGCAAGTGTTCACAGCATATGACCGCTAATTGTAGTTTCACAAGTGCTGCCTGCATGGGAAACCGTTCGTTTATAACAATTCCCTAAAAATCCCTCACATTCTCTGAGTTCGTAAGCGCTTCAATTATGGATAGAGAGTTGTACGTTTGATTCAGAGAGAATAATTCAAGCCTAGAGGTGCGTTCACATTTACATTGTTCAGAAAATTTCCATGGGTGAAATTTCAATATGAATCAACGCGATCAGGAATTTTGTGTGAAGGTGAAAGATTTCCCCATGCAGATTTCACAACGGCTTCAAGTTGGTTGCGTTGATCGACAGAACACTGCTTGGTTTGAAAATTACTTCTGTGTGAGCTGTGCTTCATACTCTACACTATTGACAATATTTTTTGTGCCTCAAAATTCCGTACCTTAACAGCTGAGACTGGCGTCTTGCTCTCAGGCCATGCATTACCAAACCATTTCACCCACCTCTAGCTCAGCTGAATGCGACTTCCCTCCCTATATCTCTCCATATACATTGGGCGTTCATATCTGCTACTGCGAGGGCAAAGATGGCTTTGTCAAACACACATGCACGCTGGATGGAAGCTGTGCTCTCCTGTGTTCGGCAGGCCTAGGATCAGCTGGGGTGGTATTAAACATGCACAAGGTTGCCTGTGAACAACTGTCAGCGCATCTGCTGCGTTGTTCTTTAGCCTCTCTCTCTCCATCACTCCCACAGCCCCATCAATAACACTCTACTGCAAACAGCTCCTGGCTACCGCCGCGAGCGTGTGTGTACATGCGCCTTGTGTGCTGTGTGTGCCAAAACACGAGTGAATAACACAGATTATGCCCGCATCCAGTTATGTGTACGTGTACATGTCCATTTACAGCAGCCTAACCTGTTTCATGTGTGTGTGTGCAAGAATCTGCTCTCGATATCATAATGAAATAAAGAGCCTGCTTTAAGCACATGCAAATTCAAAAGCGCGTAATCAGGGCAAAATTAATTTTGCTGTTGCTGATTAGAGACATTAATTAATCTGTGTGAGGTGCGGGCCTAATCTGAAGTTGAATTACACCTCCTGTAAGATTAATTAGGACACGATAATAACATACGGCGCTGCCAGTGCAGATTATAGTAAGCCTTATTCCTCTGACTTGAAAAAGAGCCGGGCGAAACCTGAATCGCCATGCGACTCGCCGCTTAAGTACTTTGTTGACGATTGTGGGTGCCGTATTCTCAACTAGTTAACAGTTAGCAGGGATTTCGAAGGTATTCAATTTAAAAAGGTTTTTGAATTTGGGTTGTGGCTGATACATAATATCTCAGAGCTTATTTCACGTTTTAAGATACTTTGGAGATGGATTCAAATGGGCCGTTTGACCCTGCAGAAACGTTACACTGGGAAGATCATTTGTGGCAAGTGCACGCCTGTGTTCAGCTGCCAACATGTTTATCGGTGTGTGCGACCTGAGGTGTTCGGAGAGCTCATGTGCATGGATCTGTGGTGTGGACACTGGAGACCACAGCAAAACCTAACCAGTTGCCAGCTGGCAGTGTAGGTGGGAGCCTTTTAAAGAGGTCAGTGTGTGTGAGTGTGTGTGAGTGAATGGGGACAGTCCACAACCAATGAGAAATAGAGCCCCCTTGGTCCAGGACCTTCAATCAGAGCGGCTCTTTCTGATGTTAATGAGGGAGTAAAACACATCTGTTCAACACCCCCTCCCGTACACACATCCTAACACATACACACTTGTGTGAGGCGTTTGGTCACCTGAATAGTTTCCCCAGCAGGTAGCACACAAGGGAACGATTCGACCCTAAATGTGGTCATTCTCTGACCCCTTTTCCATGCCCTTTCCCCATAACTACCATCAAAGGTCAGATGACCCATGGGATGCACCAGGGACCCATATTTGGCCCTTCTGTCAGAATTGTTATAGAGGCAAGAACAGAATGAACTACAATATCCACAATGCTGACAATAGTGCTGATCAGTGACTCGTATTGGCTTGAGAATTTATAAGACAAATACATTTCACTGATTGATATATTGATGTAGGCAAAATTATTTTTAAATTAAATTAGAACATATAAAATAAATATTAAAATATAAAAAGTAAATATAATTTTTTTATATTTGCATACATACAGACATACACATTACATAATATCTAATTAAAATACATTTATAAAAATGTATAAAAAAAAAAAATATTTATATATAAATTAAATAATTTAATTAATTATTAAAATAATTTAATTAATAAAAAAATAAACATCCTAAATCTATTTAGAATCTAAATATAATCTGTTTGTGTGTATATGTGTGTATAAATATAAAACACGTTTTCTATACACTTATATAAAGATGATTAAATTACCTTAGATTTAAAACAATTATATTTAAATCTGTTAAAAATCATTTATGAAACAGCAACATTAATTTGCAAACTGGGAAACACGCAAAGGATGAAAATCTTTTTTTGGGGAGGAGGTGCTGGATTAGGAGCACATCAAAGAGTGTGAAAGTGAGCTACTTTGATGATGTTTACAGTAACACACCTGGGGTAACGCAAGGTGCTAATTAGCTCAAGTGGATAATTAGAATGCCGATTACAGGAATCAAAAGGTACTGCAGAGCTTAAAGCTACAGCCTCCCTCTGTAACCACTCCTTTGGGTAAGCTCTCTCTCTCTCTCTCTCTCTCTCTCTCTCACACACACACACACACACACACACACACACACACCAGAGCATACATACAAATAGTCCAGGGGGAAGCCATAAACATCTCTTTGGCTCAGGCGATTATAAGACAGGCTTAGAGTGGAGAACCAGTAAATATTGAGGGGGCCATTGTTCCCTTCACTTCCTCTGTTCAGTGATGAGGATTCGTCTTTCCCCTTGATGACACCTCCAGGGAGCACACGCGGATCATATTATCGTCTAAAACGGAAGTCGTATTCATTCCGTCGACTGTGTTAAGGCTCTCAGAAGCCACATCATTCGTAATGCTGAGGACCGCAGGGCTTTCACAGAACAGGAAAGACCCATGTTAACTCCTGAGCAGCCAGGGTTTGCCGCTTTGTTAGGGAATCATCTATGATTTAACGCAGGGAGTGGCAAAGCGTTGAGCTAATAAAGCTAGCCGAAGCCATTTACAAACAGGCTGAATTATTGGCGTTAGAGTTACTGTACCCTGGACAGTCACTTCAAGAGCGTATGCAGCTCAATGCAACTTGATTTGTGACTAAATCCCTCATGATAATGGCCATCAGGAGGAACCACCAAAAACAAATGAGTGTGCTGTAAAATATTAATCAAATCATTGCAATTATATTCACTGCAATAGTCTAGAAAAGTTAGGTTCTCATTTTACCAGATGGTCACTTATTTTAAGTTATATATATATATATCACCATAAAACTCTTTGTTTCTTAAAAATGGCATCAGGTAATTTGTGTTGAAACCTACAGACTAAAAGGGACCATATAAATGCCCTATAAGACTGAGTTTCTTATTTCACACCCCAATGTTTATTGTTCTTTTTCATTCGCCACAACTCTACTGTATAATTATCCCTATTATGTTCATAAACTTTCAACGCTGGCTCTGCTATTGTTGATTTTAGCTGTTGGGTAATACAACCATGCCTTTAAAAATGCAATACGGCTGAAACCTTTCAGTTAAAAATGGCTAAATAAATACATCAATAAATAACACGATCTTTGCATGGTCACCTCAAAAGAAAGCTGATTTCTGACCTTCTCCCAGAGTTCCATGGAAACCAGAGCTAGACAGTGGCCAAAAATACATGTTTTCTTAAAATACAAAAGCCTGTGAAACTGTCTGTTTTGGGGAGTTTTGACTTCAACAGGTGCCAAGAAAAACCTCCACGGTCTCAAAACCTGTTATTTAAACAAGGGTGAAGGACCGTAGGTCACATTCTCCCATATACGGCTTCTCGTTTTCTGAGCTCTTATAAGACAGTTAACTGTTTGAGCTCCATTGAAACAATATATCAAGGCATTATGAATGCAAAAAAAAAAAAAAAAAAAAAAAGAATTTAATCATTTCTTTTTTTTTTTTTTTTTTTCTTAACATCTCCCAAGTATGAGCTGATAAATAGAACATTTGCACGTTAAACCAAAACTTTCTTAGGTACACTGAATGTCACAATGACTTAGTGGCAGCGAAAAAAAAACAAAAAAAAACTATTGCTGCTTTGTTTGTCACGTATTTGCTAACACGAGCTCTTTTCTGCCCTTGTGCTGCTCTTATCAGTCATGAGGGGAATAAGGTGTGACCTGGTAAGGGTGGCAAGTTCCACTTTCAGAGGTGTGATCACTGGGGCCCAGCAATTCAGCCAGAGGCGCTTATAGAAGGAACTTAATCAGCCTTTAGCACCTTGAGATGGGCGCTGAGCAGACGTTAACCGAAATGGCAGCTGCACCTCTTTTACACACGGACTACAGTTTTTGTAGTCTAGAAATTCTTTCTAGCTATAGGTTGAGTATGTGCCGTTGGCAAATGAATTGTCATTCAAAAATATAAAAATAAATAAACAAATGAATTTCTCTTGTTTGTTTATACATTAACGTAATGTGTATGTCCTCTCGTGATACAGTGAACTCAGCCCTGAAACAATCTTAGCAGTGTTATTCAGGTTTCTTGGCGTAAACAACCTGGTGAGATTGTGAGTCACTGTAAGCTTCATTTGAACTCAGATAGAGTATCACAAAGCATGTGATATACAGGCCGCTGATGTGCGCTACCGTGCCTTCACACACACAGCTACACACATATTTTCCTTGGGTCCTCTGCCTGTTTACCAAATATTTTGTGTTACCATGGATCGCACAGAGAAAGAAGTGAACATCTGACTGAGAGGACGTGTCACTTGATTGAGCTCAACTTCCTTTCAAGTGAAGAAGAGAATCTATAGTCGATGGACAAAGTTGCTACATCAGAATGTCATACCCCTGGGATTTACTTTCATATCGTTTTCTCTACTAAAACCATTTTTCTAAACATACACAATATTTATTAAAACAAGCTGTAATATGAACTGTGCTGACGCTTACGAACTACATGTCTTATTGCTACTACATGTACACTACAGTTTTGTTTTATATAAAAAAAGACAATGTTCAATGACATGAAATGTATCAAAAGTGACAGTGAAGACTTTTACATGGTTACAATTTCAAATAAATGCTGTTCTTTTGAGCTTTCAATTCCTCAAATAACCCTAAAAAAATTATCACGGTTTCAACAAAAATATTAAGAAGCACAACTGTTTTCATCATTGATAATAATAAGAATGTTTCTTATCAGCATATTATTGTAGCTTATCGGCATCATCAGCACATCAGAATGATTTCTGAAGGATCATGTGACACTGAAGACTGGAGTAATGATGTTGAAAATTCAGCTTTGAATCACAGGAAGGATTCACAGTTTAAAATATATTAAAATAGAAAAGATTATTTTAAGATGTAATAACATTTCTTTAAACAATATTTAACAATGTTACTGTTTACTGCATTTTTTTATCAAAAAGGCATAAATGCAGCTTTGGTGAGCACAAGAGACTTCTTTCAACAAAAAAAAAAAACAAGAAAAAAAATTCTTACTGACCTCAAACTTTTGAACTGTAGTGTATGTGTTAACATGTATATTCGAATATTAATATTATAGCAAGACTATGAAAAATCTGTCAACTTTTTACAATGTACACGTTTGACAAATTATGTCCAGGCTGATCTTTTCCTTACAAAGGAAGTGAATGGGTACTGGACCTGAGAAGCTCTAAACATGACAAAATACATCCTAAAAGCATCATGAATGTAGTCCATACAAATCATGCGCAAAGTCTTTGAAACCATGCATTATTGTGAGGAAGAGACCAAAATTCACAGTATAGGCTGCTATTCACTAAAAATCATCCCCTCAGGCCCCAATCAAGCACCAATTTCATCTAGGTTATGGAAAAATAAATAAATCAATACATTTGGTGAAATTA
Organism: Paracanthobrama guichenoti; assembly: GCA_018749465.1. Taxonomy (NCBI): domain Eukaryota; kingdom Metazoa; phylum Chordata; class Actinopteri; order Cypriniformes; family Gobionidae; genus Paracanthobrama; species Paracanthobrama guichenoti. The sequence continues at coordinate 17,612,228 of CM031951.1, forward strand.
GCCATCATTAATGCTGAACATCATATTTAAATAAAGGGGGAGAGGGGAAGATTTTCAATGAAATACTTTAATTTTATTCACAACTGTAATGGTATACAGCTTGCTCAAAAGATTCTCAATATATCTGTTAAATATTTCCTCTCCTGTTCTATAGAAGGCAGAAAGACATAAATGTTTGAAATAGCAAACAATGACAGAATATCAATTTCTGGTGAACTATCCTTTAGTATTAGTACAAATATATTGTGGTAAGGTTGATTAAGGTGAACAAAACACAGTCATGTAGGGAAGAAGAAGAAAAAAAAAAAAAAAAAAAAAACACTTCACCTCATCATACCGGTAATGTTGCTGCAACAGTGTGTCGTTTGACAAAAGAGAGGGAAAAAAAGAAAGCTCTGTAGCTGTTTGTCTCTGATAAGGCCCTAACACATTAAGATACGAACTGCTCTGTTTGTGTATGCGAGTATGTGTGTGTTTAATAAAGGTATTCTTCCTTTTTCTCCTAACTGTAACTAATTCTTCCTTTACACATTTTATATCACATTCATTTGCAAGAAAACTCGCTTTGGGGAATCACCTCGCGCCGTTCTGAAAAACCAGACTTCTTCAAACCTGAAAAGTTGCCTCAGAGAAGATGAGCTCCAGTCTGACGGCAGTATGCCCGTGTAAATGCTAGAAATGATGAAGCCATTCCGGTTTCAGCAGCCCGCTAGCCTCTCAAGAGGACGCAAGGCCTACTTCCAAAAAGCCTGAATTATTTATTGACCTAGGTGGGAGTGCTCTCTGGAAATGTTCAAACCCTTTTTGACAAAAGAAAGCAACATGTTTAATTCCTAATGTTTCAGATCAAATCAAAAATGCATCTTCACTTTCTCCATACATCATTTAATAATGACTTTACATGCAAACAGTGTGCAGTATTATTTCACTCTGTTGCTATATTAGAGTTCCTGATTTACAATTTTAGCCCAAAAAAATAAATAAAAAAAATGTTGCCCTCAAAACACACATTCACGTTCACACACACAGACAAAGCACTACGACTTGATCTTTGCCAGGTGGCAAATAGTACCTCAAGGCTCCCTGGCCCACACATCTTAATGTGCAGTATGTCAGATGTGCCGGGTTGACCTTTCACCTCTGAGAGGCTGACTGCAGGGAACCCTTTGTTTCACATCTAACACATTTCAGACCTTACTATGTATTGTAATCTCTGCAACTGGCTTGCATTGGTCCAGGGCATAGAATTCGTTCAGGGTTTTTTTATTTTATTTTTTTTATTCCCTTGTGAAATATTAACTGGTTTGTATGTGATGTAATTTATGCGTGCTGGCACAGAAGCATGCCCTGCTAGTGGAGTTCATTTTTTGGTTCTACATTTCTGAGCGCAGACTTCACATCTCAGCATGTTTAAAAAGTTAGGAAATATAAATGGATAGACGTTTCTATGATAATATTGTTTGGTATGTCCTTTCCTCTTTTTCCAATTTTTGACTAGTGTAACCGGAGGGGAGTTTGACATGGAGCTTTGTGTGTGTGTGCGATAGTGCCGTGATGTAAATAAGAAAAACAAATTGTTGCAAAACCTTTCATTCTTGTTTTGCCGTGGATATTCTAGTACGAGTGTTGTTCAAGTAGATCAAGGGAGCAGTATAATATCTGAGATTAAATGTGTGGGGCATCTGGGGTTCTCTCACCGAACAGGATTTATGCAATTATTCTATGATGAATAACACTACAGATTTCACCAGAGCCTTATGAATATTCGTGAAAGTCACTGTATAAAAGATCCCATTCCAGTACATCACACACTTGCATGCACACACACACACACACACACACACACACACACACACACACACACACACACACACACACACACACACACACAGACAGACACACAAGACCGTTTGTAGGCTTCCATCTCGCACACGTTCAAGCATGTATGCGTGCATGCACAAAAAAAAAAATTATGTCAAATATTTGTTTTGTCCTTAAACAGACAAAATGCAATTTTTAGCCACTCTCAGTGTGTCCTTCCACCTATTTGTTAATTTCCTGTGAAAATTTTTTTGCAGTAGTGAAACTATATAACTCAGCAGACCTCTGTCGATCGGCCACTGCTGCTCACCGACCCAGATGAACGTAGATGAACACGCAGGCCTCCACCATGTAAATCTGACCTCTAGCCATGTTTGACTACCACTGCACGCTGAGCTACACACTTGCGTTTTAAATGGGTCAGTTGCTTAAAGGACATTTACAGTACATCGCCACTGTACAAGCCAGCTGATGGTGGTGAAAAACCACCACTAAAGATTCCACTGCACCACCAAAACATGCCAAATGTGCCAGATGTCAAATATGTACTATATGATTTTATACAGTGATATAGATATGTTGTTTCCTAAAAAAAATGACATTTCGAACATAAACTGCCACACTCTCTGTGGGTTTTGAGCAACCACATCATTAATCAAATAAAACAACAGTAAAAATCAAAATCAATATTAATACATAAATAATTAATTAAATAAAATATAGACAGACATTTTAAGTGTCAGTCACTAACACTAAAATTAAATGTCTCACAAAAACAGCTTCATTAGAGCCTTCTCATGTTTGCTGAAGATAAACTACACATGAAAATGAACGACAAATGAAGATAAACAAGTTTGTTTAGACCAGTGAAATGTAAATTCTGATACTGGTCTCCTCACACCTGTCCTTGAGCTTAAAGTTACAGATATCATTTATGGGAAACAGAACTTCATACAATACTTTTTTTAAAGGATGACTATTTTCACACTTATTTAACACTTGTTTTTTCTCTTTGCAAATATCTTCCTGTCGTCCTCAGCAACCTGAACCTCAACTCATACATGTCTGACTACTGTGTACTAATAAGATAATGTGAAAAGTCCTATGGGGGAATTAATTCAAGTGTTGAATTAATGGCAAATAAACGGGTCCTCAATGGAACTGCATTATACCTCGTCTAGCTCTACACAGATGATTCGTCATGTTGATAAGTGGACAAAGGCCTAGATTACCCTAACAAACCCTGCTTTGTGATTCTGTCCTCCGGTTAAAGAGGGCAGAGGGAGTAACGAAGCAAAAGGTACCACCGTCTGTCAATTTGAATCAATTTACACATCAGGGAACGGCAAGCCGTGTGTCCCCCAGTGCTACCTTCACAGTGACAGATGTACGTCTACTACATGTGACCTGAGAAAACGACCCCTTAAAGCCACCTGCCCCCTGGGCACAGTGCGGGTAATTTGTCCCACTGTTCCTATTCGACACTGTCGATGGCGATGGTTGTCTGAGGTAAGAGGAACTGACAACCATGGACTCCCCAGGGCAAAACTTTCCACCCAAGTGAATCGGTAGGATGAAGGTTAAAAAAAATCTAATAAATGACTTCTGAGTAATCATTTGGTCTTCATTACTCCCCCCTCAAAAGAAACAAAAAAAATTATAATTCTCCTGTTCAACACCCACATGCTTGTAATGGGACTAATAAAGTTTGTTGCTTCACTGGCAAGTCATATTTTGCAAGCAGCATGATAGCTGTAATCTACTCACCTTTTCTCTTGTGTGAGTTGAAAAACATATATACTGTACATCAAAAAGGCAAAATGTTTTAACAGTTAACAAGTTCATATTTCAATTAATTTTGGTCAATTAATATAGAATCTGACCTGGCAACTGAATAACATTAGCATTAGCTTCAACCGTACCTACTGCACATGTGCAATCCCTAAAATCCAATCCAGCCTTAAAAAGCTAATTGAGCAAGACTAACTAGCTCATCTATCCCATGATAACAAGAACATCAATTAAAAGAGGAGAGTTGGCTGCACAGTAAAATGTATATCAAAATTTACAGTGGGTCATAATGCTAATGAAAACACTGAAGAGTTGGTAAAATACTCTTTTGAGATGGCCCACACAACTGTTTCCCTCACTCATACTGTACAATAATGATCAATCTCAGTGGAAATAACTTTCACTCCCACTTAACAACAACCCAAATTTCCTCCATGTGGGCCCATGGCCAACACTGACGATTCGTTCTCAGGCTAGCATGTAGCAGCTGGACTAAGCTAGTGAAAAAATACGCATGCCTCCATCATGGGTGCGGAATGTGACAGCTCATGCTCATAGCATTTTCCCCCATCCTCCTCCTTTTGATTCAACAAATCGCCATAAACTTTTCCTGTCATCGAAGTGCATTGTGGAGTGCAGTGAGTCCCAGCGGGGGAAGAGCCATTCTTGCTAGCTTTTCACACTCGTATTTTATTTCCTTATTGTGTTTGGACTCCAGCCTACAACATCCAGGTGGAGATGATTTCAAGGGCGAGCGCCAAAAATGTGCTCTAGCAGCCAGGGATGGACAGGGATAACTAAGCAAGCTCACCTCTTGGCGCTGAGCTGCCATTTTGTGTCCAGCTTTGTATAAACATGTCTTTCTTTGGAACATGTGGAACACAACAAAGAGATTCAGTACAACAAGTACACGCTTATCCAACAAACACACTGTGCTAAATGTAAAATTTAAGAGGATATGCGAGGAAGCAACTCTGATTGTATGAAGCAGAAGTCATTGAATCAGCCCTTTTTTTATTTTTATCAATAATTAGCCTACCACAGTTGTTTTTTTTGCCACTTCCTGTTTTATCATATGACTGTGCTAAAATACGGAAGCTGATTTTAATGTGAAAACCTAAAAGACTAATTTGAGGAGAAAAACCCAAGATGTTATGGGAATCTGTTTTATTTTTAAATATTAAAATAATGTGTGTATCATTGTCATGAATTATTCATGAAAACTATATGATGCCCAATAAGAACACGCTGTCCAATTCACAGAAATTACATTAAAATATCAAGCGATTACAAAATAATTATCTGAAAAACAGAGAAATATAGGATAGCACAAATTGTATACAGAATAGAAGTGCCTTTATTAGTGATGTGCCTCGCTGTGATTATTTACACATGTTGAGCAGTAATCCAATTCATGGCGAGCACAAAATGACACATAGTTCTTTAGAATTTGCTATCTACCTGGTTATTAGAAAAAAACTACATTTGCTTGATGAAAGCACAGCCAAAAGAAGGCCATCCCCAGGAAAGGAGGGCTGGTCTGGGCTTCCTTTAACACAGCAGGGTCTGGTAATAAACGCTCGGCCTTTTGTTCCCCGCACAGTTGGCAGGAGGTTAGCCAACAATACAGCAGCCATAATGCCCTCTCCCAAGGGATGCTAGAGGCTAACACTGATTCTGTTACATTGAGTCGCAGCAGAAAGAAAGGCTAGGTCATGAACTACTTTTTGAATCACCTCAGCACCAAGCCATTGTTTTGTTCTCACACTAAAAACACCCTTTGAATCCAAAGTTCTTTCTGTCATTTAGCTGGTCACATAATTGTGAACATGCAATACAGCGCAAGGTGTCTTTGATGCGTATTGTTTTCCAGGCTTACTATTTTTAGGTGAATGTGACTGACAGCTATCTTTGGACCGCTACAGTGGGAGACTGCAAGATCAAAAAGGCTACAGCTGTCTGAACCCCAGCTTGTCTCGCAACCTTAAAGATCACCCGCCGACAAGACCTAAATTGCTGATACAATCTACCCATAGATGGCGGTTCCCTGCTGTAGGAGAGGCCTGTAGGGCTGTAATCCCAGCAGACCCTCAAATGCCCTGAAAATTAGGCCAGAACTTTAGTCTAGACTCATGAACCCTGGTGGTGTCAGGTTGCCAGGCCACCTGAGTTAGCATGTGGCCCTTTTTCTCCTCACCAGCATGTAATGTGTGCACCTCTACGGGGAGGTAGGAGAGGAAGGGGTCTCCGGGCAAGCGTGCTCAGGTGTTTTAACAGCTGTCGACCCCTTTAAGCTGTGAGGGTGGTTAAAAGCACTAGGAAGTGACCGCTTGATCAACTCCAGATGTCGGAATAAGGAGTGGGGGGATGACACCTACAGAAGGTAGGACTGAAATGTCAACCCGCCACGTCTCATTCCTGAGTCATGCTGGCATCTTACTGCCTTTAGCCTGGCAGATTTCTCCTAGAGATACTTATTACTGAGGGAGTGCCACTGTACAGTGTAAATCAGGAAATAGGGGGTGGAGCTTGAAGATCGAAGTGCATTTCTGAATAAATCCTCCCATTACCGGCAGATTATGCCTCACGTCTCCCCCCACAGACACCTTTAAGTCATGCAGCTTACCGGCTGCCTTACCGGTGAAGTCGGCAGAGGGATAAACATTTTGAAAATGGAAACCCGAGCACAACTATCCAAAGCCACAGACTGGGACTTGCGCCACCGTCTCTCTGCTCTTTAAATCCCAAAGCAGTGAGACACTAGCATACCCACTCAAGGTGCACTCTAAAGCAAGTGCGTGGAGGACCCTTCTCTCTTTCTTTCTCTCCTCCTGTCTTTCTTTCCCAATCAGTCCTCGGTCAAATTAACTATAGGCTCCAATTAGCAATTGCCTGGTTCTATTGTGGGAAAACAATTTGCCACTTAAAACTAGACTTCTCAAAACGCTCGAGCTGTTTTGCTTAGAATAGTTTTAAGAGCACTAGTCGTTTTTAAGAGTCTTGATAGTGCAGCAGAAATAGGGATCGGTGTGAGGACATTATCGTATCTGAAATAGAAGTGTCGCTGAAAAGCAGAATGAGTTACAGCTTTTATCTGAAAAAGCTCTCTGTACCTCACACACCCATCCTCACGCATACGCACATGCTCTCGCTTTCCACATTTTACTCCCCCTAAACACTGGTCTTGTTTTTCTTCAGCCACAATCCTACATTAAGTCTGTTAAACACTAAGCACATGTATGTAGGAAGCACTTGCACACCACTTCTTCACACTGTAAGTTCAGTTGTATCAGTTCAGTAGCATCACTTTTCAAAATAGCCTTCACTGTCAGCTTCTGTGGTATAGGTGTGGAACAGTCATGCCCTCCAAGAACCGAACCATGTAATAGGTTAAGATAAGCAGCTTCAAAAAGGCACTAATGCACATTTACATGTGCAGTTATAATTGAGCTACAGTAGGTTTTTGCACAGTCTGTCTACAATCGTCATCTGTCTGTTAAAGTATAAATGCAATTAAAAAATTTATATCTCCACTTCGCTGTTGCGTTTGACTTGCATAACACCAAGGCCAATTGTAGTCTGATTAATGTGTATACACGCTGGTCCAAGTTAAGCAAAATTTATATAATATAATATAATATAATATAATATAATATAATATAATATAATATAATATAATATAATATAATATAAAGGTTTGTTTTATTTGAAGATCAAGTACATCAGTTATTAATTTTGCTTTGTATTTGGGTGAAATAAAATAATCATATAAAAATAAATAACAATAATTATTACTCTATATTAATTTATTTATTATATTATATTATATATTATATTATATTATATTATATTATATTATATTATATTATATTATATTATATTATATTATATTATATTATATTGATAAATATTGATTTATATCACCTAAGGACAGTTATATTTGGAAAAAAAAAGCTGGAAAAAGCACAAAAAAAACTACATTACTAAATCAGATGAACTGTTTTAATTATTTTCCCATAACCGCTCTGAATTCTGGGTTATATTTTGCAAATCATTCCCAGCTTCCTTGGGGACACCTTTTCATTGGTTCCGAAGCTTTCTCCCATCTTGGCGAGGGAATGCATTTCTCAGCCAGGCAAAAAGGGAAAAAAAGAGAGCGAAGTATCCTAGAATTTTAGTGGGAAGAACACAGGCCCACCCACATGATGCAGGCTAGGCTGTGCTACACATTAAAGAACAGATTTTGCACAGTTGGGAAACGGGATTTATTCATTTCCCCAGGTGGAAAGAGATATTGTTGCCTCACTTAAAGGGGCCTGTGAAACCATGCAGCTTTTATTAGAACGGTTTAATATTAATCATTCTGTTAGCTGCTGTGAAAAGAAACTTTAGGTTTCATGGTGTCACGTCCCTTATATACAACAGGACCGATATTTCCACTTGTGTGAGATCTCCTTTGACAGAGAGAAAACCACAAGCTAAAGGACTAAGACAAGAAATGCTCACAGTGTGTCTGATAAACACTCAAAGTTAGTTAGTTTGTTTAGAGTGTTATTTATTTATATATGTTTGAGAAAGCTTCTATTGGACTCAAGCCATGAGAATGGATTAAAATTTATATTCGAATCAAGAAACGAATGGTTTCCTGAAGTCCAGTTGTTGCATTGCCAACCTAGAAGTATAGTAAACGTGTTGCTAGCTAAGATCTAAAAATAAACAATATACCTTCACACAAGCACAGATAGACATCACGTCTGAACAGCTGGACGTGCAATATAGACTTTACACAGCACTGAAGCACTGACAGTGAGGCTGCTTATCAGGGATAAATCAAATAATACGCAAACCGTATTGCAATTGTGAGTTTGTTACTGAACAGCAGCGGAAGTATAATAAAGAGGAAGTCTAAAGCTTTCTTCATGGTGTCTTTAACCAGCAGACAACAGAGAACAAGTGTGTGTTTATATGAAGATGTTCTTACCTATGTTGATGAACAGATGCAGCACCGGGGGAGAGAGAGAAGAGAGAGAGAGAATTAGTGCATACAGATTTAAAATAATGACCAAACACATAAAAGGAATTATTAAATGAATAATATTATTTTATGCATATTCACCATATGTTATATTTTTAAACACTTATTTTTGTATTATAAAATGCATGATACTTTATTCTATGGGATTATCATATCACTTATTTTGATATTTAGAAGATATATTTTCTCCCTTTCTCACATGATATGAAAACATTTCCTGACAGTTTTGGCTCTTGCTCTAGGGAATGTTCAAAAAAATAATTACTTTTCCTTCAATTGGTTTGAATAGTAACTGCAGACATAACCAGATCTTAATGAATGACCTTCTGGTCTAGTGAACGTATACACATCTAACATGTTAATTACTGTCTGGTATTGCTTGAATCAATTTGCATTTAACCTAGATTTCCAGTTGACACACCATGTGATTGATGTGGTCAATATGAACTGATACACTACAAACTCTACAGAGTTTATAGTTTTGTCCTATTTTGCAATCTTTTCTGCATTTAATTACTTAGATCACATCAATAACAAACAAACCAGTAAAGAAAACACATCAATGTTTGAACTTAATTGGTCAAGAGTAGATTTCAAAGTCTATTGCTCTAACAATGCAAAAAGATAAAAATGAAAAAATATTCTTTATTGATAACATAATTACAAAACTGTTAATCCGTGGGTAATATGCCTTCCCTCAAGCTGTTCATAACAAACCAGGCATAACACACAACACTATGGTCTCACTAATTCCCATGTCTCAGACATGCAAACAAAAGACCCCCTTAGACAAGAGGTATGACCCCCACCCTGGCCTAGTGGGTCACCTATTTGTGCCTCCCCGTCTTCTTTCCCACGCCAACCTCATACTCATTAAGGCCCTGCATAAGGAAGAGTGTCTGCTGGGGCATTAGTTTCAGGTGAACTGGTTGACACGGTGCCCCAGAAGGATTCCCAGTCCTTCCACCCTTCCCGTCCTGTCTCCTGTCTCACCCCACATTGTTTATTTGTTTGTTTGCTTCTCCCTGTGTACTTGGTTGCCCTCCGTTTCAGCAGCGACTGCCATAAACAAACGACTCATCATGTATAGTAACACACACACTTATGACAACCTTAGCAGAAAATATGTCTAGTTTTACGTGATCTTGCAACTGCTATGCAAATGTAAAGTGCGTCATCTTAAAGGTCACTGATATCTCATCCAATTCACTCCAGTTCATTTCAGATGAGCCCTGGTTCAAATCAATGCAACAGGAAGTTCCCCGCGCACTGTAATGGCTCATGTCTAATTTAGGACTACGGTTGAATCTCCACCCTTGCTAAAGTGTTTTGGAGAAGACGTCAGCAGACCTTCTCATTCTTCACAGAGAGGTGCAGTTATCACATAACCTGTGGAAAAGGGTGGGCGCCATCCCGGTTCTTTAATTAAAAGGGAGAGACTGTAAGCAAACTCATCCTTTTAAATGTTTACAGATGGCCGTGTGTCAACAGCTCGCTGCTGATTGCCGTCAGTAGAGTAGCAACAGACAGCTGGAGCGCACTGTTTCTCTCAAACATTCGACCATAGTTATCTCATGTGGTATGAATGTTTTATGCCACTTCCTATGTTGAGAAAGATTATGAGTAACTATTTTAAACATAAACCTGCAACTTTTGTCCAAACAAGCAGCTTTCCAGCAAATATTTGTAACCGAGCAGCTACAAAAACCTTATACTATTCTGTGTTAGTCAACTCAGAATCACAAAAAGAAAGCCAGTTAAAAGACATTCGCCCTGCAGTCATGGGAAATAAGTGTAGAGCTGGCCTGAAAACTGTTTATTCGACGCAAGCGTGCTGTTGATAGTATGCTTAGCTGAAAGAAAGAAAATGAAGGTAAAAAAGTAACAACAAGTGAACATGGGTAAATAGCTTGTGCAGACAAATTTATAGATAACATTCACGGTCAGTTGGGAGGTTCCTGGAACGTTTTTCGGCCGATGGTTTTTTTTGGCGCTGCTAATGTAAACTACTCTTCCTTGAATCAGATGAAATGGGAAATTATTGGCTGGTCCCGAAGACATCAGCTACCCTTACATGACATGGGATTGAAACACAATTATCCAACCAACAGGACCCGGTTCACAGCATCCACCGCAAAAATGCAGGGATGTACTGTGGTGTATTTTTAGGGAGAACATGGAAAATGAAAATGGTAGTGCTCTCTGTGGCTTCTCAGAGCTCTGCGCCTCCAGGGACAGTAACCACCCATTCTAAGGAAAACAACATGTACAAGTACAATGTCTGAAGCAGTGACTCGTCCAGCCTAAAATGAGCTGGCTTTTCAATAACAAATATCTCAGCAAAAAGCAATTTAGTTCCACCTATTTCATTTCTATTCTAATGGGCTGTTCTGTCAAGTGAAGAATTTTTGAGATTGTGACAAATAGTCTATCAATGTACGGTTTTAGTCATCTCTCTCATCAGACTGTGATGGATATAAGCCAATGGCCACATACCAACGCAAAGAGAGAAGCCTCACATGGAAAAAATACATTTATACCCCCCCCCACACACACACACACATCACTTGTATCATTACACTGGCCCTTGACCCTATTGCATCTGCTCTCTCTGGGGGAGACATACACAAACAGCAAAGGCTGTTTGTCAGAACTGACGCCATAAGTTTCTGTTTGACTGCATCATGTCTGAAGAAATAAAATTAACAAATCTCACATTGAGCTCCTGTGCGGTTATTTCAACAGCTCCCTTGGCAAATGAGTCAATCACCGGTCTGAGTAATCTTGTTACCTGTGAAATGCATGCATGCCACTTCTATTGGCACAGAACTACTGAAAAGGAGGCTTAGCTCAGGCAAAACAAACTAGGCGATCGAAAGAGCCATAACTGTCTTGCTGGCTATAATTTTGTTTTGAAGGACCTTAAAGGACCTCACGGTTTGAGGAAACTTTCACATTACAGATACAAGGATGACTAAGCGTCACAGAATGTCTTTTGGTTCTGACTCTGCAGAAAGCACTCTTCAATATGCTAGGTGCTGTTGGGAATTAAAGAGCACCTTCTTTTTTATAACCCTGATGCTTTACACCACGTTTGTGGGGAACCATCCGTCTCACGGGAGCTCACAACATTCTGAAGCACCTTGTCAGATGCCGCCTGACCTAGTCGCTCCACACAGCACCCCAAGGGAGAGAAATAAAAAAGAACGAAACAATGACTGAGGGGTTGTGTGCAGCCAAGAGGAGAAATGAGGGGAGGAGGGGAGGTGACAGCGACAGGGAAAGAGAATGGGAACGCTCCGATGCTAAGCCCACCGCTCTACCATTTCCTCCCCCTCTGCATACACACACACACAGCCAGGCCATTGTACACCCAGGGGGCTTTGCAGATAAATGGCCGCATGTTAACCACATTTGACGTGCTGCACAAAAGGGGACACCGCGGGTCCCATGACGCAACCTGCAACAACTGAAACCCACCGCCCCCCTGCTTCCTCACCTCACCTCCTCCTCCTGCTTTGCCCATCCTAATGGAGAGAAAAAAAGACATGAGGTGCAGTGATTGGGTGAGGCTGGGACGTCAAGTGCAGAGAGAGGCAAGACAATTTGTCGCTAGGCTGTTAAGACTCCTCAGCATTATGCCTGACTGGGCTTTTTGACCCGATGCCATGTCAGAGCAGTGACAGGCCCCATAACTGAAAAAAATACAAAAATAATAATAATAGTAACAAAGTTATTTGAAAGACTTTCCTTTCTGTAAGTCTCCAAAACACATAAATGTATTTGTTGGAATTTTAAAATAATAATTATAAATAATAATAAAATATGTTTTGTTAAGTGACATTTCAAAGCTGGGAGAAATATAACTTAGCTTAACATGACCACTTGACTTTGGTTAATTAAACACTTCATAGGTATGATGAATTTACTGTCATCTAAAAGATTGATGGGACTTTCAGGACCCCTATGCATCCGACTGAAGCGCATTTGTGATGACAGGCCTGCAAACAGGCTGTTACGGAGCGGAAAACTTTACTTTGAGCATTTGCCATGGACCTCTCTTCCTTTGGAGCCCATTCAGGTACAAAAATTGACCTCTGAACACAGAGCATGGGAGCCAGCCTTCACTTTCACTCCTGCACCCACTCTCACAAGTACGGAGCCAAAAAAAAAAGTATGTGTTTGGGGCGGGGGGGAGTGCTCGCTTTGCAGCGCCAGCACTAACCTTTTCAGCCTCGTCACGTCTTTGATGCCTGACGGACTACACAAAAGCACCTGCTCCATCCCCGGAGAGCTTCTTTGGTTCCCCCCGCACCAACCCCTGCTGACCTCACCGGCATTCCATGCCTTTGGGGGGCCCTTCCCATGACTACCTCTTCCTCAGCTGCCCCCAGACCCTCCCGCAGCCGCCCCCTTCACCCCCCTAATCCCACAGTAAACACGGCAGGGCCGGCCTGTTTGGAGGATGCACGGGACTTCTCACAGAGCTCCAAGGAAAGGTGCACCATGGATAGGGCCTCGTTGCGTGGGAATGAGGGAGGAGAGGGTACGGCACCTCATTGAGATGCAAAGGGGTCACTGGCAAAGTGAAAACCTCATAAAGTGACAAAGGCCTCTCCAGGTTGATGTGGAGATGGGTAAAGTCTTTGGTTAATGCAAATGTAGGATTCGGTTTGGTGCGATAAAAGAATTTAAATCAATGCTGAAGTCTTGACTGCATAACAAATGGTGTGTTATATAACTGGAAAGTTCACAGGTAAAAATCTGATTGGTTGAATAAGCAATTATTCAATGTTTCCTCCCACTTTTGTCTTTTGGTTCAACAAAACAACATTGGGATCTGTGTCCACCTGTCTCAATGTGTGAGATATTAGAGAAAGAAAGAAGGAAGAAGAGAAAGAGTCATTATGTGTGTGTGTGTGTGTGTGTGTGTGTGTGTGTGTGTGTGTGTGTGTGTGTGTGTGTGTGTGTGTGTGTGTGTGTGTGTGGAGAGAGAGAGAGAGAGAGAGAGAGAGAGAGAGAGAGAGAGAGAGAGAGAGAGAGAGCAACTAGTGGATCGACAGCTGTTAGCTTTTTTTTGAGCTGTGTCCTGTTTTCTAATACAACATAGCGATAGGAATTTTTCAATACTAGATACATCATATACAAATGGAGCACATTGTAAAATGGAGAAAATTAGCTCTGTATTATCAGTAAGCACTCCACACACATAACATATAATAACTCTCTGTCTCACACCTCAAACCTCTACACAAGTACCACTATCCTTGCTTCCCTGCATGTTTGCACAAAAGCTGAAGTGTGAAGTGAATCAGCAGGCGGTGCCACCCTCGCATTACAAATGGCTTGATTGGTCCTTCCCCTTTTCCATTTCCTGTGTACCTTCCCAAAGCATCACATGACCTCTCCAACATCTCTAACACTCCCCTCCCCTCTCCTCCAATCGCTACCCGCCATACCCAGCCAGCACAGCTAGACAGCGCACTAATTGCAGACATGCCAGGCTACCACCATAATAAAGCTGGGAGTTGCTTTGAGGGGGGTGGCATGGCTTGCTCATTTGCGAGGATGGCTGAGGAAGGTGCCACACATGAATATTTCATTAGCTTTAATTGCTGAGGAACACTTTCTTTATGGCAGTCTCGCCAAAGAGGCCGCCGTTGGTAATAACGAGGCCTGGCCCATTGTAAAACTTGAAAAGCCGATGGCATTAAGACCAGTGATTTTGCCAGCCTGAAAAGGTGGGTTCAGTTGTACCATCTGGATCAGTGGCACACATGGCAATTCAATCCCACTACTGCCTAGCAATTGGAACACAATTAAGGCCTGACATCATTCAGTTACAGTAGACCCTCAGGGCACATTGTACATCAATATAAGGAAGTCTAGCATCATTCAGTCAGGCAATTGACAACTTTAGCACTTCACAGCCAAGGTTAAGTAGAAACAGACCAAACCCTGCATGGTTTTAAAATTCTCAAATGTAAAAAAATATAAATAAATAAAAAATAAAATCCCACACACTCTGTTAAATAAACTTTACTTTAAACATCTTTGAGCAGCTCAGGTTCCCTATTGTGAATAAATGCATCAGTTGAAGTGAGGAAAAGAGCTAGTCCATGCTGTCTCATTTGTAGCAACCAGAGGCTGCTTTGACGGGGCCATCAGATCCAATCCTCCTGAGTGCTAGCGCTTACACTAAGGAAGAGGATCATTTAGCCCAGGAATGTAAAGCACAGGACATCCTCCCTGATAAGGAGCAGGCATGCCTTGCCCGAGGTTGTGGGCCAGGAGTTATCGACTTGAAAGGCAGCAAGTCAGCACTACACTCATGCCTTGGCTTCTGTGAGTGGAGAGTCTCCTCATTACTTTAATTGCTAGACCTGCAACCCTCAAAAAAAAGTTATGCCCTGTAATCTCAGATGAGAGCCCTGCTGGTGGACAGTAGGAAAAGCAGTAAAACAGAAAAGGCAGAGCTCTGTGACTGCTTTCAAAACCTCACCTCAGATAATGATAAGACACAGCAGATTTGAGGAGTGACAGGGAGTGAAGTGCTACAAACGCAGTCTGTCAAACAGGAGGCATAAAAGGAATGCTGTCAGGAGTAATTCCTCAGTAGTGTTCATTTCCTGAGGTAGCAGGTTGACATTTGCTTATGACAGTGCCCACAGCCCCTCTGTCCAAGGCAAGCGCCTGGAATAGCACCACCTTTTCACACTTTAGAATCCACATCTGTGTAATAAGATGTCAGAGCCCATTGCCAGTTCTTTTACTTTCACTTTTATGTTGAAAATTGATGACTGAATAAGTATGAGTTTAGATAACAAGGCTGATGTAATTACAGCTATTGGCCCTTCTAACATAGACGTGCATGCTTAGTCTGATCTCAGAGCAGTGCCTGTGACTGTGGGTCAGAATGAAAGAGGCCATTACACTCAAGCTAATCTCTGAGAGCAATCTATTCCAATTACTTAACCACTGTATCACAGGCCAACATCTCCACCCTCATCACAGCAAAGGGAAGATACGCGCCGACAGACGCAGCCTGTGTTTTCCTAACAGCTCAGTGAGGGGAAACCTTCAAACGCAGATGACTGGCAGCAAGGCCGCAGCCCATGGACACAGACTCTTTGGGCCTGTAATATAGATCTGGCATTAGGGCGGGAGCATTGTCAACAGAGTGGGCTTTAAGAGGCATTCACCCATACATGGGAGGTCTGGGCCCACAGATGTCATGACACCTTAATCCACCGATCCGTTATTGATTGTTCCATGTGTCTGTGACCTTGCCGGAGGTGTTCCACTAATCAAACGGGACATATCCATGTGAGTGCGTACGGTGTACGTGTGGGTTTTGTGAGAGAGCATCCATATGTGTAGGCAAACATAAGTCGGACTTGATTCCAAACTGTCAAGAAATAGTTAAAAAAATAGAGGGGTTAAATGCATGAAAAACAACTTTTATCAAAAGCTTATCAATTTTTTTATGCACATTATATTCACAACAACACAAACACACAGACATCCCAGTCAAGCTCAACCTTAGTTCCATTCATTATCACCGGGACTGTTGTTTCTGCTGCCTGCAGTGACATACCTCATTATTGACCTTGGTAAATCCTCGCTGTTTAGGCTAACGGCAATTCGGCGCCACAAAATGTCACAGCGCTACTCTGTACTCACTCATGAAGAAAATGTGCACATGGTTAGTTAGGGGGAAGACGCACGGCAAACTCTGTCAGTCACCTTGAACCACAAACATACACGTCCACGGCCGAGCACCTTGAACAACAACAGATAACTTGTAAAGTACAGCCTCTGACTAGGGAAACATTGCACGCTATCTTGATCACCATGGCCGACGTGGGTGTTTTTGGCACTCTTAGGCCAACTACCCACACCCAACGTAGCGATGGACTGCATAAAACAAGAGCTGTGGTATTTGAAGCTGTATCATCTAGTAGAGAGTGGGAGAGCAGGAGAAAAGAGGAGGGAACAGACTCACTACTGTGAATTGCCCATTCCGGTTAGTCACAAGTGACACAGGACTAACGAAGCCTCCGGTGGTGTTCTCCTGTCCCTCTTAGCAGTGACAGATGTTAGGAGAACAGAGTCAGATAAAGCTCTCTGCACTAGCTTGGAGAAAGAAAAAAACTGGGGGATGGGCTTAATGTAGCTTAACTTGGAATAAAAACACCATAGTTATGCCACGGTTAGACAGTTTCCTGCCACAAAGTATATAGGAATCTAAGCATCTCCTAGCAAATATTCCAAAATATCACAAGCTTCAGCAAGACTTCTTTGAATCGGCATGTACTCAGACCACAATGCACTTTGTGCAGATGCTCCCGAGACAACTCCTCTACCTAGACCAATCTAATCTCTCGCGCCCAGAGAAGAAGTTTGAGGCACACAATGGGGGCACGTCTCTACACTAATGTATGTTCCCTTGTCTTTGGCAGATAGCAGACTGCTTTAGCTTTAACCAGCCTCCCTGGGCCACCAGCATACAGCTTAATGCGATAATACGGCCGCCCGGTGAAGCATTAGGCCTTCTGCACCCCAGCAAACAAAGGACCCCCTCTTTCCAAGCAGGGTCCGTCCCCTCCCCAGTGTCCATAGGTGTTTGCTGAAGTAAATCGGCCTAAATCCTGCACAGCTTGGCCCAACTGAAAGGGGAGGGGACTTGAATGAAGGTGTACAGATAATCTCCTTTTCTTACAAACAAAAAAAAAGTCGAGGGGGGAGGGAGCGAAACAGATAAAATTAAGAATTCATATCACATGGTGCATTTGAGTATTCTTACGTTCCCTCTCTCTCTCGGTATGCCTGTGGATTTGCATTTGTGATCCCTGACCTATTGAGGTACAGGGGGAAAAGCGAATGAAAGGCTAACACAATAATGGATGTCTTGTCTGTCAGTGAAAAGGCACAGGCGTTTGGCCCCTGACTGGATGTTTTGTCTCATTTCGTGAAAGCGATGGACTGCTAGAAAGTGTCGGTCCTGAGAGTGGCATCTGTCCCACCACCCATACAAATCCATGAATCTCTAAAGACCAACGTCCCGTTTCTCTTATCTCTATATCTGGGTCGTTGGCTTATCTTGAATATGGCAGATGTATGGCAACTTTATGGTGGGGTGGGGAGGGGGGGACAAAATATCACCAAAAGGAACTCAGGATAAGAACAAAATAAGTCAGCTAAAATTGAGCGTGTGATCTTGCTACAAAGTGACAACATAAACAACTAACACCTAACGTCTGTAGCAGCACTTTAAAAATTGATTCCACTTAGTCTCAAGCACTTGTGATATTTCTTTTGGGTCCATAAAACAATCTGTTGCTTGCCCCCCGGCCCCCAACTCCCCTCCCGTATACACACACTAACTTGTTTTCTCTCACTCAATTCTTGCTAACCTTATCAGTGTCTCTCTTTTTTTGTCTCTCAAAGTCCCTCCCTATTCTCACTCTCTCTCGTCTGCTATTCGGCCGTTAATAGTTCCAGACTGGCATCCAGTAACATTATCTAGCCATTAGTAAGGACCCCATCCCTCGCTGGGGCAGTTGACTGGCGTGGGCAGCGTAACCAAGGGAGTTTAACAATCGCAAAGAGGCACCAAAGTTATGTCACTCTACCTCTATACCTCTAGCTCTAGATCATAGTTTCCACCTTTTCTCTCCTCACTCGCTCGCTCTCCCTTTCTGCTTTCTCTCTTGCGCTCTTTTCATCTCTGGCTTTGGGATGCTGAAAGCGAGAGAGTGGCCTGGCGGCAGTGAAAGGGCTGAATTGTGATTAAGAAGGAGGAGAGGAGCTCCTTTTCTTTGTTCTGCCCTCGGGGGTGTTTACTGAGGGGGTGTGTGGTGGAGGAGGGAGAGAGGGAGTGAGGGAGGGAAAAATAGAGAGAGAGAGAGAAGGAGAGAGAGAAAGAAGGAAAGGGGGTGGCTGAAACATGGCATAGCAGATATGAAAGGCATTCGGGTCAGCAAAGATGATGGTACTGCTGGAGAGCTACTTGAGATTGGTGTGCACATGTGTTTTAGAGAGCGAGACTACTATTTGTAAATGTGCAAATAAATAATTGCAAGATTTTTTTTTTTTTTTTTTTTTGTAAAGCTGTATTTAATAGGAAGTAGTTAAAGGAGGGTGAAAGGTATCTGCTGCAGCTGCATTCACAATGGCCCGGTTGTGTGCAATACGTGCCAAAGACAGTACACTAGACACCCTGGTACTGCCGATTATAAGAGCATGCCAATGAGATGCCCCAATGACAAGCCATTGTCTTAGCGCTTTGTCTCGGTGAACCTGCTAGCCTCTTTATGCCACCCGAACAAATATCACACAATGTTCCCTTCATAGAAACAAGTGATTTAATCTGTTAGCTGCAGTGACTCAATACAGCGACTTCTCACAAAGGCTTCTGATCATCTGTATTAGTAGCTTTAGCATCAGTTTCTAAACGAGCCAAAAAACAAGAATGAATCACAAATACATTTTAAAGTGACAGCTGTAGTACACACATCATAGACAAATTATGCTTAATAAGAGCGAAATTAAAAACCAATGCAGCTAAACATCACAACAAGCTTACAGCGCTCTGTCATTAAAGAGAACGCGACAAACAACAACAGAACCATGACAATCTATAGAACGCTGCAACTTTATAGTCTTGCGCCTCTGACAGTTTTGTCAAGCTGGCCCTCACAGCTGGATGTGACGTGCTGTGAAAAAAAAGGGGGAGGTTGGGGGTGTGGGAGGGTAAATGACAACCACAACACAACTGCAGCCAGAGAGCGGATCGAGTTTCACATAGGGCCTAATGTGACCTCCCATTGGGCCCTCAAAACAGCGGGGTGGGGCCGCACTGCAAAGAGAAGAAGACCTAAACTACAAACTATAAAAATACATTTGGATTCATTTTTTAACAAATCTGTCATTTTAATATTCAGTATCATATTTAAACTGGATAGAATGTATATTCGACTTAATGAGGCGATGAAGTAAACAATTTAATTTATACATTCAATAATACATTTTAACGGATCATTTAAAATAATAATATCATTTTATGTAATTATATGTAGGCTTAAGAATCACAAATACATTTGAGCTGTTCAACAGAACAACTTGCATTTGTAGTTGCTCAACAGAAAAGTATCCAATTAGTCAATGTTATTAATGTGTGTGTATTCTTTCTGTTATTTACATATATAATAACGGCCTGTGAAAACGATTCAAAACATTTTACCCAACTCACATCTCATACAAGACTCGTTTTATAGTCATCGCTCGATATGTATTATTTATCTATTTATTTTCCTCAAATATATTTTCTGTTATTAAAAAGAAGGGAAAAGGTCAATTTTCCTCAAAAGTTAAATACACGAGCAACTAATATTTTCCCTAGGAAATGTTTTCAAAAAGCTGAAAATATGTATAAACCCAATAGGATGCGTTCCTGTTTCAAATCAAATCACAAGAACTGATTGACCGCTTCACTCATTTTTGCTCCCATTTGAAAATAGTTTCAACCCATCGACTTTATTCAGTGTCATACACTCCGCGACAGGCTACATTGATTTTTATAAAATCAATAGATCGCATTTAATAAAGTATCGAGGTCAACACATAGCTAACAGAGTCCGGGAATATGTGCAAATTCTACTCCCAAAAATAACCAACGCATGATTTACATTGATTTACATAAAATACAGCTTGAGCAGCATAATTAGCGTTTTAAAAATATTACACTGATCCAATTAAATTCAATCTTTTCTTTTTACGGATGTATATATATTTATCTATAAAAGAAGGCCGGGCCAGCGACGGTAATAGTCTAAAGATGTTTGTAGATGAGTTTGTTTTCCTTTGTGTCTAAAATTCTCCTCAGGCCAATAGCTTACACCAGGACTTTTCTTTTTGTCTTTTTTCCCCTCAGGATCCCAACAAAAACAATCGTTACTTCAATTCACGTCAATGATCCCTTCAATACAAATCAAAAGTCATGTGTTTAATAAGTCATAACGGTTGTGACTATTTATAAGTTAAGAAAGTGACGAAAAGTGTCCCAACACATAACCTGTAACCGTACAGCACTGCTTCACTCCATTGCAACTCCACAGAAGATTGAAGTCCACACCAAATATAAGTGTAAAAGTTTGACAAAACAAACACAACACTCAAAACAACTTTCATAAGTATTTTAAGGTATTTTAGAGCCGTATTGTGTCCTGCAGAAGACACGCGTGCGCGCACGCGTTCACACGCACATAACGGTTTTGTGCTGTGAGATAATAGACGCACATCTGAACTCTCCCACTAACTCCTACTCTATTACAACTAAAACATTTCCACGGCAATGAAAACAACTTAAATCAGTAGACTTATACCTTAAGCACACAGCCAAATAGTTTACACTGTCGTTGAGTTTTCCGCACTCCTCTGTACAGCGCTTCAGTTGACAACGCACAATCTCACCCAAATCCAACTGTGTTTTTAAAGACGCGAGAACAAGCCGGAGACAAGTTTTTCGACACAAGGCACTTTCTTACCGTTCTTTCTCCTCGGGTTGGCCTGTTTTCTCCTCTTACACCGGGGACCCTCCGCCATGATCTCCTGCTTCATTGATAAGAGTGGGTCAGATGGCAGCAGTCCGCATGGGCTCCGCTCCTTCATCCAAGATCTAGCAACCAACACACACACGGCAACAATTGGACTCTCAGGGCAGGAAGGAGGATGTGTGTCGCTCACAGGAGAGCAAATGATATTTGGGGGGGTAGAGTGACTGAGACGTCCGAATGAAGTTATCCAGAAGGGTTTGTTTAGAGGGACCGTGAGCGTCCTGCGCGTCGTCTGATCTTTTGAAGTGTGTGTGTGATCGGACAGCAGCGCGTGAGTGCGCGAATGAAGGGGGACGGACACACCGACACCTTCAAGTCACCATAAAGCGTGTGCTGTGCGTATAGAGCATATCATAGAATGAAAAGCAATGTGAGTTTCCGGCAACTTGTGTTTAGTGGACATGCTTTATGTGTTTTGTCCACTTTTCTCTCTCTTTATGCTTTAAGTTCCTGTGGGTTACTTTCTTTTTGAGTCTGACGGATGTAAATATTGGCTTCATAATTTCTCTACTGCCTGACTTATATGGATTGACTGAATTTAATCAAGCATAATTACTTTTCCTCGGAATTGACGTGAGATTCCCGTTAGGTTATGTTTTAAAGTGGCTACTAAGAGATACGGTGCTGATTAAAATGTTTGCATATAGTTCCTTTTTTTAATTTTTCTTTCTTTTTAGAAAATATGAAAAGGGTCCAAAACATTGCGTGATGCATTTGTTTAAACTCTTCTAATAATTGCTTATAATAAATCTTACACTCGAAAGCTATATTAGCCTAGTCAGTTTATCACAATGTAAAAAAAAAAAAAAAAAAAAATGCAAGCATTGTGCAGGCGAATCATTAAAATAACAAACGGAATCAAAGCATGATAAACAAACAAATAAACAAGGCGCATTACCCTTTCATCACAGTTTAGATGCAAGTCTTGGACAATTCGTGGATACTGATGACAAAATTAAAATGATTTTTAAGCTTATTTATGCAGTCAGATATGTTTAAATATTTAAAACTATAAGTCATGTACCTAAAATCGAGAATAAGATTGAAATGAGATGCTGATTTTTTTTTTTTTTTTTAATTGTTGTGTTGTTTTGTAAAGGGAAGGCATCCGTTTATGAGAGCCGCGTAAACATGCACTGATAAATTTAACGAGCGACATCATCACCATCTTCCCTGCGTGAGGCTGCCGGTGTGTCAGCATCCGTGAGGCGCGCGCACCTTTCTCACCTGAGCCGGCTGAAGCCAAGTTGATTGCAATCTCACATTCGGGAGGGGGTTTTAAAAAAAAAAAGTCAAATAGGCTGCATAAAAAGCATCCACAAGGACTCAAGTACACACGAAACAGGCTCACCTACCCGATTCTATATGAAAATTCCCCAAAGAGCCGGCTAGAGGGGAGGAAAACGCCACAGAGATGTTTGGAGCGCTGAGGAGGACTCTGCTCTATAATGAGGGACCGTTATTCCTGATGGACAGGTTTGGACTGATCTCTGTGAGCCACAACACGGAACAAACCTGAGGACGCACTGACGTGTTCCGCCTCTTCAGATGACATTTCTGCGCTCTCTCTTTTACTTTTGCGCTCCGAGACTCTGACACACACGCCACCTATCTTTACAGGGCGGGATAGATGGAGAAACACTGAGGTCGTCTGATGATCCAGATCAGGTGCTCGCGTCTATCGTTCTGCAACACAGGTGGGACTTCGGAAAGGTGAGGCTGTGGATTCTATCCTGTAAGCTGAACAGAGCAAGAATGGTTAGAACTCGAGCATCGACAGCATGATCTTAAGGAAGAGGAGCTGAAAAGATGCACGATGCTGCACTGATCTGACAGGTAGCTCACCTGTGTGTGGTGTGCGCGCGCGGGCGCTCCTTTCACCTGGCATTTCATTGTCACTTCTTGTCTTGCGCACCGATGAATGTTGCGTTTGCAGTTTTCACGGGTATGTTTTATATGTGATTCACTGTATAAAATACGAGCTGCTTATGGGCTCCACAGGGAACAATGCAATTAAAAGTGATAGTTTAGTTGCTCTGTGTTGCCTATTTCAAGCCAGACCTGCTGAATTCGTTGCAGCATGCGATCAAGAGTGATTTATTTCCACCGAAATCTAAGCTATCATAAGAAATCTCTCTCTCTCGCTCTCTCTCTTTTCCCAAACGTTTTTCCTCCTTTCATCAGCCTTCTTTAACCCTCAATCTTTCATTTTAATACAGCACTCCGTGATACATTAAAGTTACTCTGATTGGTACAGTGTGAAGAAATTTACCCTCCCTAAATTCGTGCATTTTTTTAAGCATTACTAATTGACCAATAAAATGCCAGTGCTGTTTGATGTACTCATTAAAGACCAATTGGATTTCACTGGAGGCGTTTATATTAATCGATGCATTTTATTTAGACATTGCTTTAGCATTCTTACTTGGAATCCCTAGTTGCGCATGACGCATATGCTAATAATAGGCTAACACATGTATATTGATATTATTGTTATATAATTAATAGTTATTGTAATTGTTGTTATATATATATATATATATATATATATATATATATATATATATATATATATATATATATATATATATATATATATATATATAACTTTTTCAAACATGCAAACACTAGACGCTGCTTTTACTCTTTTTCCCTCTTCATGCATTTTTATTTTTATGAATGTGTGTTTGTGGCGCTGCAGAGTGTGGCGTGAAATTGGATCATAGTCGAGAGAATAAAACCCTAACCTAGAAATTTATTTGTGTCGATTATTATTATTATTTTTTTTTTGTATTTATTTATTTTTTTTGTATTCTGAGACACTATGACCTATTTTCTGGAGAAGAAAACGAAAGAATCGAGTGCAACAAGGACGGTGCTCAGCTAACCGTTCTGTGTGTGCTGTTGTGTCAATTGGCAGCAGAAGTTCTGCTGTATTACTCATTCACTTTGACTGGAATCAGCTCCCCTCGCGAGATTTCTCACTAATACATTCCGAGGATAAAACGGCATATATTCAATTCCTGATTCTCCAACTGCCATTCTCAATGATAGAAACCAACGTGACCTCATATTCTTACGTTTCACCCACATACTTCTGTTCCCAAATGATCCCTTTGTCTCATTTATAACAAGATTCCTCTGCTCTGGTTTGCCCCGAATTTAGTTTTGTTAAATTGTCGGGATTTAATTATTACTGCTACTTAAATATTTGTTTTGGCATAAGTTAACTAAAATAAAATAATAAAAAAAATAAAAAAATAAAAATAAAAATGAAGGTAGCTAAAAACTAAATAAAACAAGATCTAACAAAATTGGTCAACTATTGATCAAGTGTGAAATTACTGAAAAAAAGAATAACAGTGAGTGTTGAGAACAAATCAAACTATCACAGCATTTACAGAGAGCAGAATTGTTTGACACTTCCTGTTGCATCATCAGTGGGAGTTTATTGCTTTCAGAACACATGAGAGCAGAGAATAAAATCTTCACTTAGAGTCTTCACTTAGAACAGTTTGACAGGATATCAGATAGCAATATGATTGATCTTTCAGTCGGAAAATGTCAAGACGACATCTGAATGGGCTTTTCTAGTAGCCTACTGAAGAACTAGTTAGGCCTTGTTATACCACACAAACCCAGAACATAGCCTGCTGACAAAATACCTGTGGGTGCAAGATGGAAAGAGGGAAGTCCTGCCACATCATCTATGCAGCACCATTATCCCCTCGTAGACGTGAGTTACAAAGTTTAGTCTAGGCGATGTTAGTTTAAAATCAGCAAATTCTTGGAAATATAAAAGAGAACTGAGAGAGTGAGTCAACAAAAACCTGAGGAAAGGTTTACCATACTGTGACCATGTGAGCTCCTAGTCACCTCCCCATCAAACCAACACACAGACACGCATACTGTTGCCTAAGTACATCTTGCAACATTGCAAGAGACACAATCGCTGTATGAACTGCCCACCAGGGTGAGACACTGGAAAAAACAACATTCTTTTCCCCAAACGATGCATTTTATTAATATTGCATGGGTGTTGCAGTCTTGTTTGTGTGTCCAAACTGACAGTCCATTTTGAACTCAAACTTGCCTCTACTTCCGTGACACCTATGATGCTGCTCTGTCCCATATTTTCATTGTCACCACTCTCACTCCATCAAGTTGCACACATTCCACCCCCTCGGTGTCTGGGCCGCTCTACGTCTCAGGACAATGGATGTCTGCATGGGGCGAGGGTCTTGCCCAACCTATTGTCAGCTTAGCATGGCGAGGCTCTAGGTGCAGGTCACACGAGAGGGGGGCCCTTGATGCGCACGCAGACAGACACAAACATCCCTCCCCTGCGTCCCACAAGCATGACCTAATCCAGCTACAACCGCTGTCAACATAAACACACGACTAATCTGAGTGCATCTATGGCAATAATACCGGTCTAAGTGGAAAAGAGAAGAGTGGGGGAGAGCTGTGGCCTAATCCTGAGGGGGGAAAAGTACAGATTAATAATAGACCTTGGAAATATAACACTATTTTGGGGAGGGGAGGTCAGGGCTTGGTTTCACCTAAAATTGAGTGAGTGATATGCAGGGGCATATGGTTGCTCTATCAGCTTACAAAATAAAGGAGGATTAGTGTTTTTGGACGAGGTTCTGTGACGTGATTACACTAGTGTCTTGGAAAAGACATTGTGTTAAGGGGCTATTAATTGTGTAACAATCTTCACAGTTTGTCAGACACTTATAAAATATTCTAAAATCACAACTTCAGGGTCCCGCATTTTATTATGAAAAAGGAGTGCATTAAGGTCTACATGGAATTTTGTATTCTATGATTTGTTGACCTGAACATAACGCAGACTCTTCATTCCTAATCTTAAACTGTGTGCAGCATGACTGTGACCTCCTGACCCTCTCTGAAAGACATCAGGACAGGACAGATGGGAGGCACACCTTAGCCCCTGTATGATTCACTTTCGTTCTGATTACTGCTTTAATATGGTGTAACAGCTCTTTTCCTGCCCAGGTTCCTGTTTAGAGGCCTTCCTGTAAATGTCATGTGTTTCCATGAATAAATCAGACTTTATGACTACACAATTGCAGCATTTCTATGTACTAGCATTTGCTTTGTATACTGTCAAAACCTTTGCTTTGTTTTACTTCTAAATGATCAGAAACATAGTAAATAACTGTTTATTGTAGTGGCTTGATAGAAAAAAAAAATATATGGAAACGTTTCCACCTCAAAGTAAATAATACAAAATGTAATTGTGAGAGTTTAAAATAAAGATGCAAAGATATAAAGTCTGTCATACAAAGCCAAAATGTAAACGTATAAAGTTAATTTAGAGAAACAAGGTCATAATTTTGAAAAAGTCACACTGCAAGATATGAAATCATAATTGGATCACAAAGTCACAATTATGGGAGTTGCAATTGTGATGTAAAAAGTCACAATTACCTTTTTATTTATTTTTACTCTGAGGCAGAAACGGGCTTCTGTAGTGGCATCAGCTATTTAAGACATGATATTATAAACTTATAGTCCCACAACAAGCTTCATGTTTCATATAAGTAATAAGCAACTGCTGTAAGCAGCTACAGCATCTTTCAAATAGCATTATGTCTTTTAGTGCTGGTTATGTTTTTACCCATAGAGCCTGAGATTTGGACCCCCCACAGCCAACCGGATTTGGACCCCCCAGCAGGCACAAGAGTATGATGTAGTGGGTTAAGCCAAATGATACATTTTACTCACGTATGCCTCACTACCATCGTTGTAATTCCACCCATCCCCAGCCATCCATCTATCCTACCATCCCTCCATCCTTTTCTCTCTGCCCCTCCTCCTCTAATACATCTTCAGATTAAGGTAGACCAAATGTCACCACTGGAGATTACCGTACCTAGTAAGCTATTAACATTTATGGCCCATGGAGGGATTAGAATACCTAGCTGGCTATTAGAGTCAGAGGTCCGGCGAGCGAGTCGGTGACTAATGTGAGTGTCACAAGCAAATGCACCGCAGTCTGGGCTGAAACCCAAACTTCAACACCTGTCAGGAGTCAAGGGTGTTTGCTGTGCCTCCACACACCTGTTGTGGGTCTATCAAATCGCGGGGCCCGCATGATTCGTGCCAGGTGGTGACATTCAGATGCACGTTTACACACACACACACACACACACACACACACACACACACACACACACACACGTACGCACATGCACACACACATGCACAATCATGAGCTCCCTGACAGGATGCCTAACATAAGCTGTATCAGTAAATCCCTGCCACAACACACCTACGCTCAATTTTTCTTGGCAGATGATGTCAGTGGAACAAGAGAACACTTTTGAGAATGTAGAAATTATCTAATTAAACTAATTCAGAATTCTTAAAACATTGATTTCAATCTGTAAATACAAACGGATCACCTGTTAAGTTATAATAATAAGAAAATGTTCTAAAATAAATGTGGTAACTAAAAAAAGATTGAACAAAATGCTATTAGGTGGGTAAATGTTTTGTTGCCTGTATTCAAATCAAATGCAGTCAACGATGGAAAATATGATACCTCAAATATGGATAACGCACAAGGTGTAAGACAACAACGAGACAGATATTACAAACCGCAAGTTGGGCGGTCTAGTCACAAGATACCACAAGGTCTTCTGTTCGGCAGAGTGGCTAAGAGTGCCAGAGTGTCATGATCATTCTTGGGGACCACCCCCCACACACATATACCAAACACACACACACTACACATTTTCTGTGATGTTTTCTGTGATGCGTAGGTTTGGGGATAGGTGTAGGGTTAGGGATAGAATATACAGTTTGTACATTGTAAAAATCATTATGTATACAGTATATTGTCAGAAAGTATAAAATATGATATACAGGAATATATCATATATTATAAAATATTCAATACACATTTTTATTTTTATTTTTTTGCTTGGAATCAAATCATTGTAATTCTTGTTATGCTGAACAGGATTTTAATTCTGAAACTCAACTGATGTCCTTTACTGACCTTCAGTTCTGATGGCAGGAATTGATTCACAATTGGAATTCAGGGATGTACACACAAAATATGTTTAATAATATTAATAAGCATAATTAAGGTAACAGTTTACTTAAAGCCTTTATATATAATATATATAATGAATTATAAAGCATTTTAATGCATTAATGATGCCTCGCCATGGTATCATGAATAATTATATCCACAGTTATAATATATTATAATACTTATCTATCCATTTAACACACCTTTAGAAAGTATAATGCATTAAAGCATGACAAATAACCATTTTCAGATGTAATAAAGAATCTGTAAATATTTATATATTGTTACAATAATTTATGAAAAGATATAATACATACATCATGAATACCTTTAAATGATTATACATAAAGGCTTAAAGTGTTACCAAAGTATTACCGAAATTTTATTTCTGGTACATAGTTATTTCATGTAAGATAATCTGTTGTCAATGTTATTAATGGAATGCACTGAAAACCCTAACGCTCAAAATACTTAATTGGTTTGATTAGGACAAACTTAAATTAAACAAATTAGTTCAGTTAAATTAACTGTTATGAGTATTTAGAACTTTATTTTTCTTTTGAGTTCACAGCACTGACATTTTTCAAGTAAACTGAACTGTTTCATTGTTTTGAGTTGAGTTGTATGTGTTTTGAGTTGTATGTCAGCTTTTTCTATGCGGTTTGGCCGTTCGTCCACACGCAAACGCAGTATCTGGACACTGAAACCGAATTTTTTGAAAACTCCTGCCAGGGTGAACATCTTTAGAAACTCCGGTTGCAGTGTTGTCGTGTGGATAGTGAAACATGGACAGATTTTGGCTAGTTGTCAGGATCCGCAATAAAAAAAATTCCAGGCTTCTGATTGGCCAACAAGGCTTTACGATTAGGGTTATATTGCCACCTGTTGGTTTGGCATGCTCTTGACAGTGCTTCATAATGTGTTTTGTGTTTTCATGTGGATGTGATTTTTTATTTTATTTTTGACTCAGTTTATAAAAATACCCATTTATGTGTGGACTTAGGCCTTAGGACTTAGGCCTTAGACTAACTTAAGTTTAACTGAAACTGGACTTTTTTTATGATTTCCCCATGGCACTCGGAAGGGAGAGTAAATATTAAAAGAAAACAATCTTGTTATTGTGCAAGATTGATGGTAAGGGAGATTTAGTAGTGATTAATGTTTTGTTATGCTAATGTAGAAGAGTTTATGTTAATGTGGGTTTTTGGAGAGTTACCATCATGAAAACAAGTGGTGCATGCTGCTTGTTTTAAGCAAACATTTAACCAAACCGCTGGGTTAAAACAACCCATTCACTGGGTTAAAACAACCCAATTGCTGGGTTTGTCCATTTTCAACCCAACTTGGGTTGTTTTAACCCAGCATTTTTTAGAGTCTATTTTCTGAATTAGTTTGTCAAAGCTAACAAAATATTTCTTAACTTAAAAATCTGAATCTCATTCAACTTTTTTGAGTTCTGACAACTTATTAGGGTTTACACTGAAGTAAATAACTCATTTGATTTGCAAGAACTCAAAAGAAAAAAGTTAATTAACTAAATATTTTATGTTAATTGCTATCAAAATGTATGTATTAGCTAACTCAGTACTTCAAGTTATGAGCAATTAACACCAAGGCCGTAACCATGTCTTAGACATGGAGGGGTTGGGGGGGTTGGTATTGGTCTTCTGGGTTTATTTAAAGGACTTTAATTATTAAAGGATTAAAAGGGATTTAAGGAAATAAAGAAAATGGAATAAGAACAGTAAAAGTTCAAGTTCTATTTTAGTTATGAAGTAAACTATTTGCAAATAATATTTCGGTCCCACTTTATATTAGGTGACCTTAACTACTATGTACTTACATCAAAAAATAAGTATAATGTAGTTATTGTGTTCATATTGTATTGCAAAACACTTTTGCTGATATTGAGGTGGGATACGGGTAAAGTTAGGGACAGGTGTGGTGGTATGGGTAAGTTTAAGGGTAAAGTTAGGGACAGGTGTGGTGGTATGGGTAAGTTTAAGGGTAAAGTTAGGGACAGGTGTGGTGGTATGGGTAAGTTTAAGGGTAAAGTTAGGGACAGGTGTGGTGGTATGGGTAAGTTTAAGGGTAAAGTTAGGGACAGGTGTGGTGGTATGGGTAAGTTTAAGGGTAAAGTTAGGGACAGGTGTGGTGGTATGGGTAAGTTTAAGGGTAAAGTTAGGGACAGGTGTGGTGGTATGGGTAAGTTTAAGGGTAGGGTTAGGTGTAAGGGAAGGGTCAACAGTGTAGTTATAAATGTAACTACAGAAATTAATTACAGATGTAATTACAGATGTAGGTCATTTTTAAAATGTAAGTACAATGTAAAAACATGTATGTACACAATAAGTGCATTATATCAAATTATTAATTAAAATGTAAGTCAATAGTAGTTAAGGCCACCTAATATAAAGGGGCTTCATATTTTCTTTTAAATATGCACACATTCACTCTTATTTTCATCTGCCTAATATGTAAAAATGAAAAATGTTTCTTGTCACATCAAATTTAGTTATGATTCACATAAATAGTCATATTTACAATTCAAAGCAGTGAAAGACAATTTGGCCATTTCTAAATATCCAGGGTGATTTGTCCCCCTCGATGTCTATGATGGTTAGTTACGGCCCTGATTAACATGCATGAGTACTACAAACTCAAAACCTGAGTATTATTTAAATGATTTAAATCAGTTTCTATTAAATAAATAAATAAATAAATAAATAAATAAATAAATAAATAAATAAATAAATAAATAAATAAATAAATAAATAAAAGATAATACTAATACTACTACTACTACTACTACTACTACTAATAATAATAATAATAATAATAATAATAATAATAATAATAATAATATTTTATTTACATTATTTACATAGTGCCATCCATTTGTGAGATTGGAGTGTTCACCTCAATGACTCAAAACTTGTTCTGCTCATCATTGTTCTGAAAGAGAGATGGGAGTTTTTTGGTCTCTTCATTCTGACAAACAAGAACAGTAATGTGAGGGGGAGCCACACAAGCAGCAGACGTCTTTGTCAAGAGCACACCAACAGTCTGCAAAGTTTGGCTTCAAAGTTCAAAGTTTTATACTGTACGTCACATATAGCATTGCTGCAATGGAAGTAAAAGGTTTAAATTATTTAAAAAAAAAGTAAATATGATAAAGAAACTAACTAACTAACTAGATAACCAACCAACTAACTAACCAAAAAATTTAAATTAAAATAATAATAAGCCATGCAAAGAGAAAAACACAATTGTGCAAAACAGCAGGAAGTACATAGAAGAAAAATGTAACCTGCAGCAACAGTTCTTGAGCAGAGGTAAATGAACTAAAGTGCTGAAGTGTGCTTTAAAGGTCATGATTATGTGGAAAAGGTAATGAAACATCTTACTGGAAAATGTGCAATGGTGGCTGATACGGCTAAACAGACTCTTTAATTTAAAAAAAAAAACAAAAAAAAAACAGATTTGCTTTCAAATGTCCATGAGCTTGTGCAGGGGTCAGCAACCTTATATGACAACTAGTTTCATTTTTTCTTTTTCTTGTAACTATGCCAATCCTGTAATAAAAAGGTAGACGTGAGGGGATAATTGAAATTTCTGAAATAAATGATTTAATCAAATTAATACATTTTGTCTTAATCTCTTTTCTTGTGCTTATCACTTGCTTACCAATGGTTAGCCCGTTGTGATGTTGCTGACCACTGAGCTACAGTAATTCAAATAATTACTGATTAAATTGAATTCATAATATCAGCTTACATTTTCCACATTTACAGTATACTGAAATACAAGAAAATTCTGTACATTCTGTAAAAGTAAAATACTGTACATTAGTTTTGCTTTCATATTTTGCAATGTGACACCACATAACAAAACTCTAGTGTGCATTGCAGAAGTGAAAAAAGAACATGATTCTCAATTTGCACTCTGAAACATCTTTGAAAAGTTTATATAAATAAAAGTTACTTTTGCCAACCTCAGGGGAAACCATTATGAATAGGGTGAGAAATCACCATTCATTTCACATTCATATTTGAAAGTGATTACTCTTTTAAGATGAACTAGCAAATAATCACAAACCAGACAACAAATTTGCCTCTGGCGTGACTATTAAACCTGTGCTAATGAAGTATAGCTCATGTTGTTGTCAGTTAAAGGACAGAGGTAAAGACGGTTAAGAGAGGAAATATTCAAGTAATATCACTTCAAGTGACACAGAAGCCACAATGAGCTCAGAATTGTAATCAATGGTGCCCAGAGTGATGTGTCGAGCTCCTGTCAGGCAGACAAAGAGACAGGCTGTCAGGTCAGGGCTAAATTTACTCTTGAGCTGGTCTCTGGTGTTTCCTCAGGCCTGTCATAGCTGCCCTCAGGTTTGCCGATAAAGAAGGCCGGATACTCAAGTGTCTTGACAAGTCTGACAAAGGATAGGAACTGTAGGTTGGAGCGTGTGTGTGTGGACAGCATTGATGCACAGTGTCCCTGAGCTCGAGAGAAGAATGATACAGGAAATCTGCACTCTCCAGATGCACTAAAAGAGTGTGGAAAGTCATTTGCCCTTCCAAACATACAGTGCATTTATAAAGTTCACAAATTTCCAAGGACCACTGAGACTGTGAGCACCTGTGATCGATATATTGATACAAGCACACAGCTTGATTGTCACCAGATTTAGTTGTTTTTTCTTAAAGGTTCACCTAAAAATGTTCTGTCATCATTTACTTACAAACGAAAGAAAATAGTGTGTTTTTTCACAAAATGTGTTTTTTTGTTTGTTTTTTTTTACAATAAAAGTGCCCATGCCCAAAACAAACAAAATTGGGCCATGAAGACCTTTGATTTGGCCTGCCATGCCATTGAAGCATATCTTAATTTTTTTATTTATTTTTTTGTAGTAACATTTTTTGTTGTTGTTGTTTTATTTTTGTGTTGAAATGTCAAGAATTAATTTGATTGTTTTTATGATTTAAAAAAAATATATATTTTTAATATATTATAGCTGAATATGCCTCAGCCTAGCCTGACAAGCCAGACCCAAATCATCATTCGATCAGTTCAAGGGGTGGGATAAACGGTTGTCTTTCAAATTCCCTCTTCACGCAATAAGATAGCGTTACAACCAACCAGAGCAGCGAAGAAGGTGACGTAGTCAGAGGAGCTAGCTTGATACAGCGGAGCTAGATAGTTAATAGATTAAACTTTTACCGTATCCGGTCGGCAAAACACACTCCGAACTCATCTTCCTTTTTTGCTGTTCTTTGTTCTTTTCGCAAAGAAAAGCTTAACTCCAAGTCTCGTGGCCAAAGCCGATTCGCTTCTTTGTTTTCAAGTAGCACGTGGAACCGTCACAACTCTGTTTTCATTATGTTAAGCCCGCCCACCGACTCTATACACGATGTGATTGGCCTGACTAGACTTTGGTTTTTCCAGCTCGCAAGCAAGAGTTGCTAGACGCACTGGCTGCAAATTATATTTGCTGCCGCTAGGGTGCATCTAGATTTCTAGGCTAGCCTCAGCTCTCAATCAAGTTAGATTTTTGGCCCTTCATAGTGAGAAGTTTACTCTTTTACGGTCAATTTCCCCTATCAGTTCAACTACTGTCATGGCACAGCAACAGTTTGATAAAAATCCTGCTGAGAAGGTTAATTAAAGTTGACTTTTATAGCTAGCCAAAATGTAAAAGCATTTGAAACTAAGTAACCCTATGAGCCCTATCATACACCCAGAGCAAAGTGATGCAAGTGTTTATGTTTAGCGTCACATCGTTTAAATAGCAAATGCACTCGTGCCCCTCTGTTCGCTCATGGCCATGCTGGTCTGAAAACGAGGCGTGTTCAGGTGCATTGTTGCCGCATTGCTATTTTGAGGCAGCTAAAAATGCAGTATTTTTTGTGTTATTTAAAGGGCGTGTTAGTAATATGCGCCTATTGGCGGGTGAACAGCGTGAGTACACTCTGCTTATTACACACACAGGGACGCAGCATACAAACATTTTTAAATATTAAAAATAAATGGATTCCTCTCTGGAGAAGCGTTGCCTTTCCGCTCGCAAATTCTGCCATGTAAATAGTGAATTAACCATGGTGCAAGCACAAATGGCTTTTAAAGGGAATGGGAGATGAGACTCTGATAATTTTATTGCACATTACGCCCAAAACACACCCATGACTTCTTAATAGACTTTTTTTCCGTTATTAAACTAGCAAAAGTGGATTCAGACAAAAGTGGATTGTCCTAAGTGCACCTGCGCCATGCACTTCAGACCATGTGCTCAGATCATTAAATTAGGGCCCTAGATCACTCACTTTAAGTACTTGGGTTTGTAATGGCCTAAGCAAAGCCAATAGTTCATAAATACGAGGTGAAAACACAAAGGCCACAAATGAAATGCATTCGAAAGTAAACAAGCATTTCAACAGAGGCTTGTCCTCTGAATTCATGTCACATACTTCTTCCTTTCCTTCTTTCTGTGCCACATGTGCCCATATATGACCCTATAAGAAGTGTGCAACCTCAGTGAGCTTTAGCCCTGTGTTGGACCCTTAATCGGTGCTCAGGAAACAGCAGAACTAATCTTCTGGGGGAAGCAGCGAGGTGAAGTCTGGTGGGCTGAAGAGGGAAGTCTGCAGGAAGTGACCAGCCTCTGATTACTGTACACACGGCTGTCACAGCCGTCATCACCTCCCCCGCTACACTCGGAGTGTGTGTTGTACGTGGTTACCTTCTCTCCATCATACCCTCACTGTGTGTTTGTGTGAAAGAAAGTGTTTGAACTATTTTTTTTTAATTTTTTTATGTACATTCACTGTCAACACCTCACTTGTGTTGTGCGTGTGCTGAATAAGGCGAGGTATGAAGCTCATTATCGGTGGCCTGCTCACAACGGAAGTGCGTTCAGCTATGATAGTCAAACAAAGTGTGCTGGAACCAGTCTAAACTGATGTTTCTTACACAGACTCTTCTGTACTGATCTCCAAAGGCTTAAAAAAAGAAAAAAAAAAAGGAATTCTGATAAATAGGGAAAAAGGGTAAGATGTGTCGGTGGGTAAGTTGTGTCACAATCTAGCAAGCTGTGCATAATGTTTGCCACATTACTGTACATTTAGAAAAGACCCATCATATCATTTTCCCCCCACATTTTGCATGTTAAAAAGTAAATTTCCTAAGGTTGTCAAACTTATCCAGGTCTAAAATCTATTACATGTTGGTAAACTGTCAAAGTAAACCATATAAACTATTTGGCTGGAGAAACCCTGAATTTCCTCAGCTGGCGCAGGTGGTACAGTCTTTGCCTGGCTTTTTTCACCTGTGTCTGAATGTGTGCAGTCCAGGTCAGGTCCTCAGAGATGTTTACACCCAGATACTTGAAGCTGCTCACTCTCTCTACTGGTGACCCACTGATCATGAGAGGGGAGTATGTCCGTTGCTGTCTCTTCCTGAAGTCCACAATCATTTCTTTGGTCTTGCCAACATTCAGAGAGAGACAGTTGTCCTGGCACCATGATGTTAGTTGCTCCACCTCGTCCAAGTATGCCGTCTCATTGTTGTTGGAAATGAGGCCCAGGACAACAGTATCATCAGCAAATTTGATGATAGAGGCGGAGCTGTGTGTGGACAAACAGTCATGTGTGTAGAGAGAGTAGAGCAGGGGACTCAGGACACAGCCCTTTGGAGCTCCCACACTCAGGGTGATGGAGGTGGAGGTGAACTGACCTACTCTCACCACCTGAGGCCTGCCAGTGAGGAAGTCTTCAATCCAGTGGCAGAGAGAAGAATTCAGGCCGAGATCCAGGAGTTTGGCGGTTAGCTTAATGGGAACTATGGTGTTAAAGGCTGAGCTATAGTCAATAAATAGCAGCCTTACGTAGTTCACACTTTTGCTGTCGATGTGAGTGAGGGAGGAGTGGAGGACATGAGAGATGGCATCTTCAGTCAATCTATTGGGACGATAGGCAAACTGAAGAGGGTCCAAAGTGTCAGGAATGAAGAAGCAAATGGTGTTTTTAATGAGTCTCTCAAAGACCTTCATGACTATAGACGTGAGAGCCACTGGACGATAGTCATTTAGGCAAGAGGGTTTACTGTTCTTAGGGACAGGGATGATAGTGGATTTTTTGAAGGAGGTGGGGACCACAGATGTAGCGAGGGACTCATTAAAGATAGATGTAAACAACCCGGCGAGCTGAGCAGCACAGGACCGCAGAACACAGCCTGAAATACCATCTGGCCCAGCAGCTTTCCTGACGTCCACACGCTTGAGTGCCCTCCGAACTTCATCCTCCGAGACAGAGATCACGTGGTTGTTGCTGCTCTGAGTGATTCCCTCTGACGTGTCACTTGGCGGAGTCGCGCTGCCACGATTACAGTCAAAGCGAGCGTAGAAAGAGTTTAACTTGTTCACAAGCAACGGCTCAGCTCTGACCTCTGCAGAGGATTTAGATCCAAAAGAGCAGATGGACCTCAGACCCTGCCACATGCGCCAGGAGTTGTTGAGTTGGAAATGAGACTCCACTCGGTCTTTATAACGGAGCTTTGCGGCTTTAACTGCGCGTTGGAGAGCATAGCAGGATGATTTGTAGTCATTCATATTCCCCGTTAGGAGACCGGCATTGTAAGCGGCAGTGCGTGTGTTCACTGCAGCGCGGATTGAATTGTCCACCCACGGTTTCTGATTTGAGAAGGACGTTATTGTTATTGTTTGTGTGGATTGCTCTGTAAGCATGTTGATGAAGCAAAGCGCCACATCCGTGAACTCGCTGACATCAGATGAACTCGCCCGGAACATGTCCCAGTCGACGTCATCAAGAGCTGCCTGTAGAGCGGTCTCTGAATGGGGTGACCAGCGTTTAACTTCCCGCCTCACCGGGGTTCCTGAAAGAGCCTTTGTCTGTATTCAGGTGTGAGGAAAATGACGGCATGATCCGATTTTCAACCTTACTTTTATGAGCAGTTTACATTGTAAATATGCAGTGCAGTGCTTCCTAGTTCTAAGTCAGAACACTGACTCACTATTGGCCTGCTGACGCAGGAGGAGAACAATGGTGTGTCAGCATTCTGACAAAGAGCTAGGAAGCGCTGCACTGTATTTACAACATAAACTGGGTAGGAGACGAAATGAGAAGAAATTGTTGAATAAATTTGTTATTTTTGTCAGTTTTTATACTCGTCGCTTCATAACTAAGGCTGAACCACTGTAGTCACATGGACTATTTAAAAAAAAAAATTGCTACCTTTCTGGGCCTTGAAAGTTTTAATTAAATTTCTGTCTATGGAGGGGTCAGAGAGCTCTCGGATTTCATCAAAAATATCTTAATTTGTGTTTCGAAGATGAACAAAGGTTTTATGGGTTTGGAGTGACATGAGGGAGAGTAATTAATGACAGAATTTTCATTTGTGGGTGAACTAACCCTTTAAGGAGAATACGTTTAAAAAAAAAAAAAAAAAAAAAAAGACTTTAAAATAGAAATTAAAAACGGTCACTGTATTTTGATTGTGACAATTTGAAAATGTTATATAATCTAATTACAAGTTTTGTAATCTGATTACGTAATCCAGATTACAAATAATCGGTTACTATATACCCAGGAGTGATAACAATATAACATATATTGTTATAAACAATGTTTACTTTAAATACAAATATAAGTAATAGCATGCAATATATATCATTTTCACAAAATAACGTTTTCTGAATATTCAACCTTTAATTAGCATTTTTCAAAATAAGAGATTTTATTTTTTTATTCAAAATGTAAATGGTTTACATATTCTCCAATAATTAAACTTACCCCTCAGTTTGACACAGTTTACCCCAAATGCATGGCAAATTGGGCACTAGACCACTAATTTTAATGGTATGTTTCTATAGTTCTATCTTATGGTTGCGTTATTCTAATTTTGATTGATAGATAATTATTTCAGGATGTCTTCTAACTCATACTGGCCTAGAGCAGAGGTGTCCAATCCTGTTCCTGGAGGGCCACTGTCCTGCAAAGTTTAGCTCCAACCCCAAATAAACACACCTAGGCACACTAGAAACTTCCAGGCAGGTGTGTTGAGGCAAGTTGGAGCTAAACACTGCAGGACAGTGGCCCCAGGACCGAGTTTGAACACCCCTGGCCTAAAAGACATCTAAAATCAAAAGTGACACAGCTTACTTCACTCCTCCCTACTTGTGCAATGCTGCAATGATGTCTTCCTAATGTGATTTATTCACTTTAGTAGAATTGCATTATGGGTAATGAATAGCAAAATGTACTGTAGTAAAGTAACCGCATATATAGATACTAACCATGTTTAAAAGAGATTAATGCCTTGTGTCTGTGACTTATTTTCTACATTAAATTGTATGTTGATAATGTTGTTAATATGTGCCTCTATTCCTTCTTAGGAAATCTAACAGGATTTAAAACAGAGGA
This sequence comes from Paracanthobrama guichenoti, assembly GCA_018749465.1. Lineage (NCBI taxonomy): Eukaryota > Metazoa > Chordata > Actinopteri > Cypriniformes > Gobionidae > Paracanthobrama > Paracanthobrama guichenoti. The sequence goes on from CM031951.1 coordinate 17,650,997, forward strand.
TGTTTTAATTGGTCTTATATTTTTTACTATTCATTCACCGTGGCAAATACAGTACATCATGCCCTTTATCTGTTTATTCAGTTGTCATGTTCATGTATTAACTGTAATATATCTAAGACTTGTAAAAATCCTGTCATAACGATTAGAAAAACAACACAACAAAAAAGAAGATACTGCCTTGATGAAATGTCAGGTCTTTTGTAAAGCACACCGACTACACCAACAAGGAGAGGATGGATGTTTGATATCATCCGCTGTTGTGTGAAGCACTACAGACACAGAAAGACAGAGACTGCGAGCAAGAGAGAGAGAGAGAGAGAGAGAGAGAGAGAGAGAGAGAGAGAGAGAGAGAGAGGATTAGGTTTACCTGTGAGGGGCCTGTCAGGTAGATTTAGCAGCAGAGATGATAAGCGAGGGAGTGTGTAGGAGGACGAAAGCGGGAATGAATGAGCGTTTCACAGCGCTGTCGGGCAGACAGAAGAATAAGACACTATTTCTATCACAACATCAGGTTAGTCTGTCGGAGAGGAGTTTGACCGAGTTAAACAGGATGTCACGTTATCAGGGACTGCTGAAGGGAGTGAGGGAGAGCGAGAGCGAAGAGGAAAAATAGAATGTAGTTATGCACTTGAAACTGACCAGAGCCACAGCCGCTGGCTCAGAGAACCATGGGAAGAGATTAGAAGTGATAAGCTAATAATGTTCAGTTTACAGCAATGCTCCTAAATATTCTTTTTAAAAAATGCTACACTATCATGAAAAAAGAGCAACTCGAATAATTATGTGTGAAGTTAAAATGTTGGTTGGCTTCGTAGGCAATTTATTTATGGGTGCTTCAGTCATTCTTCTGTGATTATCCTTTTTCCCTTCATGCTTACTGAAAACAGCGACTGCAGTAAGCATTTTTGTATAATTCACTTTGAATTCTTCCCTGATTCTTCCCTTGTTAATAAAGTTTGTTGCTTTAGGTATTATTCTTCCCAAATTTTCAGTGGACTTTGGAATACAGTACATACTATATTTCTAGAGGAGCAAGTACACAACTCATCACTCATCCATAGCTGTTCTTTGGTTGAGTAAAATAAATAAATAAATAAAAAACATAACTAAATGTCATTATTTATACACTACCATTCGAAAGTTTGGGATCGGTAAGATTTTTTTAATGTTTTTGAAAGAAGACTCTTGTGCTCACCAAGGCTGAATTTATTTGATTAAAAAAAAAAAATACAGCAAAAACAGTGAACTATTATAACAATTGACCTAATATTGTGTTGGTCCCCCTTTTGCTGCCACATTAGCCCTGACCCGTCGAGGCATGGACTCCACTAGATCCCTGAAGGTGTACTGTGGTATATGGCACTAATATGTTAGCAGCAGATCATTTAAGTCCTGTAAGTTGTGAGGTGGGGCCTCCATGATTCGGATTTGTTTGTTCAGCACATCCCACAGATGCTCGATTGGACTGAGATCTGGGGAATTTGGAGGCCAAGTCAACACCTCAAACTCGTTGTTGTGCTCCTCAAACCATTCCTGAACCATTTTTGCTTTGTGGCAGGGCACATTATCCTGCTGAAAGAGGCCACAGCCACCAGGGAATACCGTTTCCATGAAAGGGTGTACATGGTCTGCAACAATGCTTAGGTAGGTGGTACGTGTCAAAGTAACATCCACATGGATGGCAGGACCCAAGATTTCCCAGCAGAACATTGCCCAAAGCATCACACTGCCTCCTCCAACTTGACCTCTTCCCAAAGTGCATCCTGGTGCCATGTGTTCCCCAGGTCAGTGACACACCGTGGTCCAGTTCTGATGCTCAAATACCCACTGTTGGAGGTTTTGGCAGTGGATGGGGTCAGCAAGGGCTCCCTGACTGGTCTGCAGCTATGTAGCCCCATACTCAACAAACTGCAATATTGTGTATTCTGTCACCTTTCTATCAGAACCAGCATTAACTTCTTGAGCAATTTGAGCTACAGTAGCTCTATGGTCTGTTTGATTGGGCCACACGAGCCAGCCTTCGCTCCCCATGTGCATCAATGAGCCTTGGCCACCCATGACCCTGTCGCCGGTTCACCACTGTTTCTTCCTTGTTCCACTTTTGATAGATACTGACCACTGGAGACTGGGAACACCCCACAAGAGCTGCAGTTTTGGAGATGCTCTGACCAAGTCATCAAGCCATCACAATTTGGCCCTTGTCAAACACGCTCAAATGTTTATGCTCACCCATTTTTCCTGCTTCTAACACATAAACTTTGAAGACAAAATGTTAACTTGCTGCCGAATATATCCCACCCACTAACAGGTGCCGTGATGAAGAGATAATCAGTGCTATTCACTTTACATAATGTAATGCATGATCAGTATATTTTAAAATGTAATTTATTCCTGTGTTGGTAAAGCTGAATTTTCAGCATCATTACTCCAGTCTTCGGTGTCACATCACCCTCCAGAAATCATTCTAATATGCTGATTTGTTGCACAATAAACATTTCTTATCATTATCAATATATAACATTAATTAAACTGTTATAAAAGAGTTGTGCTGTTTAATATTTTTGTAGAAATATATTTTAGGTTTATTTGATGAACGTTTAAAAGAACAGCATTTATTTGAAATAGAAATGTTTTTTAGATGATACATTTCATTACTGTCACTGTCAATTTAATGTATCCTTGCTGAGTAAAATTATTATAAATATTAAAATATATAGTGGTGGCAAAAATTATTATAACACTTGGCATCTGGGAGTCGTCTTATTGGGTCTGGATTTATTTTCCAAGAGGACAATGACCTGAAACATTCTTCTAACTATTGCCGGAACTACCTGCGACGGAAGGAATCTGCTGGAACATTGAAAATTATGGACTGATCCCCTCAAAGTCCAGACCTCAACCCCATCGAGCACATTTGGGCGAGTTGGAAAATAAACTGGATAGATCTATTGTACATTCAAAGGAAAGTCTTTGGCTTGGGATAACATTAGTGTTGACGTTCTCAGCAGAAATATATTGACACTATGCCAGAGAGATAATATCTGATTAGATTTGAAAGATTAAAGCTGCTGTAATATCTGCAAAAGGTGGACATACCAAATATTAAAGTTAAAAGTGGATAAAAACAGTACGACTCATCTGATATTTGATGGTCAGAGCAACCATCTGCATATTTCATGAACATCAATATTCAAAAAAGTCAGTATTTTCAGATCTGTCAGATGTTCTAATAATTTTGGTCACCACTGTATACATATTTTAACTCACCCTCGTGTTGTTCCAAATTCATTTGCATTCTTCTGTGGAACAAAAAAAAAAAAAAAAAAAAAAAAAAATTAAATATTTTTATAGCAACCATGGGTTATGAAGCTTCAAAAAGCAACATAAAACATAAGTCTTCTGAAGCCATGAGATAACTTTGTGTGATGAACAGCCTAAATTGTTAAGCCTATTGTAAGTTATTGTTCCTGACACAACAACTGCTTTTATTAAAAATCCTAATCACTTCAGTATGGACTTGACCTTAGGATACAAGTTTTATTAACTGTGCTAATAAAGTAACTACACTTGTTCTTGCTTCACTTTGGTCGCTGGCAGTCTGAGATTTACTTAAGTAAGTTGACAAATACTCAACATTCCATAATTCGACTAATTTTATAAATTGTGGTTTTCCAGTTTAACCACAAAAATGTAGCATTTAGAGACATTGGCTTGGAGTGAGAGGACTCACAGCAAAGTATTCTGGGTTTATTTCAAAGGAAACAGATGTGTTTCACTGTCAAATTTAGAGAAATCTTCAACATTACAGCAGACATGTTTGCTCAGTGGACATTTTTGTATTAGTGTCTTCTTGTATGTTATGTTTTATTTCAGCTTAGAACAAACCTTAAGACTAGGATGCTGAGGCAGGTCAGGTTAATGCTGTCAGCGCTGCTTTGGTTTATGTTCATCTTCCTGGAAGCTCCGCCTCCCTATCACCACTTAAGATAGCCCTTCAAATGTCTCTTGTCCTCTGCCATGTTCCTCTCAGTTGTTTTCCAGAAGAGCTACACACAGCATTCCTCTCTGTGAAACCTGGGACACAGACATACTGTTCCTGTAGCTCACACATTTATCAGCAGAAATAAAGAAATCACCAGACTGAGTCATCAAGTTAAAAAGAAAATCATATCATCATTATCATATCATGGACCACAAAACCAGTCATAAGGGTCAATTGTTTGAAAGCTTCTGTAAGATGAATAAATAAGCTTTCCATTGATGTATGGTTTGTTAGGACAGGACTATAATTGGCCGAGATATGACTATTTGAAAATCTGGAATCTGAGGTATCTAATCTAAAAAAATTAAATCTAAAAATTGAGAAAATCGCCTTTAAAGTTGTCCAAATGAAGTCCTTAGCAAAGCATATTACTACTAATAATACATTTTTTATATATTTACGGTAGGATGTTTACAAAATATGTTTATGGAACATGATCTTTGCTTAATGTCCTAATGATTTTTGGCATAAAAGAAAAATTGATCATTTTGACCCATACAATGTATTGTTGGCTATTTGCCACAAATATACCCGTGTGACTTATGACTGGTTTTGTGGTCCAGGGTCACATATAAATATTTTTCAAATGTATTCAAATATAGCTGCTGAAAAAAAACAGTTATATTGCAAAAAAAAAAAAAAAAAAAAAAGTAATTTAATATTTAATTAAATATTTTATATATCATAATATAATAAATTGTTATATTATAATAATCTTACCTTTACTGGAAAATTTGCATGAGTAATGAATCAAAATAAAGACCACACTGGGTCCAGAATTTCCTCACACTTATACTCACAGTTCACCTCTTCATTGGACAGGTTGTACATTTACAATGGAATGATCATTTGATATGAGCTGCTACAAGCACAGCTAATCCACAACCTTTCCACAACCTCTACACAACTGTTAAATATCCTATGATATCAGTGTTCTTGGCCTAAACTAGAGTCACATTACCAGTCATCTTGGGTCAGGTGTTCCATTTTAACTGTAAACCCCGCAGAACGAGCCAAAGTAAACTAGTGCCGCAACTCACAACGGCAAGGGCGGCTTTAGTGGGAGAGAAAAGGGACCTCTTTATGGCTGATTTTCTGGATACATATTACTTACCTTTAAAAAGCAGAGCTGTTCTCCAGGGACCCATCCAGAATCCGGCCAAAGTGTTAAGGCTATTGTGTTAACACGCAGCTGGAAGCCACAGCTACTTCTGTCATCAGGCCCAGCTACAAATGTGTTTGTGTCTGGAACTGCCTGGCCAATTTCAAAAACCCCCAAAAAATTATTAATGCTCATATTAAGAGTCATCTTCTGTTGACCCAGCTCGTTTCATTACAGTAATGAAATTTCACTCCGTGACGTGGCGCCATGGACATCTATAGCTTGTGTGAGCTTTAGAAGCGTAGAATATTGGCATAATGCTACATGTCTAAATGATTGAATGCCCTAGGTTGCAGGTTTTTAATGATACATTAGATGAAGCCTCTTCTCTAATAACACAAGCCTCCGTTTTGACGCCAACACAATGGGCAATAGACACAAAAAACAAGCGAATGAGTAATATGCAAATGGAAGGTATTGTTTCAAATTATGAAAGTTCTGACATTGCGTTACGGGATGCACACCCATTATGACTAACCACTTTTGTTAAACAATAGCTTTGCTAAAAATTGGCTGTGCCACTCTTTTAGAGAACTGCACACTGGATATCGTCACTCAAATTGTTTGTCTAAAAATCTAAGTTGGTCTTGGGGTGTCATATCACGGTTGTGTTTTCAGCCTCTTGCTGTTCTTGGATTTTTTTCACTGTCACTTCATTGCCTGTTTGACTGTAAGGGTAGCCTAGAAGCTCTGAAGTTTATAAGACACATAGAAATGTTTGAGTTCACACTGATGACTACTAAAACATGCAACCGACTTACCTCTGATATGAGAAAATATAACGCCTTCAGGTGCAAAGAAAGTAGAGGGAAGCAAAAAAAATGTTTCCTTGAAAAATACTTTAAACACATGAAACAAAGTGGAACACTTGTTTAAATATTGACAATGGGCTTCAGACAGGTTCATTTTCATTTGGTTTACTTGGGGTTTATCCAAATTATAAGATAAGAGATTTTTGTAAATGCGATGTAGTCCTTTGAACCTACCTTTTGACTTTTGTGACATGGAAACTTTACTGTCAGCATTCTCTGTAATTTCTTTGTTCTGAAAAAAAAAAAGGGAACTGGTTAATAATCAAAATATAACATTGACCCAGGACTTTGTCAAGATGTCACAATGGCTTGAAATAATAAAAAAAAATAATAATAATTATCGATGGACATGGTAATCATTCTGCTTTCTTTTTTTTCTTTTTTTTTTCTTTTACAAAAAATACAACCGCATCTATTCCTCATTTTTTTGGCTTCTTTACATTTCTATGGCTGAATTTTTTTAGGAAATGCTTTCATTTCTCCAAAAGAAGAAGTAAAAATGGAAATCTCTAGATTTCCGATAGCTGGCATGGCAGAGAGGGTGTATAATGGCAGGGTTTGGGGAATGCTGGGAACAGCAGCTTGTCAAATGATTATGGTTTTTGTCAGCAGAGGGGATCAAAAAAAGTAGTCTGGTGTGTTGGCTTGGAGGTGCCAGGTTGCTGGGACAACAAATCAAAGATGAAGCGTCTGGTATGTCTGACTGGGTACTCATCACTCACGGCCAGAGCTTTCAGTGAGGGGGAAACCGAGCCCTGCCTGAGTACACAGCTTCCTAACCTCCCACCGTAGTCTCTTGTTATAACAGACAATGTTGACAGAGCGTTCAGCCACAGTTTGGAAATGCTACACCATGTATCTGCAGAAAAGGTAGAGGCTTTCAGTTATGACAAAATGTGTTTAGATTGGGACAGAGCCCTGGAGCAGTGGTTTTCATGGCCATCCGTGATAGCGGAAAAAAGTTCTTCATGTTATTCTTCTTCCCATATGAGAGACACTGTCACCACTGGTGGCTAATGGAGTTATACGCAGCACACACGCCCATAGCAAAGAATGACATTTTTGATTTAGTACACTGGTTTGGGAAGAAAAGGACTGGAGAGACATGGAGGGTATCTTTGAAGGGTGAAATACGAATCTATTGTTTCAAATGGGTAGGAAATGTTTTGAAAGAGAAGGTACACCACCATTCAAAAGTTTGGGGTCAATAAGATTTCTCATTTGAAAACATTATAAATGTCTGTCACTTTTGATCAGTTGCATCCTTGCTTAATAAAAGTATTTATTTCTTATACAAAAGACAAAATCTCCCACTAAACCCCGGACACTGGAATGGTATGCAGAAGCCACACACCTACATTCACAGCAATGAATGCACAAGGTAAATATATTGCAATGAGGATCAGCATCTCAAGAGTACAGTGTTCAGATATTTTCTCGTAATTAAAGACAAAAGCATGTTTTTATAAAAGGTAAATAAGTTAAGGTAAATCACAGCTCAGAGCAGCCTCTCTTGTCTGTTACATTTCCTGTCTAAAAACACAAGGATGGAATGTGAAACCACCCCCTGATTTACAGCAATGAAACACATCAAAAAGAAAAACACTGACAGTAATAGTTGAGCCATTTCCCTTCACTCAGAGAAAGCATATTTTAAGTAACAATTATGGCTATGAAAACTCTACATGGAGGGAGGCGCCTTGACTGCACGCCAGGAGTGTCTTTTGTGTCTGGAAAGTCCACATCAGTCCAGGAGCCCGGGTGAATAGTCACCGAGTGGTCGGAAAGGGAAACTATTACTGATGTTTTCTTTTGTGAGATGAAAGTAACAAGGAGGAAGCAGCCATCATAAATTCTTTGTTTCATAGGTGTTTCTCCAGCATGTCAAATCAAGCGATCCTTTTAATCTTGCCTTCAGGAACTTTCATCCCTGTTTGAGATGTATGTTATGGAAGAGTGAGAAACAATCAATAACATCAGTAGTAGGAGGGAAATACTCTGATAGGGAGTGCCTGATTAAACACAACCGGAAATAATAACAACTCGAAAAAAAAATAAATAAAAAAAAATAAAATAAAAACGTGCACAAGTGGCATTGTGGTATGGAAGGAGCTGGCTCCATCGTTGGCATTTGTGCATCTTTGGCGTCAAGAGCAGGTTGTGGAAAATAAAATGCTAAACAAAAAGTGGGTGTGCTGTGACTCCCACAGTCTCAATGTATGCCATTATTATGACAGAAGTTACAAACTGGCTTGGTTTATGAGAAACCATTTATTGTGCTTCCTTAAGTTCTTTGCCAATGCATATCACACAAACACAAAACTAGAAGAAAAACATATACATTACATTTGCTTTTCCCAATAATATAAATAAGGGCCTAAGTCTTTCTCTCAATCAAAAGCAAAATCTGACATTGTGAAAGCCTACATAATATAAATTTAAAAAACAACTGTGAGCAGGGGTGTCTTGCACCTAATTTATTTTAGGAGGCACCAGTGACAGTGTGGCACTCCCTCTTAAGTTATGATCATCTAGTAGGCCTACTGTAATTTTTGTTTAGTATGAAAGTGGGCTAATATACACTCACCTAAAGGATTATTAGGAACACCTGTTAAATTTCTCATTAATGCAATTATCTAATCAATCAATCAATCAATCAATCACATGGCAGTTGGTTCAATGCATTTAGGGGTGTGGTCCTGGTCAAGACAATCTCCTGAACTCCAAACTGAATGTCAGAATGGGAAAGAAAGGTGATTTAAGCAATTTTGAGTGTGGCATGGTTGTTGGTGCCAGACGGGCCGGTCTGAGTATTTCACAATCTGCTCAGTAACTGGGATTTTCACGTACAAGGTTTACAAAGGTTTTCTAGGGTTTACAAAGAATGGTGTGAAAAGCGAAAAACATCCAGTATGCGGAAATCCTGTGGGCAAAAATGCCTTGTTGATGTTAGAGGTCAGAGGAGAATGGGCCAACTGATTCAAGCTGATAGAAGAGCAACTTTGACTGAAATAACAACTCGATACAACCAAGGTATGCAGCAAAGCATTTGTGAAGCCACAACACGCACAACCTTGAGGCGGATGGGCTACAACAGCAAAAGACCCCACCGGGTACCACTCATCTCTACTACAAATAGGAAAAAGAGGCTACAATTTGCACAAGCTCACCAAAATTGGACAGTTGAAGACTGGAAAAATATTGCCTGGTCTGATGAGTCTCGATTTCTGTTGAGACATTCAGATGGTAGAGTCAGAATGAGAACATGGATCCATCATGCCTTGTTACCACTGTGCAGGCTGGTGGTGGTGGTGTAATGGTGTGGGGGATGTTTTCTTGGCACACTTTAGGCCCCTTAGTGCCAATTGGGCATCGTTTAAATGCCACGGCCTACCTGAGCATTGTTTCTGACCATGTCCATCCCTTTATGACCACCATGTACCCATTCTCTGATGGCTACTTCCAGCCGGATAATGCACCATGTCACAAAGCTCGAATCATTTCAAATTGGTTTCTTGAACATGACAATGAGTTCACTGTACTAAAATGGCCCCCACAGTCACCAGATCTCAACCCAATAGAGCATCTTTTGGATGTGGTGGAACGGGAGCTTCGTGCCCTGGATGTGCATCCCACAAATCTCCATCAACTGCAAGATGCTATCCTATCAATATGGGCCAACATTTCTAAAGAATGCTTTCAGCACCTTGTTGAATCAATGCCACGTAGAATTAAGGCAGTTCTGAAGGCAAAAGGGGGTCAAATACAGTATTAGTATGGTGTTCCTAATAATCCTTTAGGTGAGTGTATATTCTAATAATGAAATTGAGTGAAAATGAAGATGAGTTACGAAATTGCAACTCATGATTTCCCTGCATCTACATTGTGCAAATGTGACATTTTGATAACATGTTTGTGTTTCACTGTCAACGTGCCCAATTCCATTAACACTTTTATGGTCACTATTTCAGAATATGTAAAGTCCTGCATTGATTCAGTCTTCCATGTAGCTTAAAAATTACATGAATTTAAACCATCAGCTTTGGACAACCACCCACAAGCAGAACTTGCTTCTATGCGAATCACAAAAATCGTTAGGCAGAAACAGGTTTCCATAGATATCAGACCCTTCCAGACATAATATAACCAATACATGATTTAATAATATAAAAATTCCATTCATTTATTAAAGAATCACAAATTGAGAGCTATGATGGGAAACATGGATATCACATAGAATCTCCATCTCCAAGAGATGCTGCAACAGAATTTCCAACGCAAGGCACTCAAATTAGATAATAAACTGCTGAAAAGAGAAAACAAACAAATGGACAAACATCCTGTTGTGTGTACTTTTAGAAGTGAACATGAGTGCTTTATTGTGCACCGTGTATGACAGAAAAAGAACCACCCACACATAGGGTTTTTACCAAATATCAATTCTCCCATAAACCATAAATCACATACATACAATCAAAAAGGTCAGTATTAAGAGGAGCACAACTGTCCATGGTATTTCATGATAAAAATGTAAATGTGAGAAAGTTTGTCAAACCTTGTACTGTTCCTTCCTGGTTGTGTATTGCACCTGCCACTCCTGAAGAAATAGAAGCTGAAGGCCAATATATCTAAGGACGGTTTCAAAATGCAATTCTTAAAGGGTTAGTTTACATGAATTCAAAAATTCTGTCATTATTTACTGACCCTCATGTCATTCCAAACCCGTTCAACTTCGGAACACAAATAAAGATATTTTTGATGTAATCTGAAATCTGAGAACTTTCTGCCCCTCTGTTGACAACTACACAACTACCATTTTGTCACTTCAAAGAGTTCATAAAGAGATCATAAAACTAATCCATATGAATCAAGCAGTTTAGTCCAAATATTCTGAAGAGACACGATCACTTTATATGATGAACAGATTTAATGTAAGCTTTTATTCACATAAACACTGATCAATGCACACATCAGTTATGGTAAACAGAAGCTCAAGCATGCTTGCTTGATGTGTGAGAATCAATGAGGTTCATTCTCATGTGTTTCAACAAGTTTCAACACTCCCATAGACTCCCATAGAAACTGAGGAATGTGGAAGTAATGTGTAGTGGAGCAACAAATAGTTCCAGTGCTAGTTAATGTTTATCATTAGATAATAGATAGTTAGACTCTAATTACAGGTAGATAATGTGCTACTATAGACCTTGCCAAGACAAAGGTTACAGTGACCTGTCCTTGACTATCTGTGGTACGCAAATAGGCAACCGAACCATAAGCTCTTTCCCATGCATCACTAAAGACATAAAGCTCTTGGATGACAGGAGAGTCATTGGATGCCGAGGTGTATGTTCGAGGAAACTGCAACTGAAGGAGATTTGGGAGTTCTCCTACCCAGGTAAGCCACTGTTCTCTCAAATGCAAAGGTTTGATGGGGTAGTCCAGACCAAGCTTGTGCTTCCAGAGGTCTTGGATAAGAATCTTGGCCCTGGTAGTGAATGGGATAATGAACCTCAAAGGGTCATACTGACTCACCAAAGTCCTATACATGTTCCTCATGGTAGGAGCAGTGGTCTCCGTAGAGCGTAAGTTATAGCCTAGGGTGTCATTAATACAATTCCACTGCAGACCAAGAGTGGGTTCTTGGAGGTCAGTGCTGCTTTGTGTCAACCAGTGCTCGCTATTAGCAGAATTAACATCTGTGGGAAGGTGTTGGATGACAGATGGCACGTTGCTTTCCCATTGTCTTATCTCAAAGCCTCCATTGGAGAGCAGCTGACACAGTTCATCCACTATTGCTTTAGCTTCATTTATGGTTGGCACTCTGTGGAGGCAGTTATCAACATAGAATGAATGTTCTACTATATCAACCAGGTCAGCCATGTCATCTTTGTGTCCTTGGGCGTGGTGTTGAAGGGCATACATAGCACAACATGGGCTGCATGTAGTTCCGAACTGAAGCACCTGCCATTCATATATATCAGGTTCCACCTCCTTGCACATGTCTCTCCAAAGGAACTGCAGCACTGACCTGTCCCCAGGCAGCAGGCGTACCTGGTGGAACATACCTTTGATGTCCCCATTGATTGCAACAGTGTGTTGGCGGAATCTCAAGAGGACACCTAGCAAGGAAGGTCCCAAAGTCGGTCCAGGCAGTAGTTGATCATTCAACAATTGTCCCTGGTGTTTAAGGAACAGTTAAACTGTCTTTACCGTTGTGATGTACCAGGTGGTGCTGGATGTACCAAGACTCTGCACTGCCGTTGGCCTCTGAAGTTATCTTAGCCACATAACCAGCCACCTTCAACTTCTGGATCTCCGTACAGTAGGTTATAGCCCTCTCGGGATCCCGTGCCAGCCTGTGCTCAGTGCTACGTAAACTGGGGAGCACAGTCTCTTTATTCGTATGGAGTAAACTCACAGGTGTTTGTCTCAGCAATAGTGTAGCGTAACGTTGAACACCTTCCACATTCACCTGGATTGTGGCATTTTGCAGCAGGGTGTAAGCCTCTCAATCCTGTTTGGACCTAGTGACCATTTTCTCGTTAAATGGGAGAGTGTCAACTTGCCAGAGCCTTTCTACATGGTGGATGAGATCATCATGGGTTGGAACTGTCATGATGTGAAGACACTGCGGGCCCTGGAAAGACCATCCCAGTTGTGTGCAGACAGCAATGGGTCCTCCTATTGGGCCTTTGAATTGGTGTCAGAAGGTGTTCTGGAGGGCAGTTACTGGGTAGTTATGCTCTGCTAGACACAGACCGGTTGCAGTGAATGGATTGCATATAGTGAACTTATGGACTTGGATACTGAGGACACCTCAAATTAGCTGATAAGTTCAGTGTGACACTGTTGAATTGTCTGTAGGGAAAGCAATTCAGGAGTACCAGTTAACTTGAGCTGCTGAACTACTGGCTGAAGCACTATTGTTCTCTCTGACCCATCATCGAGGACTGTATGGGCTTCCATAGTGTGTCCACCATTGCAGAGAAGAACTTTAACCACTTTCAACATGACCTTCGGAGAACGGTTAGGTCTGTCACTGTAAATCCTGGTAGGTGGCGTGCTTACCATGAGAACAGCCCTGGAGGTGTCATTAATGGAGTCATGTAGAACGGTGAGATATATCTTTTTACAGACCTTGCATGGACACTTGAGGTTGCAGGCCTCTACTGTATGTGCCCGACCACATCTCCAGCAGCGGTTTCCCTCTTTAATCCAAGTGACGATTTGAGAAGTGGTTAACTTCTTGAATTGGTTACATGAGTTAAGGTAATGGTCCCTGTTGTCATAATGGGGACAATATGGCTTAAGCTTTGAGCTGGGTTTCAGGTCTGCAGATTTAGGGGGCCTTGTGCTGCTTTCAGTGGTCAGAAGAACTGATGTTGGTCGTTCCGTTGGTACGAGTGAATGTCGCAGCCTTGCCATAGGACTTGAATGAGTTGCTCTGGAACAAGGTTGCAGCACGGTTGGAGATGCGTTTCGCTTGAGACTTGATCTCCAACCAGGCGGCCAGATAAGGAAGCATATAGGTCTTGTCAGTACCCGTCTGGAGAATACCCCTGCTCAGGCAGTATTCAACAAAGCCGTCATGATAAGCAGATGGTAATTTACTTAGCAGACGATCCACGTGACAGCCACACATGAGCTCATAACCGTTCTGGCCCTCAAGAGTCCTCAGCATGCCCACCAATGATTGAATGGATAATGCAAAGGAGTCAAAAGTATTAGCATCACCCATTTTGAGTGGGGGCATGATGCTAATGATGGCACCAAACTCTGACTGCACAAGCTGTCTTGGCTGGCCATACTTGTCTTGAAGAGCCTGCAGTGCAGCTGAATAAGGGTGTGGATGGCACATATAGGCTTTAGCCAGCTGCTGAGCACTGGGAAGTCTTAAATGGCTAAATAAGACATAATATTTGTATTGTTCACTGAGATGGCTGTGACTACTCAACAAATTGTCCAGAGCCAACTTTAACAAGGCAAAGTCACTCTCATTATCACTTTCGAACACCGGCAACTTGGGCTGTGGGATGCCATTGGCTGATGCAAACAGTAGCTCTGTACCAAGGTATGCTGAATGACCATCATGCAGAAACGGCAAGAATGAAGGTGGTTGAGCATGGCTGGAGCCAGTAGGTGGCATGGCGGAAGACTGATAGCTGGTAACTGGAGGCTGCAGCAGACGTGTGCGTGTTGTCGCAGGAGGAACTACTGTCTGCAGTGCCGCATATGGCATTGTAAGTGGTGGCAGTGTTGCTGTGGTAGGTTGCTGTGGCACAGATGGTTCAAGGGCTGTGCAGCATTGGACATGACTATGGCTTCTGAATGAGGTTGGGGTACCAAATTCAATCTTGATAGCACAGTACGAGCTGGAGCAGTTATAGGGATAGTCTGAAATACATTGGAGATGGGTGGTGAGACTGCTTGTGGTAACAGGTGGAGCGCTGCAGGTGGTGCACTCTCAGATTCGGTCAACTGCAGTGGTCTAAGTGATGGCTGAGACACCCAAGAGTCATCAGGAATTATCTGTTCAGCTGGACAAATTTGTATGGTTGAAGTCACAGTTGGTGACTGAGTAGCGGGCTGCTGGAGAGAGGATGATGGATGAGGTGGACACATGGCTGGACTGATGTGTACGAGCTGAGGTGGAGGCAAAAGGCTGTCTAATGAACCTGGAGGCACAGGAGTCGTTGAACCAGAGTCTTTAATTAGCATGGAGGATTCGAGCTTCGCTACCTCAAGCTCAGTCTTTGCTTGGATAAGGCCTCCTTTGCTGTGAGAGCTTCCTCTTGAATGCACTGGGCTTCTTTCGCTTGTGCCTGTAGCCGTTGGTATTCCACATCAGCCAGTGAATCCTCCTCAACCTGCTGGCAGAGACTGTCTAACTGCCTCTGTTTAATCTTCTCCTCCAAAATAGCAGTCTGGACACTAGAGAGTTGAGGTGAAAGATAAACGCCAGTGGAGGTTATAGAACGCCTACTTGTCTTAGAATGAGAGCTTGCGCCATTACGAGAAGTTTTCCTCAAGCTGCTTCTTAGTTGACTGGGACGGTGGGAAGCAGCGTTAGGAGGAGGGTTCTCAGCGGGTCGGTAGCCAACCTCATAATCGTCCAGGTGAGAAGGCAGATTAGTCCTGTGGCGAGAGCTGTCCATTGTCTCTAATGTGTCACTTTCTGCTGGATCCATATTGGTTTCCAAGTCCCACTACAATCAATGTTCAGCTGGTTGAGGCAGCCAAATATGAATCAGATTCTGATTAGAGAATGAGGAATGGAGAAGGCATTCTTGGTAATGAGGCATTTATTTTCAATCTTGAATATGCATCTGTGGTATGCAGCTGTGATACTGTATGGTCTACAGAGAGAAATAGAGAGAAATAATTTACAATGATATTTGTCTAACATGTATATCTCATTTCACAATTACACATCAAATACACAATACAAGAAATACATATTCAACAGAAATGTCAGTATTAAAAATCACAAAGTTGACAAAAATACAGTAGTACACTGATTACACTGCTGTAAGCAATTGTAAACAAACACTTGCGCTGTATCGGAACAGAACACTAGCGCGTTGATGACTCGAATAAATAAACGGAAAAACTCGAAAAATATAAACATCAGAAATTATCAATCACATGCATGACACATACAGATATGATATAAATGTATATATGTACTTGTATTGCATTAACTCATTAAACTTTGCATAACCAGCAGCATAAACAAAGATTGACTGTCATCTTCTACCGGTGTGCGTCACTGTTAACGGAACGTGCGGGAAACAATAACATTAGTTCTTAGGACAGGCTTTCTGACACACATTTAAACATTGATCAGCAAAAATAAACAGAAGCTCAACCAAACCTGCTTGATGCGCAAGAACAAACCTCTTGTGGAAGCTCAAACATGCTGCGTATCACACAAGAATGAACCTCATTAGTTCTCATGCATGAAGCGAACATGTTTGAGCTTCCTTTTACCACAACTGATATGTGAGCTGATGAATGTTTATATGCAAATAAAAGCCTAAATTCAATCTGTTTATCATTAGAAAGTAATTGTGTCTATTCAGAACATTTTGGACTGAACTGCTCAATTTATCTGGATTAGTTTTACGATCTCTTTATGAACTTTTTGAAGCATCAAAGTGGTAGTTGCGTAGCTGTGAACGGAGGGCAAAGCTCTCAGTTTTCATCAAAAAGATCTTCATTTGTGTTCCAAAGATGACGTGTAATTAATGAAAGTATTTTCATTTTTGGGTGAACTATCCTTTTAACACTTCATGTTTTATGTGGTCAAAAGGATGTTGCACCAGTGTGGACCACACAGAAGTGATGACAACATCAGGTTGTTTCCCCAGGTGTGGTTTGTTGAATGAGGAAATGTGATGGTTAATGATTGCACTGAACACCCAACCAGGACACAGTGTCCTAATAGACAATCATTTATTATGATTTAATTAATACTATTATGAAAAAATTAGTGATGGGGAAAAATTAATTGCATCCAAAATAAAAGTTTGTGTTTACATAATATATGTGTGTGTCACAATTATGTTCTGTTTGGTCTTTCACCTGTGCTTGTTTGGCTCTGATTAGTTTGCCATCTCTACCTGTGCCTTATTAGTTCCCTCCTTCACCCTGTGTATTTATACTCCCTGTTCTGTTCAGTCCTTTGTTGGTTATTGTTTGACCAACATCATGAGTTGTTTGAGTATGAAAAATGGACTCACCTACACTGCGCCTGCTCCTCTGCCCAGAGAGCCTTCCATACCTGGGTTACCTGGTGATGATGCTCCAGAACGGCGACGTCTCTCTCGTCACCAACAAGCCCAAGGCACCTACCAAGAAAGTCCCAGAGCCGGAGATCTTCAGAGCCCCGGAGGTGATGCAGGCAGAACAGTCCAACGCAGAGCCAGGAGCGGACTTAGACCTGATAGATCTGTGGTCCGCGGATCCTTTTCCCACCCAAGTCCCCACCCTATCATCAGCGTCATCATTTTTGCTGGTTCCGTCCGGAAGTCTTCTGCCTGTATCCCTGTCTCTCCTTATCCCATCTCCATCGCTGGCTGCGGCCAGCCCCCTGGATCCGTCGGCACCACTGGTGTCATCCAGCTCCTCGGCTCTGCCACCGCCGCTCACTCCGTGCGGCTCATCCTCCATGCCTCGGGCTTCCCTGCCACCAGCTTGGCTAGAGGCCGAGTCCCCCAACTGCACCTCAGGGCTCTGGGCCCACACCTCCATCTCGTCCTGTCATCCCGTCACCTTCACCTCGACCCACCACTCCTTCATCGCCTCCACGGTCCGTCTGCCCAGAAGCTCCGCTGGGCTTGCTCAACACTCCAGGTCGGCCTACAGGGGTCGACACCCAGCTGCAGCCACGGACTTCTGGGATTCAGACTGCACCCTCACCCTGCACCCCTTCAGCATCGCTGGACTCCTCCCTTCCTCTGACCTCCCCGTCGGCCTCCCTCACCACAGCGTCACCTCAGTCCTGTGGGTCAGCGGCTCGGCTTATCCTCCAGTTCCGCGACATCGCCACAGTCCATCACCCACTCGGCTCGGGAGGCTCCTCGACCATCTAGGGTTCCGCCACTGATCAGCTCCTGGGTGTCACCCTGCCTGTCAGTTCCCTTCGTCTGCGCGACCATGGTGCCTGGTACCAACGCCTCCAGGATTCTGCCCGTCACCAGTGTCACGCCCTCCGCCAAAGCCTCCGCCCTTTTTCCTCACGATGGATGTTTGCCATCACGGCACAAGGACGCGCCTTTTCGAGGAGGGCGTAATGTCACAATTATGTTCTGTTTGGTCTTTCACCTGTTCTCGTTTGCTGATTAGTTTGCCATCTCCACCTGTGTCTTAGTTCCCTCCTTCACCCTGTGTATTTATACTCCCTGTTCTGTTAAGTCCTTTGTCAGTTATTGTTTGCATACACATGTTTGCTGGAATGTGTTCTGAACCTTCTGTTTTTGGATTATAGACTTATCTTCATCTCCTACGTTGTGCGCATTCTACAGCAGCAATTTGTAAGCGTGTATATATTTAAGAAATCTCTGCACGTGTATATAATTAATCTAAAAATATATTTTTCATAAAAATATAACCTCTTTTTCTTAGATGTGTATCTATACATAATTATATTACAGTACACACATTATGTAAACTTTTATTTTGGCTGTGCTTAATCACCATTAATTTTCCCAGCACTAGGAAAAAATATTTTTTTTCATTCTGCATTTTGAATGGATATAAAGTGGCCTTAATGTCTGGATATTTTACAAATTATTGCATTAGATAAAATATGAAACCAAGTGTTACCTGCAAACATGACCCTTTACCTTGCTGCATTGTTTTTATACATCGATCTCTATGCAAGTGGTGTGTGTGATTCAAGGAAAACAGAGCATTAATATAGAACGGTGATTAAACTGATTTGGAACTACCTGTGTATTAAATGGTTTTAATGCACACCTTACAGCCAATCAGAATCGAGAATTCAGACAGGCCATTGTATAAATGTTTAGCAGTATATCAATTGTTTGCTCATTTAGAAACTTTAGACCGTTTTGTTTGGAAAGTTTGCTTAATCTATCTTTCTATAAAAATATTTCCCATTGGTTTTGATATAGTATTAATGCAATGACACAAAAACATTGTGTGACCTACAAGTGTCCAAATATTTTGGGGGCTATATTTTGATAATATTCTACTATTTAACCATCATTATTGGCAACATTAGAGGCATGTATGCTCTTTCTCTCCCTCTGATTTTTTTTTCACAGCCTTGGTAACAGACCTTACTGTCAGCAGTTTATATTTTAACACTTTCTAACTCCTATATCATGAACACAGCCTGCAGCCATTGACCACAGAGTGTCTCTATGAGCAGTGACCTGACAGAAGTGTTAACTACAGCAACTCCTCACTGTCTCACTAGCCGAGCTACCTTGCCAAGCTCCTCTCGTCTAGTTAACTTTAGTGATGTGATTCCAGCTGTCACTCTGTTTAATCCTATTCTTTACTTCAGTGCTCTCCACTTCACTCACACCTTCCATCACTCCAGTCTTCCGCACAGGCTATTCAGTCTTCATCTCACTCTTCAGCTATGTGGCCACACAACAGGATTAAAAACTCATTAAGGGAATTCCCAACAACCTCCCTAATGAGTTATGAAGAGGCTGTATCAGGGTTGATTAGTGCGTTTGCTTTTGATGGACCGCTTGAACAATTGTTGGGGTCATGGCATGGCCTCTGTAACCTTTGCTGAAGAGGTTAGTAGTGGTCAGAAACGATATCAGGTTGAATAGCAGATGCCAGTGAGGAACAGGAACAATCTGTGAGCTACCTGGGATTACTCCTGTCCCCTAATCAAAAACAATATCACAGCATTAATGTTTATTTGAATTCTGTTACCAGCCATGGTTTTGTGTTTCTCTTCAGGTTCATATATCTAACTGTATGATAATTATGGGTAGAAAACAGTGTCAGCTTAATAGAAAGTAAAACATTTTCAGATGATATTTTATATGTTTATATAATTATTAATCCATTATAAATGGGTCTTTATACAGTACATGATAATATATAGCTGCCTTTTTGTTTTAGAATGGTGGTCCTTCGCAAGGCAATCATCATATTTGGAGGTCATTGCCTTTAAAAGTTTTTAAGAATTTTTGACTCTTATGAGCAGAATCTTTAATAAGAGCATCAAAATAAGCGAACTGACAAGTTACCTATTTGAATCAGTCTGATGAATCTTCACTTAATGAACATACTTATAACTTTTAGCTAGAAAGAATACAGTAATTCAACCTTTTTTAAACCTTTGAGACAATAATCTAAATGTGTAAATCGAGAACATACAGTTTGCCTACGGAGGATATATGCTAGGTTCAGACAGGAATGCTAAAGCTTTATTATTATCTTAACAGATTAGAATATTAACAGATTCCTGATAAAATGAAAAATAAATAAGACAATAAGTTCACAAAGGATCTGGTTGTGTTTGTGTGAGGTGGCATTTCACTAAGAGACCGGGCTTGTAAACGATTCTGTGAATGACACAATGATCAGCACTTTTTGTTGTAAAGGGGAAAACTGATAAATAATTCCTTTATCATTAAGGCAAAATTTATATATTATTGAGGATATATCACAAAATACAGTATCGTGGTCTGTAAAAAGAAAAGGCACAGTTCTGCCGCTATTGGCAGGTGTGACGAGAAGTTAACTTTGGACATTTGTTAAAGCACCTTAAAGTGTTCTTTATAAGTGATTTTTAACTTATAGTTGTTCCTGTACTATACTATACTGACTACAGCAAGTCAGAAGATTTTAAAGTTTTAAAGTCACAAATCCGTTTAAAACTCATTTACAATCTGGTTTCAAAAGTGCCCATTTTGCATGCATTCAGTATCTCAAGATAAACTAAACCTTTGAGTAACTTAACATATGAATATGTGACAATTTTATACAATGTCATATGTGCTTTATTTCACTTTAAATCATAATAGCACCATGTGAAAGGCACTTTTTCTGGCGTTTCAGAATGTCAGAAGCATGTAAAAATGCATCTGACATTTTTGGTGCACTCAAAAAAATAGCCTCCAGTCTCATCAAGTGATTTGGGCAGCTAACACAAAGACACATGTGTTTTGGTAGCCCATTACAGCTAGGATCACACTGAAACGTCCTTTTTTTCTTCTGACACACACACACAAAAAGTCAATCTCCAGTAAAACAGATGACTCCACTGAAATGTTCTGTGAATAGAGATGCTTGTGTGCTATCAGAATCTGGAACCCTGACAAGGGCTGTCTCTCCTTCCATCACAGAAACTATAAAACCCTTGCTTCATACACTGCATTTCCTGGGAAAACAGAACATCTCAGAAAATACTTGTAGCCGTAGTACTATTTGAATGATCCCACCAGTAAAATCAGAATTTGAACATTGCAGGCCAGCCAGTAATGACAATTATAAGACATAAAGCACTATTGACATCTGCTAATGGCCTGATCATCTTTCTAATGGGCAATCTCGAGGTCAAAACAATTACCATACTAATGAAGTAGATAGTAGCTGAAGTGCCATGGGATCTAACTTGCCATCACCGTGACCTTTGTGAGCTTTGTTATTTGTACTGTAAAATGTATAATTTCAAAAAATGAGTTGAGGTTTTGTTTTCTATGGGTAATGTTTGTAATGGAAAGTGTTTGTCTGTAACTAGGACAGTGTTACATAAAGACTCAAAGGACAAAAACAAAAACAATTAAATTCCTATACCAGCGTATATAGATCTCAACACTATGTACATGATTATTTTAAGCAGAAGAACAAGCACTTTAGGTAACACTTTCTAATAAGGTCTCATTTGTTAACAGTGGTAAATGTATTATTAACTAACATGAACTAACAATGAGCAATACAGGGTTTTTTTTTTTGTGTGTTTTTTTTTTTTTTTATTAATCTTTGTTAATGTAAGATAATACAAATACAGTTGTTCATTGTTCACAGTTGCAACCCGTTCTCACTCCCAGTACGTCAAAATCCGAAGCATGGTCAAGTGCCTGCTGCGTCACAATGAAGACGCTAAAGGTGCCCCTAGGCATCATTTTTCGACGCGCAGGGGTACTCCATTGATCTCAATGAGAAACCTTTAGCATCATACACAGACGCGTTGGGCATGGGAATGTTATCGTCATGATGAAATTATATTGGCTTATGATTTTGCCATTATGACATGTTGGAGTGTGATTCTCAATTTAATCAGCCAGTATAATTTTATCTATGCTATTTAGACACATTTTAACATGTAACCTAACCCCATCCCATCCCTAAACCTACCCATTTGTGTATTATGTGATATAGAACACATATAACAGGGAGATACGACTGCATGCACAATTTATTCAAAAAGTACAAATATTCCAAGTGTTCCGATGAGGCCAAACGATTGATTTGTGTGAAGAAAATCCCCAAAAGCGATCAGCGTCTCCATCCGCCGAAGATCATGCACACATCAAATTTCAAAAATTGCCACCTACCCGTTAGTTGCTCCAAAATATAAAAGTAGCCTATAAATATTTATAAAATAATGTCTGCTTTTACAAATGCAAAGAATTAAATGTGTCTTGATCTGACGCATTGGGCAAACAACTGAAATGAATGGAGTACCCAGCGCGTCAAAATAGTGACGCCTAGGGGCACCTTTAGCATCGTCATTATGACGTGGAAGGCATTTGACCATACTTCGGATTTTGATGCCTTGGGAGTGAGAACGGGTTGCCACAGTGCATTAATTAATGTTAACAAATACAATTTCTGATTTTAATAATGCATTAGTAAATTAATGTTTACAAAGTCAAGTCAAGTCACCTTTATTTATATAGTACTTTTAACAAGTCCAGTTGTTTCAAAGCAGCTTCACATTGTTAACAGGAAAATAATGCAACAGAATTTGTACAGCCGTTCTGGTGAAAGGGTGATGTTATCCAGCTAATTTCAAGTATCATATAGTGTCAATGCGGGCAGATTGGTAATATAGATGAAATTTAGGTGTCCCCAACTGAGCAAGCCAAAAGCCAGAGGCAACGGTGGCAAGGAACCAAAACTCCTTCAGGGTCAGAATGGAGAAAAAAAACCTTGGGAGAAACCAGGCTCAGTCAGGGTGCCAGTTCTCCTCTGGCCGACGAACAAACAGTGTATGATTATAATTCTGGCAACATTGCAGGTCTTAATTCATATTAGGTAAATAGATATTCGTAAGATTATTTGAAAGATTGGAGTCGTCACGCCGGAGACGGGTTTAATGAGGATGTCGTGTCGATGCGGCATTTACGGGGAAGTTTAATTGACACACTCTCTGCAGACACTTCAGGGATGCGTTGGTCATGTCCAGGCGCAGGTCCACCATCTGATCTGGATACGGCCCGGATCAGGCTGACTGCAGTAAACCTCGGGATAAATAGAGAGACTAACATTAAATACAAAGATTAATAAATGCTGTAGAAGTATTGTTCATTCTTAGTTCATGTTAACTAAACTAGTTAGGCTAACTAATGTTAACTAATGAAACCTTAAATAAAGTGTTACGACACTTTATAACATCACAAGACAACAAGACAACAAGTTACAAAACATGACAGCAAAGTGTAAATAAAGCCAACAGTCAAAGAAAAACCTCAACTATATAAAGGATTCATGTCCCAGTGCATTCTGGGTAGGTCAGTGGAACCTGGGTAGGTTTCTGGCTGTATCTTAAAGGAACACGCCGACTTTTTGGGACTTTAACTTATTCACTGTATCCCCCAGAATTTGAAAACTCTGTCTGATGCACCCACCGCTAGCCTAGCTTAGCACAAAGACTAGAGGTAAACGGCTCCATCGGCTCCTACTGTTCAATAAGTGACAAAATAATGCCAACATTTTCTGATTTACATGTTTTGATGTGTATAGTTACATCGTGTACTAAGACCGAAAGAAAATTAAAAGACCTAGACCGATATGGTTAGGAACTATTCTCTCATTTCCTGCGTAATGATCAGGGAACTTTGCTGCCGTACCATGGATGCAGCAGGCCCAATGATATTACAGGTTTTTAGTACATTGTTGTCGTGTAAACGTACAAGTTTTGCAGTGTACTAGCTTTATAACCCTTATTCTTTGTGGAGTGAATGTGACACCTGATTCTGTTATTATAGCTCTGACTATTGTGTATGGAAAACCCATGTTTTGTTATTTGCTTCACACCGCTTTTCCTCCTAGTGATGATGTTGACCCCTGGGAAATCATTTCACAACAATTAAAACTCAAACACAGACTGCACAAGCAGTTATCTGCATTGAAGTCATACTAAAGGAAACATTTAAAATAGTACAAGCTAAAAAAGAAGTGTCTAATTATTCCTGGCTGAAACGAGTATGTGGATGATACAAATCTAAAAGCGATATTGTTCTGATTGCTGTGGCAGACGCATTCAGTTGAGTCATTCCAACAATAAAAATGATTGTTGCAATGTTTGGGAAGAATTGGTTTGACATCCTCAGCAGCATGTCAGTGATGAACACAAGGGATTCAGGCAATGGTTGCTGGATGCCATGTTTTTTATGATTTAAATGGCCCATTCATTACTCATATTTATGAGGATACACATATTTATAAGTAATTTGCTATTTATAATACCATCTCTTTACTTCTACAGCAGTAAAGCAACCTGCCTGTCATGAGCTGCACGTTGCACGTCATGTCTGAGGTCATGTGTGTACAAGAGCGATGAGAGTGCGAGTGAGGCAAGATGGAGGAAATTTGCTGACTTAAACTGTGGCAAAGGTGACCAGGACTACAAGTGCACTGACAGCTTTATGAGCTGCTGGCCTGGGAGGAAAATGCTGGAACATGAGGCGCTGGCGGAGGTCCCAGATTTACACAGGTACTAACCAAAACAAGCTGGCGTCATACCAGTGCACCTCACAGCAGCTGATGAGCTACAGAAATTCTGTGCATACTTGACCTGCCTCCATTTACTATTGTGAAATGGCCAGACATTGATGAAAGAAAAGAAGTATTGGGTTTGAGACACTTGTTCCATGGCTTTTAAAAGATTTAGCAACATACAGCAGTACACTCAGCAGTAATTATGCCTTCACTGAATTAGCAGTTTTGTTGAGGATGTCATTCATTGTTCAGCCAACAGCAACTTGGTTCTGTGGAAATACAAATACATTAGACTAAGTTGTGCACATGCTACAAGCTTTATGATGAGTGTTGTGTGTTATACTAAGAGGCACTTTGAGGGGCGTTCACTTACACAGTACTAGGCTGTATTGTTGGTCGTAGTGGGTGTTCCTACAGCTAGATGCCCTAACGTAATTGGTGGGCTGCATAACTAGGCATTGCTTTTGAGAATTTGATTATAAATGGTATGGTATGGAAATAAGATATAATTATTTTTTGGCAAAAGATATTTTTATATACAGTTGCAAGAAAAAGTGTGTGGTCCTGGTCAAGACAATCTCCTGAACTCCAAACTGAATGTCAGAATGGGAAAGAAAGGTGATTTAAGCAATTTTGAGCGTGGCATGGTTGTTGGTGCCAGACGGGCCGGTCTGAGTATTTCACAATCTGCTCAGTTACTGGGATTTTCACGCACAACCATTTCTAGGGTTTACAAAGAATGGTGTGAAAAGGGAAAAACATCCAGTATGCGGCAGTCCTGTGGACGAAAATGCCTTGTTGATGCTAGAAGTCAGAGGAGAATGGGCCGACTGATTCAAGCTGATAGAAGAGCAACTTTGACTGAAATAACCACTCGTTACAACCGAGGTATGCAGCAAAGCATTTGTGAAGCCACAACACGCACAACCTTGAGGCGGATGGGCTACAACAGCAGAAGACCACACCGGGTACCACTCATCTCCACTACAAATAGGAAAAAGAGGCTACAGTTTGCACGAGCTCACCAAAATTGGACAGTTGAAGACTGGAAAAATGTTGCCTGGTCTGATGAGTCTCGATTTCTGTTGAGACATTCAGATGGTAGAGTTAGAATTTGGTGTAAACAGAATGAGAACATAGATCCATCATGCCTTGTTATCACTGTGCAGGCTGGTGGTGGTGGTGTAATGGTGTGGGGGATGTTTTCTTGGCACACTTTAGGCCCCTTAGTGCCAATTGGGCATTGTTTAAATGCCATGGCCTACCTGAGCATTGTTTCTGACCATGTCCATCCCTTTATGACCACCATGTACCCATTCTCTGATGGCTACTTCCAGCAGGATAATGCACCATGTCACAAAGCTCGAATCAAATTGGTTTCTTGAACATGACAATGAGTTCACTGTACTAAAATGGCCCCCACAGTCACCAGATCTCAACCCAATAGAGCATATTTGGGATGTGTTGGAATGGGAGCTTCGTGCCCTGGATGTGCATCCCACAAATCTCCATCAACTACAAGATGCTATCCTATCAATATGGGCAAACATTTCTAAAGAATGCTTTCAGCACCTTGTTGAATCAATGCCACGTAGAATTAAGGCAGTTCTGAAGGCGAAAGGGGGTCAAACACAGTATTAGTATGGTGTTCCTAATAATCCTCCTTTAGGTAGTGTATATATATATATATATATATATATATATATATATATATATATATATATATATATATATATATATATATATATATAGTGTCTTTATACATTGAAATATATAGCTGCCTTTATATTTTAAAATGGAGTTATCTCACAAGGATCATATTTGGAGGTCATTGCCATCAAACAGTTTTAAAAATCTCTGAAATGTCACTCATACAGCTAAACTTTGTCAAAACTCAAGTTTTTGTCACGCCGCCAGTGGTCATGAATCTCCATGTCACTGGAAATCACGTAACTTCTAGTTGCTTTCTCAGTGCAAATCGCTGTATGTGACTTCCCATGCAGTGTTTGATTCAAAACATTGCTCTCAACACTCACAGCACTTTTAAAGCAAATCTTTAAAGCTTACGTTTCCTGAACGTCAGCTAAATAAAATCATGCTTCTGTCGCACTTCCAAAACAAGCTTGTTTAAACATCTGGGATGGTATAGTCGCTTTTTTTCACGTCGGGTGTAAATTCAGTGTTTACACTTGACCGCCACATCTCATTAAGCAGCCTCTGCACTCTGACTGCCTAAATACTGCGTCACCCTCTTTCTCTCAGTTTGTTTTCTCTGTCATTCACCATGTATTTGCACTCACTCAGCCTGTGGGTTTGGCCCCTGGCAGCAGCGCAAACGGGTTACGGTGT
This sequence comes from Paracanthobrama guichenoti, assembly GCA_018749465.1. Taxonomy (NCBI): domain Eukaryota; kingdom Metazoa; phylum Chordata; class Actinopteri; order Cypriniformes; family Gobionidae; genus Paracanthobrama; species Paracanthobrama guichenoti. The sequence goes on from CM031951.1 coordinate 17,677,806, forward strand.
AACCGCACCCCTCGTCTGCTTCATCCTCCCGATCGTCCTCTCAGCCATGTGGTGTGAGGTAACACGGCTGACCACAACTGTAAGTAGTTCCACCTTCAGCTCATGGAAACCTGGGAGATGGCTAGACCGTACAATTATGACCAGCATCTTCCAGAAGAAAAATACATTTCTCACTGTTAGCGGTTGAGGTATGGCAGTAAGGAGTTTAATGATGAGGTGGAAGGGCCAGCTAAATTAAATGACATCTGATGACCTCCATTATTAGGATTCATTAAGGGAGCATTGGTTCTGTGTAACCTAGTTTTAAAAACACTGACAAATGCTGACTCTGTCAATAGCTTTAGCTGAACTAATGTGAAAAGGCTGATGTGTTACAGTCAATACGCTACTAGTTTAGAGTGGAGTTGGGGCCAGGATGAATGTCTTAAGGGAGTGTTTGGAATTTCGGAGGGGGGACACATTTGTCACTTTGCCCTAATTCAATGCAACGCTGATTAAATGAGTGTCCATTCTCTACTGCCGTCGTCTGTAGGACAGAGCGATCCATAATTGTTTGACAATACATCATGCATAATCCTACATACATATGCACACTACCACTCAAAAGTTTGGAATCATTAAGATTTTTTTTTTTATGTTTTAAAAAGTCCCCCAAGGCCTCTCACCAAGGTTGCATTTATTTTATCAAATATACAGTAAAACAGCAATGTTGTGAAATATTATAAATGTTTTTTTAAGAATATTTTAAAATACAATTACTAGAATATATTGCAACAAGCTAACTGAAACCTTTTGTTTACTAAATATACTGTACATACATTTTATTTGTATGTAAAATCTAATTCAAATGAACTATTTTACAAGATGTGTGCTAGGATTATTTTTTCTGCTCATTTGAGGATCAAGACGTAAACATAGCAACATCTTAATGTGTGGTGTGTGAATAAGTGATAAGGTTCCATTTTGTGAAGGCATTGGCTGTTTGAACCTATTTCATAAAATTGCTGAAATATTCAAAAATTCCCTTTTAATGTCTTTCAGTGTTCCAACTTTTAAAATCTCCAAAACAGAAGCCATAAATTAAAACACGTGTGGTCAATATTTCACTTGTTTCTATGGTTACACATGAAGGGGAAAAAAATCTGTTTAGAAATGTAGGTGATGTTTTCCTGCCCATTTTTGCACAATATTCTCTCTTGAGGAAAGCTGTAGCTCCTTCACATGCGAGAAAAAGGCCTAAAATCCACATGTACTGCAGTCTTTCTTGAAAACAAAGTTCAGTTTTGTAAAAGCCAGTCTTCATTTCATCTTCGATTTGAGCGTGACTCAGAAAGATCAATTTTCAGATGAAGCCTGTGGGTACTTAAGTAGCATCAAACACTTGAAAGCCTTTGATTTTAGTCCTGCATGCTGAATATGTCACAGAATTTACAAACAAGAATACCCGTTTAAATGCAAGCTGAGCTCTGAGGTTTAGACTCTTTTGTGTTGTGAGGTTGTGTAGTTTCCTGGAACTCGCAGATTTTATTGGTGGAGCCAAGATTGTGTTTAAAATGTGGCATGTATGTATTTTTTTTTTTTTTTTTATGGGTTTATCCAATCCAGTCTTTCAAAATTTTAATAAAATACAGATACATTTAAATGATTTGTCTCATCAAACACAGCAAGAATCATTCATTAAGAAAATTCAGGAACAGAAATTATAAAGTCAAATGGTATAAATGTAAATTGCACAATAGGTTAATGAGCCAGATCCAATGAGTAAAGAAGCTAGTGCCTCTCGTGTCATTTCACAAGAGCTTCGCAAGATTTGAGAAAAATTCCAGGAACATTAAATCTGGTTATTCACCTCCAATATACACTTGATGATGGTTATAAATAATATCTTAAACTAAGTTAGATCTGTAGGGAATATGATTATGGTTTTGAAGTCATGGCAGAGCTTCAAAGACCCTGCTTGCTCGTGTCTGATGCCAAAGATTAAGAACACAGATGAAATGCTCTTCGTTGTGAACGCCGTTCTGTATTAGAAAATTGTGAGGAAACACTGACTGTCACTGAATGAAATAATAAAGTGTATGAATGTAATTTATCTGTTACAGTTTATTAAAAATGATTCATCTTTAGCATTAACAATGATTTACAAAACCTCTAACAACTGTGATCATTTAGTGAATATACAACTTTGCTTGTATTCACACAGTTCTTGTATTTTGTCAAAAAGATATTTTCATAAGAAATCATATAAAGTCATATAAAAATGTACGACCCAAACCTAAACACAAAGTCCAACCCCTAAACCTAATAATAAATGAAAAAAAAAAAGTTTCATACAAGCGAAGTACGATTTCGCTATTTTGTGCAAATTGAGTTTTCATGCTGTTGTCGCTGTGTAAAGTTAAAATTAAGCCCCGTTTCCACCAAAATTACCCGGAACAATTTATCCCAGGAACTCTTTCCCCCCCAGACCTGCAGCTGTCTGCGTTTCCATCGCGGTCTAAAGTACCGTGAAGATTAGTCCGGTGACGTAGGACTGTGCACGTCGACTTTACAGAGCCTACTGGATTTCGTCCTCCGCAAATAAATTTAATAAAGCCTGAACCTCGTCGTCTGTCCTTTGGTCGTATTTTTTAAACTCCACTGTTGATTTGAATAACAAACGACTCTTATTGCACGCACCGCATCAGACTTTTAGGCTGAAATAAAATGCAGCATGAGCTCAACCAATCAGCATGTTCAGCGCCCAAGTCCCACCCCCGAAAATTCCTGAACTTTGAAAAAGTACTACCTCGCGAGCAGGGCCGTTCTGAGGGGGAGATTTTTACCCGGAACTTTATTTAGACCCCGGTTCCTGCGGTCGAAACACACCGAGTACCACCCCAAAGTCCCTAGTTCCTGGGGAAAGTTCCCGTGGTGGAAACACGGCTTTAGACTTTGAAAAAGTTACAAAACCATTGTATTGAGATTTTTTTATAATCACACTAAACAATGTCACTTGACAGCACTAATATTTTTATTTCATTTATTTATTTTTTTAATCAATCCTTTAACATCACATTTTTTACTTTAGCTTTCAAATTTGGGTGTTATTATTATTATTATTATTATTATTTATTTATTTTTTACTTTTATGGCAATTATTGAATTATGGGAAGAAGAAAAAATATTGCTTAATGTGTTTATCTCCCAAAAATTTTTATTTCTGTATTCTGATGTAATTCCAAAATGTCATTCTGAACTATCTATTTAAAGAGATGGTAAAAAAAAAAAAAAATTACCCCATGATTTACTCACCCCCAAGCTAGGCCTATATGACATTCCTCTTTCCGACGAATACAGTCGGAGTTATATAAAAAATGCCCTGGCTAATCCAAGCTTTATAATGGCAGTGAATGGCAGCTCAAAATTTGAAGCTCAAAAAATGCATCCATCCATTATAAAAGTAATCCACATGGCTCCAGGGGGTTAATAAAGGCGTTATGAAGAGAATTGATGGGTTTTACATTTATGCATTTTTTGTAAGAAAAATATCCATATTTAAAACTTTATAAAGTAAAATATCTTCCAGTGGACCGCCTTCCGTATTCAACTTACGTAAAAAGCGTAACTCGTGCTACGTAAGTGTTTTGAACTGCAAGAGGCGTTACACTTTCTTCGTAAGTTGAATATGGAAGGTGACCTGGCGGAAGCTATTTACTTTTAGTTTTAAGTTTTATTTTCCTTACACAAACCCATCGATTCGCTACATAAGGCCTTTATTAACCCCCCGGAGCCATGTGGATTACTATATAACTCCGATTGTATTTGTCTGAAAGAAAAAATGTCATATAAACCTAGGATGGCTTGAGGGTGAGTAAATTATGGGATAATTTAAATTTTTGTGTGAACTATCCCTTTAAAGTTTACCTTTTCTCATCAAAAATGTTCATCAAAAATGGCTCAGAAAACATTCACTATCACATTTTACAGTTCAGGCCTCTCATGCCAGTGATGATCTGATTCCATTTTGGGAGTGTGTATGACATTAAATGACCCTTTCAGAAGAAGGTCGTCACGACAAGGAGTTCTTGATCTGTACACAGGAAGAGACATGCATGTATGCACGGACCCACACACACACATTTTTGTCCACAAGACTGGGGGCAACTCTTCATCACAGGAATTCTTGGGGAATTTCTGCTCTACCTCGCAGGCAAATGAAATTAGTGGGGATTGTGGTGACAGAGTGGCCATTGTGGGAATCATACAATGTGGTTCTTCATCCTCTCTGCACCGCTTGGGGTGGAAAGTCCTGTCTTGAAGGCTGGTTCACTGGCCTGCAGGGGTGCTGTTATCCTCCCCCCTGCCCCAGACACGGTGGGATGCTGGCCAAAAAGGAATGATTAACTGATTACAAGGCAAAGAGGGTTTGGCCCTTATGGTCATCTGAGGCACATGCTCATTTTATACCTGCACCAATGGCAAACTTGATGTTGCCATGTTTTTATTTTGGACACATTTGATTATCTAACAAGCTTGTGAAGTCACATCTTCTCACGCAAATTTTAAGTCACGGTTTTAGAGAGGGTACAGAATTTGATACTAATTATGTGTGTGTGTGTGTGTGTGTGTGTGTGTGTGTGTGTGTGTGTGTGTGTGTGTGTGTGTGTGTGTGTGTGTGTGTGTGTGTGTACTGTGTGTACTCAGTGTACTCAGTTAATCTACAATCAGTGAGTATCAGTTGTATTCTGACAGCCATGGTAGCAAGTTTGCTTTACTGCTGTCATAACGTAGCAGCCAGCTGTGATGTCAAGGCTGGCTTTGTTAAGAGCCTACAACTCCATAACTTAATATTAATAAATATTCTAAAATAGCCCTAGTTAAAGTTTATGTGGTACTTCTGCCATAAAATTTGATTTGCACGTAAATTAGCCTGAGTTACACACATTTAAATGCTGACTTCTGTTGAGCACTCAAGATTAAATTGTTTTTCAAAGTTGCAGAGAAACTGATGAGCCCAGCACCTGAGGTTAGGAAAGAGCTTCAGGGTTACAAGATTTCCATGGCATCATAATAGACCTTGTGATGTACTTACTATTTAGCTTGAAAGCAAAATACAACTTGGAAAAGCATGATGCAGTAAAAGAGAAGCTTTATGTAAAAGAAAAGAAAATCACAAAGATTTGACTGACAACAATGTCATTGTATGCTTTAGGTAGTGATCTTTACCAGTCTGGTAATGCATGCGGACTGCATGTGGAATGCCAGCTTTTGCATTTATTGAACACAGAGGACTTTACATTTCAAGCTTGGCAACTCGCGGGTAGATGAAATCTCATTGTTGGGACGGTATTCTAAAAATATGAGATGATCTGTTCGCTATTAAGGAGGTCTTTGTGGATGGCAGTTGGTCATACATTCCTTTGCACAATTACACATTGCCCCCTGTTCTAGGAACAGAGGTAGCATTATAACTGTAGCACACGATTGCATTTGGGGTTTCAAACTGACTAAATAAAAATGAAATGCTAACACAAAACACACATGGGGTAGCTCTCATACTTGTTCTGAACGTTAAATTTGATTTTATTTGTAATGTTTTCAGGAGAAAGTAAAAAAAAAAATCCCTTTGTCAAAATGGCAAGTTGGTTCAAGTACAAATAAACACACTCTTTGTTCATATTTTTGCCTCCGGGTGTAGTTATTATCCTGTGTCTGGCCTTTATTGAAGTATGGATAGATTTGTCTGACTTTGAAGGGTGAAGATTTTAGTAGCAACTAAACTTTGAGTGTGATGCTTTCTGCATATATAACACTTGATCGCATTGCAACAGAAATAATCAGTCTGATTCTTTTTTTTTCTCTCTCTCTGTGAAATAGAGAAAACAGTAAATGCCTTAACTTGGATTTCTCTTTGCATCTAATTTTTCATTAGCAACAGTTTGCAAGCAAAGCGCTTGTTTAAAGTTTTACTTCTTTAGTTAAATCTATAAATATAAGGGGTAGATCTAGTCATATTTGGATGTATAATAATTTATAACCCTTTTCTGACGTGATACCTATGGCATATCGCTTACTTTTCTTGCGAAGGACTTCTCTGTTGTATGCTAGCAGGTGCAGGCATGGACTTCAAGGAAATATCCTCTTTAATATCAATGAGTATAGCCACACAAAATTTGAACACTAGCAATTATGATGATGCAATCAATGTAAACCTATCTATTGATTGAATCTACATCTAAACTAGACCAGTTTCTTTCCTCAGATTTCCTCCTCCTTCCAGGCAATGTCATTTGCTACACAGTACACATGCATTGTTCCAAATATATGTCATAAAAATGAAAAAGCAGTGACTTCTCTCACATGGAACAGAGTATGGTTTAGAAGTTTCTGATCTTATTTTACAGGCTGTGGCACAGTTGCCAACTATTTACAAGGCTTCGCTAATTACCATCAACCCATCACTATTTAAACTCATAGAAACCAAGAACACAAAAGCCACGCTGGGCTTAGCAAACAGATTACCGCTCTTAGAAGTACATGCAGTAAAGATTTAATCAACTCGCTTGAATTCTGGCACAGAACTGAAGTTGTGCTTTGACTTTGAGGCTGTGCGTGATTTATCACTCTGTGATCCAAGAACTAACATTTCTTACCTGTTTCTAAGCATGAATTCCAGTCTCATGCCAGTCAAATGCATCATTACCGCACACCCTGACTATATTTGATGTACTTCACTGCAGTGAGTTTTTAAGTAAGTCCTGCATGTCCTTAATTTGATCTTCTCCCTGAATTACAGCCACCCAGACGGTGGTTCCCTGGAGGATTCTGACTGTTGTGGCAGCACTAATTTAACCACTGACCTCCCAAATGATATTGTCTCTCTTTCTTCATCCAGATTTTTCCACATTCTCATTTGAGCACATATCTTTTCACCATGTTGTTCATCATGTTCCCTTTTTTCCCCCTGGAGAACCCCTGAGCTGAACAAAGATAATCTCACTGCATTCCTTCGTTTCCTCCTGGTGGGAGGTAGCGCTCTGATTCTAGTGATGAGCACATCTTGACTCGCGGCACTGGCCCATCTGGGTTCAATATGCCCCTTGTCACTATTTCATCTATGCCTAAACAAATCCTTTGATTTGGGTAATCACAGACTGGAGAGTAATTTCGTATTTTTATCCTAAAGGCACAGGATTCTACTGTAGTTAAACTACCTGTGTTTGGAACTGAGCAACTTGATTTTAAGATTTGAAATCTAATCATCTGAAGATATGATAATAATAGAATAGAATTATTGATAATAGAATGAATCAAGTATCATTTGATAGTATAACTATTTGATAGATAACATGCATGGGACCAGTTTTTTTTTTTCCTCTTTGGACAATTTGAAGCAAGTATTGGACTGCATGTATATTTCTGTTTTCTAATGTGCCACTGCGATTGTTCTCGAATTACAGGATTCAGTTTATTGCACAGTGTGAATGCTCATTTAAAAAGGTAGTTTATCCAAAAATTAACGTGACTTTCTTTCATGCAACACAAGAAGTTCTGTATAAAAATAAATAAATAAAAAAAAACTTTAAAAGGAAACTAGAAAGTTGCTTTTTCCCACTCAGTTAAAGTGGACAGCCGTGATGATGATTCAGGAACATTAAATGCAAATGTAAAAAAAAAAAACAGCTTGGACATTCTGCTAAACTTCTCCTCACAAGAAAAAAGTTATACAGGTTTGAAATGACACGAGGGTAAATAAATTATCAATAATTTTTTTTTTTTTTTTTTTTTTTTTTGGCTGTTTTAATGCACCAAAAACTCATAGTAGAATCACAGTGTTCAAAAACATATAAACAATATTTGTCTCTGGATCTTGGTTTTCCAGAGTAAGGTTTCAGATGGAGTTTTGGATTGGATTAGTGGAACTAAAGTGAGCAGAAGGGAAACTCAGCAGCTGTTGGTGCCCCCCAGGTGAGCGGGACGCTCTGATGGCTTAAGGCTGTCTGAGATAATGGCACTGTCTCACCCCTTCATCTCCCACTGTCTTTACATCCTACCGGTAAAAGTTTAATGATTAATCCTTCAAAGTGTACTAGAGATGTCTGGGTAAACATTCACTCATATTTCCTTCTTGTAATCTCATGGCTCATTTTTTGTGTTTTGTTTTATCAGTAAAATGAGACTATGAAAGCACTTTCTACTATTGTGTGGTTCTCCAGGATCTTATAAAAAGAGTTCCATACAGCTGTTACTAATAGAAACACTTATAAGATTCAACTCACTGACAATAGTTTTCAATGCATGAACAACCATTAAAGGTGCTGTATGTAAGTTTTTTACTGTACAAAAGCATAAAAATACCATCACATGTTTGCAGATATATAGGAAACATGCTGAGTTCACATACTCGTTTCTCTGAAAAACAATGCTAAAGCAGTTATTCTACTTTGAAATGTGTGTTCCGTGTCAGAATGTCTGTTTTGTTTTGGTCTGTGCGATACGGCACGCCGCCAGTTTACCCAATAGTATTTTGACAGCACAGGTTGCCAGTTGGTGGAAAACACAGCGTATTACTGCCATGGAAGCCCGCAAACAAACTGGGTCAGAGATCGCAGATTCTACCCGATCTAAAAATCCTCGGCAACCATCTAAAATCTCTATGAACGGAAGCGCATTAAAACGTGGAAAAATCAACTCACACATTGTGTAAGTTTCCTCGCCTTCCATTGGCAATTGCGCTCGTTCCTGTTGCTCGTCCTCAAACTGGCAACCCGCATGAGCATCGAGTCTGAGAAGGAGGGGGAGGGGCAAATAATATTTTGAATTTGGACTGCAGTACCCATTTTAACCACTAGCTGCCATTCTTACATACAGCACCTTTTAATATGAATTTATAGTTATAAACGTATTATTGCTACTATTTGTTATGTTAATAGCTAATTCATGTTTGTTCATAATAAATGCTAATAAAATTAAAATGTTATAACTACTTAAAAATAATCTAGTATATGTAGAATTGAACAGACTAATAAATGCTTTAAAATGGGTTAAATAATTAATTTAACAGATTTAACCTTACTTTAAAGTGTTACCAAACTTGTAGACATTCTAATAGACTATAAAAAATAAAATAAAAATGAATATTAGATAATTAATCTTTTGTTATGTATTAAAAAAATTAACAAAAAATAAATAAAATCTGTACCTGTTTTGTTATTGCTGTATCTGCATCTAAACTGGGATGGATGTAAGATTATATATTATTTTTGTTTCTATAAATCGTGTGTATAATATACTGTATATAAGTGTGCTGCACTGTGTCCCGCACCTGTGACCAACTTTTTCTAGAATTTCTCTATAGAGATCAAACCTTTTTTTTTAGTTAACATTCAAACGATCGCTTTAATATATGTACATAAGATTATACCAAATAAATAACATTGTTGAAATATGACAATTCTTTAAACAAATATCATTCAGGCTGCAGTAAGAAGAAGAAGAAGAAGAAGAAGAAAGAAAATCATGGCTATTCACTGCTTCACATTTGAAGGGGATCATTATCTCATGGACAAAAGAACACACAGGAACAGGTGACAGAGGCCTCACAACAGCCCAAATTCCCACTGACTGTGGCCCCTTTTGGCCTAGCAGATGGCACAAGGCTTGTTGCTAGGGATAAAGAGTAAGGAATCCATTTTTTAATTCCAGATTATTTGCTTCAGCATGGCAAGCAATATCCAAAGCTTTCCCAAGGCCAAAAGGGGAGGAGGACGCATTGAGAGAAGACACAGGCCAGGTCAACAGTCACTTTTATAGGCAAAAGGACTTGTCAGTACAGCTGGCTGAGCTCGCTGAGGCCTCAAAGAAACAGATTTGCTAAAAGTTGCTCTAGTTCGCTTGAGGTGCCTGAAAAGGGGGGCAAAAAATGTTTTTAGCAGGTGAAAGATTGTTGGCTCTCTTAATTAATGAAAACATGCACTACCTTTTTTGCTCTCAAGTTTGTTGTGTAGAAAAACAACCGGTCCACTGGACACACACAAACATTGGATAAGTAGGGATTCCAGCCAAGAGGGAAGTGTTGGTGGTCTCCCAAGACGTTTGATGAAGGAGCTCTACCGCAGCAGCTGATATTTGTTTTGATCTCACCGATCTCTTTATCGGGCTCATTTGTAACAAGAAACAAAAACAGACTTTTTTAGTTCAGAGAAAACAGTCATGTCCACCTAGACAAACCTAATGGCAATAATGTCAGATGTTAAGGGCCAAAAAGTAAAAGCACGATAAGAGGGTTCAACAAAGGATATGGGAATGTCATTTCACAACTAATTTAACAAAACGGTACAAAATAACTAGCAAGTCACCGGAAGCAAGTCAGCTTGAGCAAGTAAGCTCATTGATATGCTGTTCAAACAAAGTAGGGCAGATTTCACCTATCCGTCCAATAGTTTGGGGGTCTTCTTTGTATTCATAACTATAAGTCTGTAACTTCTGGATTTCAACTATAGATAAAACGCAATGCTTCTCCGGTGAGACAGACAAAGAAAAGCTTTTGTGAAAGTTTGAGTAGTTCTGATGTAATGACAGCAGCTCTCCACGCAAATGCTTATGTGCCGTATCTCAGCGGATCTGATGGCAAGACTACATTTACACTCCATTATATGCAAAAGCAATAATACATCTTTGAGAATGTGATTTAGCACCCTTTCAAGAAAAAAATACAAATGAAATGGTAGTACTTTGATAAACCTATTTCATCCTGAAACAATGCAATTTGACAGGATATGAGGAAATGACACTTGGCTAAATTAGGTGTCAGCAAATGAATACTGTGTTCATTAGGCCACACATTTCTGAGTTTCAAATGAGAGTAGAAAAAAAAGTTATACAGTTTCGATATGCTGGTACTTACATCTTTCTGTATGATTTGAAAGCCGTCAGTTGGACATGTCTGCATGCTGAGTGACACGTCGAGAAAAATAAATAAAAATTAAATCAAGGTTTAACTCAAACTATATGAACTTCAATTTCAAGTTAAATTTTAATTGTTCAATTTTAAATGTTAAAAAAAAACTTTCTATTCATCAAAGAATCCTAAAAAAGCACAAATGTTTTCAACCCTGATTATAATAAGACATTTTTCTTTAGCACCAAATCAGCATATTATGCTGCCTTCACATGCTATTGAAATTTCCTACTTCCTACTTCTGAAGTCATTATGAGCTCATTACATTTAAATTTTGACTTGAGAGGGCACTCATGTCCCATTTTTTAACTAGAAAACTAGTATTTACGATAATTCCGATAGCACGTGAAGGCAGCATTAGACTGAATTCTGAAGAATCATGTGATACTTAAAACTAGGGATGCCCCCTAATAATCGACTAAATGTCAGTTTTAGTCGCAGAAAAAAAAAAAAAAACTCCACAGGAAGTAGCGAAATTTCACAGGCTGTGAAATCCAAACATTCGCCTATCATTCATCAACCTCAAATATGGTTTATCACTTGAAACATGTAAGAAGAAGCAACTTTAAAAGTCTGCACGCTCTAATGTTAACCTAGATAAATGTGTGCTTTATTAGGTTCATATCCTAATACAGCTTTCCTGTAGCTCAAACAATAAGAGCGTGGCGCTAGCAACGCCAAGGTCATGGGTTTGATTCCCAGGGAAAGCAAAACCTGAAAAAATTTAAAAATGTGTACCTTGATTGCAATGTAAGTAGCTTTGGATAAAAGTGTCTGCCAAATGCATAAATGTAAATGTATCCAAGTGCTTGTGTGGAGAGCGTGCTTCCTGCATGACAACACAGGCGCCGGTGCGATCACTTACATCTAACTTCAAATACTTTGTCATTTTTGGTCATACAGAAAAAGAGTAATGCAAACTGTAAAGGGTCTCGCAACAACAACAAAATGTTGTGCTTTTGTAAAATAATGAAAATAATCAGGATGCGCTTTCTGCAGTCTCGGTCACAGTGAACTTGAACATGTCACAAAAATTAACCGAAACTCAGCCTATAGGCTACTCGACTCGCATATATGAAAAATATATCTATAGAAAGCTTGTATTGTCTACTTTTAAATGAACCAATTCAAGTGGAAAACAAATATTCTCAGATTATGCGATCTGTATGAAACGTGCATACATGTGCATCCACTACTGCAGAGATGACGAGTCAGCATCGTCGACTTACAGTGATGATACACAGGGCAATTTTTTGAGCAATGTTGCTGGGCAGTGTTGCCATCAGCAGGCAACCAGGTGAGACACAGGGCCCACGACCGATCTCTGTTGCCCATTCTCAGTGGAAAAATGTCCAAGCAACATCGCTCAAAAACATTGCTCAAAAAAGTTGCATTGTGTATCATCACCTTTAATCTCTGCAGCCAAAAACATTATCAATAAATTATTAAAATGTTTAAACAGTCTCCACACTCATTACTTTTGTGTGTAATGTGTGTTTTTGAGCACTGATTAGGCTATGTATTAAATAAAGGCAATTAAAGGCTCATTAAATGATTTATGGCTTATTAATATAAATACGCGATTAGTCAACTATTAGTCGACTTCAAAAATCTTTAGTCGAGGGCAGCCCTACTGAAGGCTGATAGGACTGATAATTATGAATACTAAAAACTCAGCGCTGCATGCCATCAAGGGAATAAATACATTTTATTTTAAATATTTTCAATATTGGCTTAAATTGACCATTTTCTATTTTTCTGTTCTACATGCTGTCCACTCTTTATTACTCGCCTCAAGTTATGGGAGGCATTGCAGCCTCCACCTGTTTCCCACATGACTGACATTATCACAGCCCCACCCATCGCATGCCGTCATGTCAGCGGCCGTGTGCGACAAGCGCATGACAAGCAAACACCGTGCGGACAGGCTATTTGTCTGAGCTGGCAGCGTGGCGTCTCGCAGTCTGCGTGAAGACTCTTTCGTCATGTTACATTTCCTCCCTCTCCTCCGTCTCTTCCTTTATCTGTGTCCCTCGCTCTCCTCCTCTCGTTCCCCGCAGCTCAATTTCAGTCTCTCTCACATCCTGATTATAATGTCGTTATCTCATTAAAACGGCCATAGATGTAAGAGCGAGCAAGCTGAGTTTAGTACACAATCACAGTTTACCACGGTGAAGCTGAGGTACTTATCATGTAAAGATGAAACTTTGTAACTTTTCAAAACCAAATTCCCACATTCCCAAACCAGTACTGTTGCTCTGGACTCAGTCAGGTTGACAGGTACTTTAAATCGCCTTTATGCGCAGTATCTATGCATCTCTGTGTGCTGTGTTTAATGTTTTCTTTCAGCTGAAGTAGAATTATGACTGTTGGATTTGTTCCATATAGATTTGCAAAGTATTTATCTCGCATTTCATTAATTTTTATACAGCAGACAAATCTTTGCTAGCCACTGTCGTCAATTACTCTTCAGAGATGAAGTTCCAGTGCTCTACCAGTGATTCATGGCCTAAGCGCATCCATTTTTCTACTTCATTTTTCTTTGAAGTATAGCTTTTATTTACTAACTGTTGCTCAGTGAATCTGATCGTAAAGAAAGAATGATTTTTATGCTAACAAAAGATGTATACCATTAGAAGGGAGTTATAGGAACGGTCACAATTCAAGTGGGCATTACAGTGCCAAAACACCAATGACAGAATACCACAGTGGATCAAAAGCAATAAAATCGTATCATATTATAATGGAAATGAATGATATTCTCACTTATAGGTTTTTCAGCAGGACAGTAAGAGTTTTAAGAGAAGAGCAAGGTTAGATTAGAAAACCGTTGGGCCTCTGGTCCCTTTAGATTGAGCTATTTTACGATTATTGACAAATATTGGGTGGCTTTAAAAAAAAAAAAAAAAAAAAAAAGCTGTCCAGCCGAGGCACCAAGACTTTGTTTGTTCTCTAACAAATGAGCAGAATTTTTATATAAATGTTAGATTAGTTATGCAAACCAAGTTCTTGCTGACTTGCTGCTTTGACCTCAGAGAGTCAAGAGAGACTCTGTGGCTGAATATTAAATTCAGAAGTAATTTGTTTGAAACGTATTCATGTAGCAAGCAAAATGATGTCTGAGAAATACATAAAAATGTGTTATTATATGGCTCTCAAAATACTAGCATGGTGATTTGTTTGTAACGATTCTACTATTGCTTCTGTAAAGAGTGATTAATTGTAATTGAACAACTTATTTCAGAACTTGTTCAGAACAGTTTTAACTGCAATGTTTAGATTTTGCTGTAGCAATGTTGTTTGTACATGAAGACCATTTACTGGTTCTTTTGAGGGGACCCTGCCCTTTAGCCTCTTTTAATTTTCATGCTGAACACTCCCCTGAGACCTGTCCCTCCTCATCTTTCTCTTAAAGATTATTATTGCAAAAATCTGGATAAAAACAGCAGGATTACCAACTCACATGTGTGGGGTTTTAACACTGTTTTAACAGGGTACTTTTTAACCATTTGAGAGTGTGTAACTTGTCAGCTAGTCTGCCAAAGAGATTAAAAACCACTTTGTAGACATCGGTTTATAATCACGTCTCATTAAATGGTGTTCTTCTACAATGCTCCTTTGACATTGATGTAAGTTTACACTCTGAATAGAGCTCTTTAATGCTATTTGAGAGCAACAATGTTAGGAGAGCATCTTTCAAACCATAGCATCCTAAGCAACAAGACACTTGAATTTGTTTAACTGTTATTTTAAACTATAATATTTCAGAATTGAATATTTGATCAAATAAATGCAGCCTTGAGATTTCTTTCAAAAGCATAAAAAATCTTTCAGACCCGATAGTGTAGATAAATAGATTGATAGATAAATAAACAGATAAATAAATTAAAAATGTAGTAATATTGATAGTTAGCCTGACGTCATCATACTCAATTCTAGTCAGAATATGGGTCTGATACTGCTCCACTGGGATGTGATTATGGGGCGTATTTCAACCGAACCAGGAAAGACCTCAATTGGATTGGCCTACAACCAATCAGAGCAACGGAGCGACACATAGTTGTCAGCAGAACTCAACGGCACGCATGCTGGAAGAAGTAGAAGAGGAAGATGAGTGTAAACGATCTTTGCCGGTGTTGTAATAGAATTTAAGGATGCACTGAGTACTTACCAACACCATCATCATTTTTGAGAGAAATAGTAAAGGTGAATGGGTATATGAACAAGTTCTCCGTTTAGGATTAGAACGAATTCAACCCAAGCGTTCTTTGGTGATGTGAATGCTTACATTACTGTTTATCATCTGTCCATCATCGTATAAAGCCCGCCCCGACAATTTGATTGGTCCGAACAGCTCCTGTTCGGGCATAGTTGCTCCACAACGGATCGAGTCCAGGCCGAATGTCCCGAAATTAAATGTTGTGGGCGGGGCTAAATTCGGCTGGCATCCAGGCTAGTTGATAGTGTTTTTACTTTTAGTTAGTTACTGCCCCACACTGGTAATATGACTAGTGAATACACTGCAAATAATAATTTGTCTTGACATTGTATGATCTATGTATTTTTGAGTACACAAAAATAATGAGGAACTGTCACTTTTTCTGATTGTACTGTTTTGTAATGCATTGACATTAACTGTGTTGAATAACAAAATAACTCCATGTAACACAACTAAATGAGCACAAACCTGCTGAAGCTGCACTTGACATGTTCATTCCTTCCTGACCTCATAGCATATATGACTCATGCCGAATCAGATCATCTGAATAAACTCCAGCCACACTGGGAACATGCTAACCTATTTCTCTGTAGGGAGGAATCTTTGGCATTAAAAATTACGGCGAGGAAATGCGCCCATCAGAGACCTCTAAAACGTTGCAAAGGGGAGGATGTCATGCTGCGTATTTGCTACAACACTCAGAGGATGTGGCTTATGCACATTTTTAATTATCCTTGTCACCCTAAGGCCAGGCCTCAAATGTGTTTGTGTCTTTGACTTAAATGGCTCAAATGAAACTCATTTTCACAAACAAATCCCGAAAAGTTTTCTTCACGTAAATCAAGTGCGCCGAGCGCCCCGCAACTCTCCTCCCTGTCACTTCCCTCAGAGCCCTTTGGCAGAGGCTCGCTGTAACTTCTGGCCACGTTCTGGAGGAGATCCACCCCGGGTAATTGCGGCCTCCTAATTGCCCAGGCACCGCTGGGCTTTGTGAGGGGAGACAGCGGCCCGTGCTCGCCGGCAGCCCCCCCTCTAAATGAATGCCATGTGCTGGGAGTGAACGCCCGAGTGAGTGGCTGCGCCGGAACGTTCTTTGAGGTGGCGCCGTGACGCCTCCGGCTCCATCGCTCCGGCCCGGCGCTGCCAAGAGCAGCATAGTTCAACTCTTACGTCTCTCAAGACACACCTCTCTCTCTCTGTCTGTCTCTCTTTCCTGGTTTATTCTTTCTTTTGGTTTCTTTCTAGCTGTCTGTCTTTATAACACACCCTCTCCTTCTCTTCCCCTGTTCTTGTCTCTGTTTCTCTCTCACTCTTTCTACTCTGTTTAAATAATGTTCATGGGACTTTACTGCTCATTACTGCAGCAAAGTTCGAGTCTCTCTCTCTCTCTCTCTCTCTCTCTCTCTCTCTCTCTCTCTCTCTCTCTCTCTCTCTCTCTCTCTCTCTCTCTCTCTCTCTCTCTCTCTCTCTCTCTCTCTCTCTCTCTCTCTCTCTCTCTCTCTCTCTCTCTCTCTCTCTCTCTCTCTCTCTCTCTCTCTCTCTCTCTCTCTCTCTCTAGAAATGGGGAATGCCAGCCTCAGGAATGCCAACATGTGCCAGCCTCTAGGGATAGACGACCCTACTGGTTTTTCTCTTCACTGGCCCTGGCTTCATCCAAGATTCTCTGATGTCAATCAGGCAACCTGACATCTGGGAGACTAGTTAGCACACCAGCACTTAAAGAGGCCACGTGTGTTTGGTGGGAAACCCTCATGCTGCTGTCCAGCTCTCTCGCTCTCTCTCTCTCTCTCGCTCTCTCTCTCTCTCTCTCTCTCTCTCTCTCTCTCTCTCTCTCTCTCTCTCTCTCTCTCTCTCTCTCTCTCTCTCACACACACACACACACACACACACACACACACACACACACACACACACACTTCATGGCCCTTTTAAAGGGCTGATCCTCTTGACTACATTTCTTGTCCTATCAAGAGATTTTTGCCATTCTGGATTTTGGGAGCAAATGTGTAGTGTGCACTAAAACTGTATGCATATTGCTCTGCATTCAAAAACTGCTCTGCACCCTCTGCATTTTTCTTCATGGTATTGTATATAGACACAAGGTAGATTCAGGCCCTGATTACACCTGGTATTCTATTAAGATGCATTTTGGTCAATCAGATCACAAGTAGATGAGGGAGACACATTCCCGTTTACACCTGGTTTTTAATCCATCTCTTCTGTCCACTTTAGACCACTTCTGTCCTGATTTCTTTGAAGGGAGGGTCTATGGGTAGGTAAATGTATGGGCTTTTTCAGATCTCTCGATCTAATGGATGAAATAAGCTCACACAATTTACATATGAACACACTGAAGACGGCAGAAAAACACACACAGAGATCAGCAGCTTTTGTTTCTGATCTGACAGCTGCAAGACCAAGCCGAATGCATTGAGTGCGTGTTAGCAATCAGGAATGGTGAGAGAACATTGTACTTGGTATGTTTTTCGTCTTCAAACCAAACTTGAGTCTTCAGCTGACAAAGTTTAAATCCCGTCTGTCTAGCGTGCTTCCCATAATGTTTACACGTTAGGTAAGTAGTCGGAGAGTAGACGGTCTTTTGTGGCTGTTCGGTCTTTTGTGACTACCTCTGGAAGTGGTCGAAAGTGGACAAACTCAAAACACTTTTAGACCCTGTATTTAGTACCGTCCACTTGTGATCCGATCTACCAAAACGCATCTTAATACCAGGTGTAAACAGGACCATAAAGATCTATAGACAGACAGACAGACAGACAGACAGACAGACAGACAGACAGACAGACAGACAGACAGACAGACAGACAGACAGACAGACAGACAGACAGATAGATAGATAGATAGATAGATAGATAGATAGATAGATAGATAGATAGATAGATAGATAGATAGATAGATAGATAGATAGATAGATAGATAGAGCCAAATATAGTCAGAAACAATGCAGTCATCTCTGATGTGTTCAGAGGTAAACCCAGAGTTTCGTAATATGAGCAAAGGTGTTGGAAAATATAACTATTATGTCTCAATATGCATCATGGGAAACAGAATGACTAAAATCTGTGTTCGCATTGTTGTATAAATGGGGGATTTTTACAGAGCGACTTGCCAACATTTTTTACTCCTTCCCAAAAATCTTTACGAGATAGGTGCATTTTTTCCCAGGCTAGAACAACAGCCTGTTCCCTATGGAACTGAGTGACTGACTGCAAGTCACACAAACACACACACACACACAGAGAATCAGAAGTCCCCCAAATCTTGCCCTATGGAGAAGCAGGAAACATCTAAAAATAGACTCGATTAAAGGTATGTTATGCCAGGGACACATGAGAAGGATGTACTTGTGTAAGAGAGAGATTTGCTCCTCAGCATTCCTGCCTCTGTTTCTCATGTGAAAGTTTGGGAAAGAGCCCAAGCAGCTGAGAAGTGGCCCGTTTATTTTCCTTTAAGGTTCAACATTCTCTGTGTCACAGTTCAGAGAAAAGTGTGTGTGTGTCTCTGTGTGTGTGTGTGTGTGTGTGTGTGTGTGTGTGTGTGTGTGTGTGTGTGTGTGTGTGTGTGTGTGTGTGTGTGTGTGTGTGTGTGTGTGTGTGTGTGTGTGTGTGTGTGTGTGTGTGTGTGCGTGCGCGTGCGTACACATGCGCATTTCAAACATGTTAGTTGTTTTTAGAACAATTTAGTGGCATGTTCCCTGTACAACACCTTTGATAGTCTACTCTAGTTTTGTTCTAGTCTATTCTATTCCAGGGATTCTGAGCTGACCCAGATTTTATATTAGTGATGACCTAACACAGTTCCAAAAAATGTTATCATACCAAAGCAAACAATTATTATTTTTTATTTTTTTAATTGTAATTATAAATTATTACAGCACATACTGAACAGGAATGACCATTTTGGGTCAGGACCTACTAGTTGAAAACCTCTATTCTATTCTATTCTATTCTATTCTATTCTATTCTATTCTACTCTACTCTACTCTACTCTACTCTATTCTATTCTATTCTATTCTATTCTATTCTATTCTATTATGTTCTGTTCTACTTTATTCAGCTGTGCTCTAAGATTCTGTTATTGACTTCTCAAGTTTTTTTTGTTTTGTTTTTGCATTCAGGGTGTGCAGATGTGCATGGCCATGCATGTGTGTGCGCTCTGCTGTGTGTGTGAACGTATGCAAAAACTCCCGTCTGCGCTGCACCTGAACAGCGCTTAATGAACGGAAACCTTGTAAAATTATCTTTGTTACAGGCACTCAAATAAAAGCACTGCCTTCCAAATTTCAGTAATTTCATCCTGCCAAAGGCAATGCAGTCCCTCTGCAGCCTCTCTTTTTCATCATCCTTAAATCAAGCCTTTCAAATCTGATTAGAGATTTCCCTCCGATGAACGTATACAAATGAAACGTTTGATGAAATCTTGTGCGGCCCTTCTCACTCAGAATTTCATACGCACGTTTATCTCTCTCGACACCCAAGAGAAGTCAAGAAAATGTTGAGCACACATTTCTAGGCAGGATCATTTGGGGCAATTACAAACACATGGCACCAAAGGGAGGAATAAATTGTAATTTGAGTGTATTGGCTGAAAGCACAGAAAGCATTTCAGGAGACGCCGTACCTGCAGATATGCTAGATATGAAGGATTTCTCTGAATGCGTGTTTTTAAAAGTGCCACATGCATTTGGCAGCTCATTGACTGACTTGCTCTTTTATCTTTACCACTTTTGCAGTGTTTATTTTGACTCTATCGTTCCTGCTCCGTTGCTGACAGACTCAAACCGACTTCAACCGAATGGTGCCACTAGATGAGGTAAAGGCCTTTCTCTGCATTCGAAACCAGAATGCGAGCCAGAGCTAGGGACGCCACATCTGGATCTCTCTCCTTGTGAAATTAGTTCAAAGACTCACAGCTCCTTGATTATTTAAACATTGTTCAAGCCAATTGAGGCGCCTTCTTTTCAGAGGGGATGGAACTGTATAAAAATACACCACAGTCACTTCAACACCCCTGTAAGAGCACGGAAAAGAGGGGGGAGCGGAAAAAAAGAGAGAGAGAGGCTCCACACGGAGGACTTCTGTGGGCAGCGTGTGTTTGCTTTGAATCCTCTCAAGACATCATGTCGCTTCGGGGAGCCTTTTGACGTGCTCTTTACTCTTCGCGTGAGGCTTTGATGTGGTCTGGATGAGGGTTATGTAAATCAAACCCATAAAATACCGAATCGCGCTCTAGATTTGAGCCTCTACAATACTGTTGTGGTGTATATAACATTAGAACAGATTGTAATGAATTATAAGCGAGCACAACCTCGCCCAGAATGAAAACTGAGACTGTTAGTGGTGAATAAAGACACAGAAAGTTTGTGACACCGTGTTTGTTTGTGTTAACGAAATGTGACGCCAGCTTCGTCTCCGGCTGACCTCCAATCCTACAAATTTGGTTGAACTGAACTGGGCTATTTTAAGGCCAAGGTTCGAAAGTCTGTCGCGACTTCGATGTGGGAAAAGTCTGTCCTCTACACTCCCCTGTCGCCTGATGCATTCCAGCTCAACAAGTCGAAGAGTGTAAGGGAGTGTGGTCTAAAATTGTGTATTAATGTGCAGTATGTTGACATAAGGGATTTAGAAACGTGAGAGTCAAGCCATCACTGTTCAAACAGGTCAGTGTCACTATCTCACACACACGTAGAGCGCAGGAAGACGTCCTCCTCGGCCCTCTCTCACTCTCTGCCTCGCTTGTATCAGAGGAATGGCATTCCTGAGCCATTTCATTGCAGAACAGGAAGTGGGTCCGGGGCCAAAAATGATTAGGGGCTGGGGAAAACATAACATCCCCAGTGCCTGAGTGCTTTGGTGGGAGTTCTGTGGCCTGACACTGTGTCAAACACATGTGAGATAGCAGTCCCTACACTTAAGAGACCAGATCCATGGCGCTCTGGCTGCGGTACCTGACTCCCACCCTGAGAAAGCAGCTATAGTCCAAGCATCGGGGGATTCTACACAAACAAGGGATTGTAGGAATCAAAACTGTGCTGTTGATTTAGTAATAACAATACGTTGGATGTGTCTCAGTGTTTTACAATACAAATGTAGTGCAATTGAGATATATTAGGCAATATGTAATTACTAGGCAAAGTAAATTGACATATTCCTCCTCAAAAGGAGAAGTCTTTCTCAATACGTTCTCAACTGTGGAGATTAATTCAGTCTTTTGTTACATTGACAAAACATCAGTGCTATTAAAGTTGAAAATAACCTACTCTATTGCAACGTTGATATAACATCTTATTTTTCCAACGCCAAATCGGCATCAGTCAAATGCAAACGCTTCGCATATACGTGATGGAATACCAGGAGCTCAACCAATTTGACATTCGACTTGTGTTTCCCGTGCAGTTTGGGATTATGCCCCATCCAGATCCACTTGGCAGGATGTGTGCCTCAGTTATTAATATTCCACCAGAGCTTAGAGAAAATAAACTCCCTGTCAGAGCGTGTTGCCATAGCATCTGTGGCCGCCACAGAAGTCGAACTTTATTTGGCAGGTCCAAAATGGCTCCGCATGGCTCATTGTTCTCAATGGCTTCATTTTACAAAGAGGCCCCTTTTCAGTAGACGTCAAATTTCCGTTTATTTGCTCTCTACATTAATCATGTCTTTTATGAACAGAGCATAACTTTTTTGTCTTGTTTTTTGAGAAGAGGAAGAAAGGCCAGCAAAACAGGAAGTTTCTAGCAGGGCATGAGACAAAGAATCAAACACTTTTAGTAAATAAAATATAAAGTGTTGCTTTGCAGTCCCGCTGGTTTTAGCCTATTTTGCACATTTCAAGCATGTCCATTTTCTTCCTGCCTACCCAATTGAGTAATGATAGATTAGGCATATTTGCATAGACTGCAATCATTTGACTATTATAATCTCGGAAAATGAATTTTTCAGGTGGAATCTCCATTAGTATGCCAATCTCCCATCCTATACAAAATAATCATAGTCAGTAAGATTACCTAAGATTTCTATTTCAAATAAATGCTGTTCTTTTTAACTTTCTATTCATCAAAGAATCCTTGAAAATGGTATCATGGTTTCCACAAAAAATATTAAGCAGCACAATAATAAGAAGAAATTTGTCTTGTACACCAAAACACATTAGACTGATTTCTGAAGGACCATGTGGCACTGAATACTGGAGTAATGGCTAATGAAAATTCAGCTTTGCCATCACAGGAACAAATTACTTTTTAAAATAATAAAATAGAAAACAGACATTTTAAATTGTATCAATCCTTTACAATATTACTGTTTTTACTGTATTTTTGCTCAAATAAATGATCACTGATGACCTTTGTGAGCATAAAAAAAATAAACTTACTGACTCAAAACTTTTGAACGGTAGTGTGCATGCATTATATTTATGCTATATATTTATGGTTGTGGCTCTGTGCAGATAACTGGTCCATGCTGCATGGTTTTGTAGCTCTTTCATAGACAAATATCTCTCTTGCATAACACTTCGCTCAAAGGTGCAACAGCAACACCATTGCAAACAGTGCATGAAACAGCAAATTGCGAAATAGTAGAGCAGCAATTTCCATAATTTATTAATGTTGCAGTGCATGCTGGGAATTGGGGTCCTCCCCTAGCACAGCATACATCAAAATATAATAAGGTCAGTTTGTGCAGTTATTGTACAGTGAATTGTGCAATGGTACACTGGCTTTTTATATGTACTGTTCATTTGTTTAAATGCTTAGTTTCATTGTATAACCAAGTAATGTATTGTATAGTCAAAGAGATCTGCAAAGTGAGCCAAACAGCAGGATGATGAGAGAAGCTTCAATAAAGGAGGAAAAGGATTTCCAAGTGTCTCAGGCAGACCAAATGTATTGTTCTTTCTACGAGACAGGCTGAAGGAGTCAGGAGCCAAGGAATACACTTTATAGACACAAATACTCGTAAATTGGGAATGTCACCTTAAAGTCAGGGCATTTTTATTATTGTTGGTGGAGCTGCTGAGAGCCTCTGAGTTTATTCTCTGAGACCCCAGCCGTTCCCAAGTCCAGGAATCCACGGTGTTCCTCTTGCCTCTGTGTGAGGGGATGACAGGGTGCCAGGGGGCACTCACTAGACCTTGGGGTGATTGATGGCTAATGGCTAACCTATCTGCAAACAGGACAGGATTATGTTGGCTTTCATTAGAAAGATTGAATTCACTTCTGTCACAAAATAGTTTTGTTTTGTAAAAGGGGATACTTAGAGTGAAGGTATTGTAGTAGACATTTTAATGAATGCTGCTAAATGTGGTGAGAACTGCCTTTCTTGCCAACAGTGATTCTGTGGAAGGTTTGATGTCATTAAAATTTGTGGTCGCTCATTTTTATGATTTGCCCAATTGAATGTTTGACTGAGTTTGTTGTGGTTGACTAATTTAATCTGTAAAACCTTTGTGTTTAAAATATAACAATGACGCTTCTAATGATATCTGTTATTTACATTTCTATAGAAACAGATGAGTTACTCTAGGCGATAGATAGACAGATAGATGGATAGACAGAGACAGACAGACAGACAGACAGACAGACAGACAGACAGACAGACAGACAGACAGACAGACAGACAGACAGACAGACAGACAGACAGACAGACAGATAGATAGATAGATAGATAGATAGATAGATAGATAGATAGATAGATAGATAGATAGATAGATAGATAGATAGATAGATAGATAGATAGACAAAAAAACTGCACAGGTTTATGGTTCATACGGTGATCAGAAAAGCAGTATCTTTGATTTCCCCTTGCTGCCAAGTGGGATAGGGGCAACGGACAAAGGAAACATTCATATATTCCAATTAGATTTGACACACTTCACTGGCTCCAGTGTGTATGGGGGTCGGAAGGTCCATTTGCTGTCTGTTTTCCATTTTTGTTGGTGTCTGCAAATTAACAGAGAATGAGTGTTGCGTTTTTATTTTACCTCTTTAATTATGAGAGTGTTTGAAATGCAAGCACACACATACAGCCTTTAATAATTTGTAGTGAAGGAGTCTTGGCTAGAAATATATCTGTTTGTAGTGTATATTGTTGACCAATGCAAACGTATGTACCAAATGTACTTTGGTATATTTATTAGATGTTTTGAGATACACACATTCTTCATTTAATATTCACCACTTTTTAATCATTTGTACTGCGCAGGATTCTCAAGGTTTGAGGTCACAACAAAGACTACTCACAGCTTATGCAGGGTGATCTCATTTGTGTTTGTATGTAAAGTGCACACATACATTTGTGTTTGGGTAGACACTGAAACTATTATAAATTAATTAAATAATGGTAAGTACTACTATTAATTAAACATTATTACTATTAATGATAATTCATTTTGATAAAATAGATAGATTCTGATTGGATGATCCATGTTCTTAGATGTTGTAGAATGAACCACACATTCTGTATTAATGTCGCTATATTTCTTGAGAACCACAACATGCTTGGATCATGAGCCATATTATGTGGGGGAAGAATTGTTATTTTGATAATTATTAATAAGTTATTTATCATATTGCTGTTGCCATCATTTTATAAAGCAATAGCCATTTAAACCCTCGCATTACAGTGGTTTTCACCACTCTGCTTTGTGTTATGCTTAAAAACAGGCTTTTTCAGGGCCTAACATGTTTCCACACCTGCCAATGGTCTGTGATTTAAGACAATTTACAGGCCAAAAATTGTTTTACTGGCCATGAAACAAAAACAGGCAGTTATGACAAAAAAAAAAAAAAATTACTCAAGTGGAAAATTCACAATCCTCAATTCCAATTTCAATACCACAACTAAAACTACTAGCTTAACTAATATAAAATTAAAAGACAAATAAACAGTCAGTAATAAAATAAGAACAAACAATTACAAGCAATAGCACCAATAAATGCAATGTAACAAAGATACAAATGAAATAAACTGCTCTTCAGGCAGGTCTAATAAATCTAATGAAGTAGGCTAATCAAATAATTAACACTGCATAGTCATCCTTTTAAAGTTAGAGTTATTTATTTATTTATTTATTTTTTGTCCTTTGTTGTTTGATTAACATTAAAAATGCAGACAGTAGCAGGATTATTATGATGCTGTCACTTTAAGACCGAATGCATGCACGGATCATGTGTTTGTGTTTACTTAAGACATAACTGACCATGTCACGAAAAACGTAAATCGTGCACACAATTGTTCCCTCAATTTATACCTCGAGCCTACTAGTTTTTTCCTGCATGTCGTGTGCGGGGCTCCGTACCATGTTTATGCCGAGACAGGCATTTAAAATTTTGAGTGAATTTGTCCATTCAAACGCAGGAAGGCATGAAAGAAAGCGTGCTTCGGATATTTAAACTTCCCACACAGCGATTGACAAATTCCCTTTTGCGTGTTCCAGCGCTTGAATATTTACATTGGAAAGGTTGAAACTTTCATTATGATGCAGCACTGACCTCTCAACTGTACAGCATTGTTCACGTTTGTTCACCTTCATGTTTTTACAACATTGCATTGTTAGAATTAAAACCGATTCTCGCCAACGCCGATTTTTACTCGCATTTGGCACTTGGTGAGTGTTAATTTTATGCCCTGACCTTTTTCCTATAGTAAAGTCATTGTAATGCACATCCTTTCGTGGCTTATTGCTTTTATTGATCATTTCATTAATAAAAGTATAGCCATTAGCACTTAAATGGGCGAATTTAATTATCAAAAATTCAACTGAAACTAACTTTGACTATTTTTGATGTTTTTAAATGATCTTTTTGACAATTATGTCAAAATAGGTAAATGCTTACTGTTAAAGGCAATCGCAATAAAATATCTAATTCATTAGAAATACAGTATAATTCATAATTCAAATGTGTATGTCTCTAAATTTGTTCATACATGAAAGATGCTGTCAATGCATTTATACGTTTATATAGTGTGTACATTGTACAGTGTGTTGTTATTAAATGTACATGTGCTAGAACTGCTTTACATATGAATGCCTGTGAATTCTAATGAGATCACAGTAACTGAATCTCAATTACGGCCTTTTTTTTTTACTAACAAGCAACCATGGCAAGTTTAATTTGAAGTCAGTTGAGGTAGAGATCATACCTTCATCTCTAGTTCAGCTCTCGTTCTCTGAGCCCTGCAGTTAATGTGGCGGTGTTTCTTAAAACAGTAACTCAATCCTTTTTTTGTGCTGTAAGCAGCCTCGCTTCAAATAAGGTAGACCACAGACCAATGCTGTCAACTCCACACAGGTTTGTCAAATGTCAGCCAAGCCACGGTGCTGTTTTCAAAGGGACCACAGCTCAAATTATATGTCAGATGAGAAGTCTTAAAACTGTTGACGAAAAAAATGAGGAGGAGGCTGATTTGGTCCGGACTGTTTTATTTTTCAGTTCTGTTTTGGGAAGCCTCCCTCAAATACCTGTGGAGGCCAGAGATGAGGGACTAACTACAAAACCTTGACTGCTCAGCACACCGAATTTTAGACAATTGATTGTGTTTTATGTCAAGAGGTACCTATTTCAAAACCGCAGCTGTGCATAAACATACTATTTAGTGGAAATGACAACTTAACTACTTTCCATCATTTTTCTCTTGAAACATATCCATGTGCCTAATCAACAGGCACAAATGGCAAGGTCTATGAATGATGCCATATTTCAAAGTGACAAGTGTACATAGTCCGCTCCAATCATATCATGTTATCTGACAGTATTTTACAGTGAAATGACATTTGGAGACAAAATTCAAAAACACTGAGCCTGACATTGATCAATTGATGTGCAACGAGGTTCAGAAAATATATTAGAACAAGAATATGACACATTCCTGAATTTGACAACTTACAAGCAGTGCAGCGGTAGTTTGACATGTTGCAAAAACAGCCGGAGGAGTACAAATTAGTGGCCATACTGTGTTCATGGACTGAAACCTCAGTCACATATACAGTGGGTTGAGAAAACAAATGAATGTCCAGAGGAGCCAACCAAAAGTGTGGTGAAGATTGGTTGGTCTGAGGACTGAGCTGTCGTGGAGAAAGTTCAAACCTCATTGCTTTCACATTCTCAACAGCCCATAGCGTGGCATGACCCCATCCACCGCCCCTGTTCTCCACTGTAGTAACTCACTGCACGGCTGTATGCGCATGGCTCAGGCGGCCATGAAATTATAAAAATGAGTATTAACTACTGGATTATATATCAAGCGCATTCTCCCCAGCCCTTGAGCAAATAAAGGCCTTAATATCTTTTTCTTGGAAGGAGTTTCTCCTTTTGTCTGCTGACGCCAGGAAGCTTTTCGCAACAGGGTGAGGGAAGCAGGAATATGAGGTCACAGGGCCTGCGTGTATGGGTGTGACTGGTAGGAGGCATCAGAGGCTCGCTATCGCATTCCCTGTGAGAGGTTCCTGCGTTCCAGGATTGAGGCTGAGGTCTGGCACATGGATGCTCAGTTAATTTTACTCTCCATGCTTATTTCACTTGGCAGGCAGTCTGAGGATCTTAAATGCGATTGCTGACCATGATGGTTAGCATCCTTTGACCGCTGTTTTTAAGTGAGTTTTCAAGTGTTCTATCAATCTGATCATTTGAGTGGTGAATATCAGGCAAGCGGTTTTAAGGCGGTTAAGATGTATACCCAGGGTCATGCTGTTTTAAGAAGTCACACAATTGATTTATATTTGTGTCACTTTTGCTTGGACTGAATGGTAACTGCTAACATAGTAGACAGACAGACAGACAGACAGACAGACAGACAGACAGACAGACAGACAGACAGATAGATAGATAGATAGATAGATAGATAGATAGATAGATAGATAGATAGATAGATAGATAGATAGATAGATAGATAGATAGATAGATAGATAGGTAAATTGTAAATATGTAAATATGATCTACAATATTTATTCAAAGTAGGCTATTAAGTGGATTACAGCTAAATGTTACAACATCTGTGGAACTGATTTTTTTTGTGTCACAACATAAACCAACACATGCACAGACACACATGTCCTCAGATGAGCTTGTAATTCCATGGATAAATGCTTTTAAAAAGCTAAGTTATATATTTATTTATTTCCCTTCACTATCTGCAGGACGCTTACAGTAATCTGATTATATCTTCAGCATCTGAGCGGTTTTTCAGGACCATACATTGCTTTCTGCCTATCACCCTTCAAACATAATGCAGGTACTGTATATTGGAAAACACATCCAGTTGTGCAGCATCTAGTACGATTTTATCTGAGAGCGAGGAGGACCCTGGTAAATCCCAGCCTCTGGGTCCGTCCTCACAGGCTCCACTGATCTGTGGCACTGCTCTGAGATCAGGCATGTTGAGACCATTGTGTATCCCTGAACAGATGCCTTTCTTCCGGGCCTGGTACTGAGGGAACACATTTTTGTTGTCACAATTTCTGAGGCGCAAAAAGGTTAAAACAAGCCATAAATCCGTGTAATGCCTCCAAATGCCACAAATCTGGAATAGCACATCTATTTGGCAGATGTTGGAACAAAGTGATACAGAAAAAAAGGCATAGGGAAAATGTGGGAAAGCATATTTCCTTCATTTGGTAGCTTTAGATGGAGAATTGCTATGTTAACGTGAAAAACTAAACAAAAACACATGGTATTTAAAAGAGTGAAGTGTGCATGATTATATATTTCTGTGAATTAAGAACCTTTCATACATTAACAACAAAGAAAAGCATGTCTGACACTTGTGAAAGGGAAGATATACACGTCTCGATAAGAACATCAGCCGTAAGAGAAATGCAGCATTTTAGTCATCTGTTAATGACCTTGTTGCTCTGGAAGAATAATAGCATCGCATCTCAGACATTTCTGTAACAAAGACAACGATCATCTCCATTGAGTGAAAAGAGTGGAAAGTGATCCATGAACTGGAAAGCTCCCTCAGCACTGTTAAATTAAATGAGTTTAAACTTTTATGAAAGAGAGACACCAAATTATAGCTCAAATACTTCCATCGACAACATATAATTTAAAATTCACCAAGGAGATGTCTCTGCTGCCAAAGAGTGCGGTTTTCTTTTGAATGTTTTTCGCAAATGACAGGCTGCAATTATTCAATCCCAGTAAAATGTCACTGATGTTTTTAAACAGACATGCGCCTCTCACCTCAATTAATCAGTCCGGTTCATTTTCTAGAGTTTTTACCACGTTCATTCAGGTTGTTTTGAGTTACATTTGAAGAGAGGAGCCTCGAAAATGCTTCAAAAAGCTAAATAATGGAATAATAATCATATCAAATTTGTGGTGAGACGCTGCCAAAGTAGAGGGTATACTTATTTCAGCCTAAAGTAATTCAAAACTCTTCCAGTTCATTGGTGGATTCATTAAAGAGTCATTTCACCTAAACAGGAATTGTGAAGCATTTTCCAGAAAGCTGGTCAACTGATAATTTGGAGGTTCATAGCTACATCTTTGTGGTTCAAGGAGTTTCTGGATTCATCATGCTCTCATTGGATTTTAGAGGGTGTCAAAATGTGAACCACAAATAAAAACACTGCAATATCTGGTGTTGTAGTGCACTATAATATACTGTAGCTGTGTAATATTCCGTGTTCAGTACAAGTTAATCTCAATAGACACCACAAAAATGAATTTGCATTTGTCTATGGATGGATGGATGGATGGATGGTTAATAGTATAGAGATAGCAGAGATGGAAACTCGAGACTGCAACTTGGACTCGAGTCGCAAAAAAAAAAAAAAAGACTTGCGACTTGACTTGGACTCGCGAACAACTGACCTGATTGACATGGACTTGACATGGACTTGAAGACTGAGACTTGTGTTAAAAAAAATGCAAGTCTTTTGGCACGGCATTCCCGATTACGTTCTCTATTTACTACCCCACATGACAGCACGAAACATCACCTTTTATTATTCATTCATTCCCAAATATGTGCTGCAGCAGCGAATATCACAAAACATTTCTAAACACACCAAGCCAGCGAGCGTGTGATGCATCTGAAGGCACACAAATTCATCACCCATTAGAAAACTGCTGTTAAATAAATTATCAATAAATAGTAACAATATAGTCAAGCCTTACCTTACAAAACTCTGTCATTTAATTTGAAAAGCAATCAATTGATCCGAAGGGAAGCATGTTTTTCCCCAAAGTAGGCTATTTGCTAACATATGCATATAATCCAGATTTACCAAGTTAATTTACAACTGTATTGCACAAACACTTTCACGACTCTGTCCGACTCCTTTCTACAAACAAGACATTTTCTCAAATGTTGTTCTTTGTGTCGTTTACTGTAACACTGGTCTATATACAGGTTTTGTTACCGCCGGCGCTCACTGGAAGACTACATTATCCAGCATTGCTTGAGATCTAGAGCAAACTACGGCAACTCAAATAGCTCAAAATACATAGCACATTTCCCCCCTTGTGGTGGTCTAAATGGTATAATTTTGTACAAATTTGAAAAGTAATAGTAATGATTTAAGTAGTATTTTGTGTGCTTTATTAGGCATTTTTAAAGTTTTGATAGTTTGATAGTTCAATACACTGTTAATTATAACAACTAGCTGAAAAAAATATTGCTAAAAATAGAACAAAGACTTGACTTGAGACTTGACTTGGACCCTAAAGACTTGAGACTTGACTTGGACCCTAAAGACTTGAGACTTGACTTGGACCTCAAAGACTTGAAACTTGACTTGGACTTGGACCTCAAAGACTTGTGAACATGTCTGACAGATAGTACCATATGTGTTTTAACACATATATTTTTTTTAACACATAGGATTTTAGTGGGGAAATAATCCACTTACTAGCCTTATCTATGTTAAGTTAAATCCTATTTAAGTTTTTCGCCATGGCTAAAAGCCTAAAATGACCATAAAAATTGCAAGAAAAGCTTCACAGCTGAAATAATGAACATTTCATAAAATTAACTTTACCTTTCAACTTATATCTGACAACAAAGTGTCTAACTGTAACCTCATTTTTTATTGATGTTTTTTTTTTCATAACGAGGACAAGTAAAAAATATTGTGTGTGGTAATCAACATAATACCACAAATGCTGTCAATTACTTAGTAATTAACTTAGAGCTTAACTTAGTACTTAGTATTAGTATTGAACCCAGAATATTCCTTAAGGAACATTTGAACAGCAGGGAATGCACATCAACTGCTCTAGACAAATGATTTTGGATGGGGGTGGATGGATGAGGTTTTCTGAAGCTGATCGCTTTGTCTATGAAATGGGACTTCTGAATTGCTTCAGTCTAAATAAATTTTAAACTCACTGCTGGAAGCCAAGATCAGGGGTTAAACCGGGCACAGAAAGGTGGGGGACTGTAAGTGGGCCGCCATCATCTAAGAGATGAATAAATACTGAGGTTTAAATGCTGAATTATGGCACCAAAGCAGATTAAACTAGCCCTCAGTATAAATGGGATTTTGGGAGCTCGGTCCACTTAGCTCACGTCTATAGTGACTGTCACCTTGTTGTGATTTGCAGGATATCCCCTATAAAAAAATCTTGGGTTATTTTTTTAACCCAAACACTGGGTTAGTGTTTAGGTAGGTTTAGGCAGGTTTTGGGTCACACGTAACAACTCAGCATTTGAGTTATTTACGCCAAGCTTTTTGCATCCTCTTCAGAAGAGAGCAGTTCTCGGTGGCATCAAATTTGTGCATTTCTTCAAAATACAAGTAAAAATACTTTGGATATTAAATGTGTCCTCAGAGCTGTTCACTGCTTGTTTATGGGCAGGTTATGGAATCAGTCACAGCATATTACGGCTATGGGTGAAACGCAGGCGGCGGTCTGATTGTGTGGAGTATTTTACAAAAGTTTAGAGGATTTAAGTTAATCTGTAAGCACTAATTCATGTATGAAGTAAAAAAGAAGCTAGTATTATAGTAAAAAAAAAAAAATCAACCCATTATGCTGGGTTAAATAAACAACCCAATTTGCTGGGTAAATTTAGCCCAACATGTGTTCTGTCCTATATTTACCCAGCCCTTAAGCTACCCAATTTGGATTGGGTTTTTAACCCAGTGTTTATTAGAGTGCCCTGTTACATGTAGCATAAACTCTCACTCTTCACAGATAGTCCAGCATGCTTTCCTTCCCTCTTTTAAATTTACAGATCTCACTGACTGCTTGCAATTGGCAGCATTAACCTTGTCTCTTGAGCTGTATGAGTCTTGCGGTGGACTACATCTCAAATGAACTTTTAATCGAATGGAATCTGATTGGTTGTGGCTGTCCTGAAGTTTTGAATGACAAAACCAAAATCCTTGCCTCAGGATTAGAATCATCATCCCTTCAGTGTGCTGACTATGATATCAAAGCAGTGAGTGATGACAGGATGCCTTCTGAGACAGAAAGGGCATTGGAAAACACATGGCCTCTTTTATGTTCCAGTCATTACTATTTATTTAAACTAGCAGATTTTTAATTTTTTTATTTAAAACTTTTTTCCACATTTCTAGTTTTAAAACTTTTTTTGTGTTACTTTTAAAATGCCCTAATATATATATATATATATATATATATTATTTTTTATTTATTACTATTTTGTCTTCAACTGTCCAATTTTGGTGAGCTCGTGCAAATTGTAGCCTCTTTTTCCTATTTGTAGTGGAGACGAGCGGTTATTTCAATCAAAGTTGCTCTTCTATCAGCTTGAATCAGTCAGCCCATTCTCTAGCATCAACAAGGCATTTTCGCCCACAGGACTGCCGCATACTGGATGTTTTTCCCTTTTCACACCATTCTTTGTAAACCCTAGAAATGGTTGTGCGTGAAAATCACAGTAACTGAGCAGATTGTGAAATACTCAGACCGGCACGTCTGGCACCAACAACCATGCCACGCTCAAAATTGCTTAAATCACCTTTCTTTCCCATTCTGACATTCAGTTTGGAGTTCAGGAGATTGTCTTGACCAGGACCACACCCCTAAATGCATTGAAGCAACTGCCATGTGATTGGTTGATTAGATAATTGCATTAATGAGAAATTGAACAGGTGTTCCTAATAATCCTTTAGGTGAGTGTATATTAAATATATCATATTTAAAATTAAAATATTATAATACTGTGTGTATATATTTTCTTGTGATGCATGTACTATAAATCCATTGTTAGTAGACAAATAAACTAGAGACCTCAAAATTGTTTTAGAGTACTGTAAGCCCATAGGGCCAATTTATTTGATTAATTTAGGAACTACATTTTTGAATGAATTATATTCCTCTTACTATGGGATGATTCATTCCTGATCTGAAAAATATGTTGGCACACACCCTCATGAAGATCTACAATATGAAGACCTCCCTGCTTAGATAACCCTGGAGATCGGTGAGGTCACACTGAACTCTACACGAGATTGTATGGGGGGGGTCTTCACCGCCTGTTCAATTTCAGCACGACACGTTTGGCCCCAGCTCACCGACAGCAATATGCCCAGTACATCTGTATCAGCATACTGAACACTTCTTGTATCTGACCGGATTAGTTCAGATGTTCACAGGGACAAGAGCCCCGTGCTCTGGAACTGCCGACACAGGTGGCGTCCTGCTCTCAATCCTGTCCTAAAACGGCTTTACAGCTGCCCGTCAGAAATAGAAAAAGAGGAGGCAAAAACATCTGTCCGGAGATTGCTTTTTTAAGACTGATTAATGAAAATAAAGCTGCTCCACCAAATCCTCTACCTTGTCTGAGTAGTTTTTCCAAGTTGAACGTCCATGTGGTGAGATAAAAAAATGTCAGGAGTGAAGAGGTCTTGTAAGCCTGGGCTAAATCCTCAGCTTAATGTGTGGCTGTCTGCCGTTATAAGGTGTAATAGAGGTCATGTAAATGCTGTACATCGGTGCTCTTTCAGTGTTTTCGATGTTGATGTGTTATTGCTATTGTCTTTGGCTCCAGAGATCTGATATCATTGTTTTTCGGTGAGAACATGACCAATGCGTCTTTATTTGCAGAAACATAGCCCACTGTGTTTGGTATAATGTATTGTTGATGATTGACGCGCTTAAACAAAGGTCTCCCACGCACATATGAAAGTTAATAGTTGAAGATTGAACATACATTTATTTAACCCTTACCTAAACTGGTGTTAAAAGAAGAAAAAAGTTATCTGCAATATGGTGAAATTTCATTATCATTGAATTAATTCTAAATTTGTAAGTATGCTTTGTAAGTATGTTTTTTGTAAGTAAGTTTTTAAAATGGCTGCTACTTTTAAATTATTTTTAAAAAATCATCAGGGGTTAGGGTTTTTTCGAACTTTAGAGGCCAGCTGTTCTCTCTCAGGTCCTCTGTACAAGAAGGCCATCAGGTTGTTTCTGGTTTATTCATCATTGATCCTTTGGAGAGTTATTTTAATGTTCTGAGTTCTCCTTAAGAGAACATGCTGGACCATGGACCTCCACAGGTGGGAAATGAATTAGAGGAAGTAGAGTTCATTGTGCAGTGCATACAGTTTTGATTCCAGCTGAGAGCTCTTTGTATGTGGTCACTAATGGCTGCTGAGAGCCCCTCACTCGTTGGAGGTGTTGATACAAAGGCCATATCAGGCATGAGTATAATCACAGTTTGCTCATGCACTTACTGGGAACTGCATTCTTCACACAGGAGTTTCACAGCACACTCAGAGCTTATGTTACAAAGCAGTGCATATATCCAGCAATTTAAATCAACTGATGAAAATCCTAAAGACGCTTATACTGTTACAAAACATGCTTTTTTTTTTCTTTTGAACTTTCTATTCATCAAGAATCCTGACAAAATCAGTTTCCACAGAAATCTAATTGTTTTCAACGTTGATAATAATAAGAAATGTTTCTTGAGCACTAAATCAGCATATTAGAAGGATCATGTGACACTGAAGACTCAAGTAATGATGCTGAAAATTCAGCTTTTTGCCATCACAGGAATAAATTAAATTTTAAAATGCAGCCTATTAAAATAGAAAACAGGTATTTTAAATTGTATTAATATTTCATAATGTTACTGTTTTTCCTATATTTTTGTTCAATAAATTGAGCATAACAGGCTTCTTTCAAAAATATTAATTTTACTGACCCCAAATTTTTGAATGGTAGTATACATACATTTATAGTTGATTGATTGATTGACTGATTGATTTATTTATATTTTTTTACAATAAATGCTACATTAACAGTCATATGTAAAACATCTCTGAGTGTCAGTATCAATTAAAAACTCTATGCCTGTAGCACGGCTGTTGAATAAACAAATATAACACAAACACATTTTTTTGTGGTTCATCAATTTTCCTTTTATGCTCTTGACAACATTACTTTTTCTTACTTCCAAATATGTTGTTTGGGAAAATATTGCAAATGGTGAATAGATGGCATGATTAGCCTGTATTACTTCTCTTCTAAAAGTGACAAATCCGCCGTAATCTGTCATCCAAGATAACATGCAGAAAAGTTGAAGGACACACTGCCAGAGAGAAATGACCAATATTTCTACTTAAAGAAGCAATCTAGGACTTTTTGATGTGTGTGCTTAACTGGCTGGCCCATCATTTCTGATTACACTAAAAGCATCTGACACATGCTAATTATATTCAATTTATCAACATTTGTTTGATTGCTAATGACATGGGTGTCACGAGTGGCGTGTTTTCTCATGATGTGTTCACTGTCTTGTCCAAATTAGCTGTTTTTTATTTTACCCTGCAGAAAAGCTTCCTGTAACGAACTAGCCGGCCCTTAACGCTTCCTCATTTGTATATCACTGATGTTAGCGCAGTCAGCTTGAGATGTCAGGCAACTGGAAAAAGAACACAGTGCTTAGAGCACTTATCTGGGATGGAGTGAAGTGACATGGTCTCCAAGTGAAGCATGGGATAATTTCAAGTCGCTAAAAGGCAAAGAGTCCAGTAATGTACTGGAGAACTTCTAATTCGTTGACATCCCCCAGTCTACAAAAGAGCACGTTGGTTGTTTCTCACAAGGATTAGGCCGATAGTTGGTTCGTCGGTTCAACATTGTTGTGATAGTGGAATCCGACCAGGTGGACTCACGGGGGCATGTTGCTTTTCTCTAATCCGCGTGTAAAACGGAAGTGTAAATGTTCTGCTTTGTTTAGAGTCACTAAGGCATACGCTCAGGGAAAATCCAGCGTGTTTCCCATTTTAATACCTACCTCCATGAGGGTAACCAATCCCAGATGTGCTCCAGCACAAAATACATTTTCACTCTCTTTAAAACCTCTTTTTTCCCCCTCCCTTCTGACTCGGGGTCAATGACTTGAGTTTCAGCTGTAGTGGTAGCTAAATATAGATTTATTGAGAGTCACTAAATGGCTTGTTTTTAGAGCATTTGTCAATGCAGTCCTTAAGAGAACAAATATTTATGCATTTTTAAAAGGGGATATGTCCGGGAGAGTGGCGTCGCTCTTCCTGGGGCTGACGTGAGAATGCAGTTCACCACGTGTCAGGTTTTAGTAAATCAAGATAATTGGTAATTTAAAAACAGGGAGACAGTAAGTGAGAAAGAAAAAAGACCCTCACGGAGGCCTGGTGCATCAGCGTCTTTGGCTGTAATAATAGACAAAGCAAGAACAATAATTTCGAAAGGGTGAAAAGGCAGCGGCCCTCCTGTTTGAGAGACCGCCATACACAAACCAGCGCATCACAAACTCTGTGAGAAAGTACGGGCCGGGTTGGAGGGGTAGGAACGTGTGAATCTATAGTGTGTTATGATAGCTCTGTACAGGGCCCCCAGAGCGATGTCCTCTCCACGTTTTGGATCACCTAGGGGGTCCTTGCATCCTGTTCTTCTCCAGCAGGGAGAGGTGGGAAGTTCCCCCGACAGGAAGTGGGCCTGTCAGATCTGCAGATTGTGAGGGCTTTGAGAAAGTTCGGGGTGTTTGGCTTGCCCTGTGCTTTCCCAGGGAGAAGAGCCTCAGGAAGAACTCATGAGACGGGGATTTAGGCCTGTTTCCTTTTTAGATGTTCTTCGTGTTTTAG
Organism: Paracanthobrama guichenoti; assembly: GCA_018749465.1. Taxonomy (NCBI): domain Eukaryota; kingdom Metazoa; phylum Chordata; class Actinopteri; order Cypriniformes; family Gobionidae; genus Paracanthobrama; species Paracanthobrama guichenoti. The sequence goes on from CM031951.1 coordinate 17,715,023, forward strand.
AGTATCTTTTCCTTACTGATTGGATGAATCTGTATCCGGAACTGTCACTGTGTTCTTGTTATTGTTTTGTCTCCTGAAATGTGTTTTGAACAAAACTTATCTTTAATAAAAAAATATATATGTATATCCCATTTACTGCCATACTTATCTCACAATTTGACTTTATATTAAGCAAGGTGAAATTATATCTGACAGTCTGACTATATAAATCCCACAATAAGACTATATTGTGCAGTTGTAAGTTTATTTCTCATAATTATAACTTTCTTATAATCTTGTTTATTCCTTCAAAATTGTATTGGACTTATGTACAACACTGTGACTTTTTATCTGACAATTTTACTTTATATCTCGCTATATGACTTTATAATGTGCAGTCACAACTTTGTAACTTTTGTGACTTTCTTTCTTGAAATTGCAACTTTATATTTCACAGTTTGACTAATTATACCACAATGTCTATTAGTTGCTACATTAAAGAAGAATACATGTACATTTATAGGATAGTGACATTCATTCCTGAAGCCTATTCATTCATATACTTGGAGTCATATACATAGATACAAAATGATATAAATAAATATAAATTCTATTTATAGATACAACACTGTTTTTAAGAAAATAAATGCATATTAAACGATTACATAAATATGCCACTTTTGTTCTTAAAGTTTATTTTGCTTAATCATCTCAAATGCAGTCCTGTCCAAGAGCAGCTACTGTAGACCAAGCCTATATTAATACAAAATGTCCCATTATCAACACTGAAACTGAAAGGAAATGAAATTAAGATCTTTCTGTCCTTAAGCCAAAGGCCTGAAGTTCTCTCACCTTCATCATGGGAGATAATCTCCCTCACTGTGATATGGCAGAGCCCCTGGGCATTGTGATATTGATGTGCAGACGTGTATCAGCGCTGCCCTCCCAGTGCCACCCTGGGTTCTGCCCACAAGCTATAGACCACAGTGCTGCACGCATGAACAATTCAGGGATGCAGTCAAGGCAACTTAGTGGAGACTTACAGACTCAAGTAATAAAAACTGGCAAATGAGTTATACTTCCTGTTAGGGGCCAGACATATTGTAATACAATATTGTGAATTTGTTATGCTTTAGATATTCATTGTCTTTTTTTCTTTCTTCTTTTCTTTTTTTCATATTTACAGAAATACTGCATTTTGACAGTCAAGACATTTATAATGTTACAATAGTTTTCTATTTCTAATAAATGCTTTTGAACTTCCTATTTATCAAAGAATCATGAAAAAAAAGTTTCTACACAAATATTAAGCAGCACAACTGTTTTCAACATTGACAATAATAAGAAATGTTTCTTAAGCATCAAATCAGCATATTAGAATGATTTCTGAAGGATCATGTGACACTGAAGACTGGAGTAATGATGCTGAACTGTAATAATATTTCTCAGTATTACTGTTTTTTGATCAAATAAATTGAGCCTTGGTGAGCATGAGACTTCTTACCGACCCCAGTAGAACAGTAGAACAACAGCTGAACGACATTGTTGTGCATGTATCTGATTAATCTCATGATGTGTTTCAAGTAGTTAATTAATCAAAAGCACTTCAGTTTACCGGTGTTCGTTCATAATGATTGGATAATTTAAAACAATCATATTTTTCTAGTCTTTAAAAAAAGTCAGTGCATTGTTAATATCACATTTTTGTCAGCAATAAAGTGGTGCAGGTATGACATCACTTTGTAGGCCAAACGGCAATTAGCATCGCACTGGTTCCCTTGAGAAAAACCCAATAGGAATTTTCCATATGGATTATCAAAAAAAAAAAAAAAAAAAAAAACAAGCTCTGTGAACACAAGTTTATGATACTTACATGTTTTGTCCATAAAGATAATTTTCAAACTCATGCTGATGTAAACACAACAATCTTACTCAAGCTGAGTGACAGATCCGAAGTGAGCGCACAAAGACGCCCCAGGCTGTGTTTACACTTGGCATTAACATGCGATCACCGTGATCTGATCAAGCAGATCGGATCATTAGCAAATCTGGACACGGTGCGTTTGCATTTGTTCACATTAAGTGGCCTCTGTATCTGTGGCGCTTTAAAGGCAGGAACTCCAAATGTCTTCGTAGCTTAAAACAACTTTCACGTTAGACTCTATCAATGGCAGAGCACACAGCAAGGAATTTTTGTGATTTATTCAACAAAAGTAACATTACAATCGATCATAAACAGAGTACTACTAATCTACTTAATTAAGTTTCCCCGCATTGTATAATGAAAAGATTATTTTAAAATATCTGTCTTGGCGAGTATTCACACATTTTCTGTTATGTTTTAAATGAACGTTTGGTAAACTGTTGGGGAAACATTAGAGATCCGTACATTACAGTAGGTCTGTTTCATTGATGTGTACAACTGTTTGGTTACCCATATTCTTCAAAATATCTTCTTTCGTGTTCAGCCGAAGAAAGAAATTCATACAGGTTTGGAACAACTTAAGGATAAAATAATGACAGAATTTTCAGTGAACCATGATTGCCTCATTATTATCAAACTCAACAAACCTTTAATTTATAAACCTTTTTTTTTTTTTTTCAAAACTAGAGAAAACTGGGTTAATCATGATATAATCACACAGACCTCACGATGGGTCAAGTTGCTCCACAACTACCCAGAGCGCACTACATACGGTGTCACTGCTGTGTTAAAAGGAGAGCATAACCCCTTGGGGGCTGGACTAATGGCAACATTTAAGTGTGTATGTGTGTATGTCCATTTGTGTTCAGGAGGGTTCCACTGTTTCCCCTCCCACTCAGGTCACTGGTAATGCACTCGTTGTACATCCTGGCCTCCACGTAGGGGGAAGGAAAAATAAATAGTAGCAAAAGAACGCGTCTGGGATCTAAGAGAGGAATGCAGCGGGGCATGGGAACGGCAGTCGCCCACGAGGATACTTTGGCCAGCCATTAAACGCCACCTCACCGTCATTACGACACACACACACACACACCCAGCCCCATATTATCACTGCAGCCATCGGTGCTCGTGGGGGCTTGAGAAAAAGTGTGTGGGCGCTGTCCTCATTCAAGAGTGGGCAGGAATTACAACACCTTCTTCTCATTTGCTCTCTTTTCCTGTCCTCGTCTTTCTCACAAAGTCTTTCTTACTCTCTGGGGGAGGGCTTCCAAAATCCTGAAGACAGGAAGGCCGAACTTGCAAGCTTCAGACAGCCGGCTCTACACTAAGGACAATTTATTTTAACCGTGGGAAGGGGGAAGGCGACTCGGGTGTTGTTTGAAGGTTTAAAGATGACAAGGCCTAAGGTCCATCGGGGAGGTGGGGGGGAGCATGTTGTTCCCACGAAGAGAGAGGGCCAGAGGGGTTCGACTCCCCGACTTGCGGGAGCTGACGCACAGAGGAGCGATGACTGCGAGAGAACTGTGTGCAGGACGCTCATGTCAAGAGAGGAGGGAGGCAGATAAGGAGTGCTGCCTCATTAGTTTGGCTAATGTTAACAGAGTCGACAGTGGAGAGTAGAGAACAGGTCACAATGAGAACCCCAGTTTGATTTTGAACAGGGGATGGATGGAGTGCAAAGGCCAAACACAACAAGTTCCTGAACTTTCCTTCTTGAATATGCTAGTTACTGGATAGGCATGAAACACTGTAGTGTTTTGAAATCTCTGAGATGTATCGCCAGTGGCATAGGTTTCATTTGGGGAGGAGGCAATTTCTCCCCCCTAAAATAAATAAATAAATAAATAAATAAACTTAACAAATTGTAATAGAATAATGGATATAGTGGGGTGACAAAATCATGATGAATTTAAGTAGCACAACACTCATTTTTGAGTGTCTAGAGAAGTTTGTTAACATATACAATACACTACCATTCAAAGGTTTGGCTCTGTAAGGTTTTTTTTTTGGTTTTTTTATGTTTTTGAAAGATGTTTCTTATGCTTACACAGGCATGAGCTTACTTCTGACATGATCAGAAATACAGTAAAAACAGTAATACTGTGTTCTTATTACAATTTTAAATAACTGTTTTTATTTGAATATATTTTAGAATGTAGGGGAGACCGGGTATAGTTGTAACACGGGGAGAGTCACAGATCACGAATCACGGATAAGATAGGAGTCATGTTACAGTTTCAGTTTCCTCTGGCTTCCTTTACGATCCCACATGGAGGTTTTCCAGTCCGTGTTGCTATATCTCCTGAAGCTAAAGCAGAAAATCTAATTCTGAGGTAAGGAAGTAAAAATAATGTAAAAAAAATAACAAGGTAATATTTTGTTTAGTACTTCTACCGTTGTAGATAATGTTGTATGAGTTATATCAGGTCAAAGTGTAGTTTCTCTAGTAAAGAAGGGTGTATCAACCGCCTGCTAATTTCAAAGCACCATGCTAATACAGCTAGCTAAACAATGGGTGACAGTGGCGGGGTAGGTTGTAACACGTGTTTTGAAACAACCATCCACTTACATTCAACTAAGAACATTTGTGATTTTAATAATTCTACAGAATGCCTATGTTAATGTTAATTTTCTCTCACTCACACACACACACCCATATGAATGTGCACATACAGACATGCACAAACACACACAATATGCACATACACTCCCCATATTCACACATATTGTATTGTTGCAGCCATTCATTTAAAATAAAACTGTTCTTGTGGCATCTCACTTGGAGTACCCTATAGTTTTTGTGCATTTTGTCTACCTGTTACAACTTACCCCAGTATGTGTTACAGCCAGTGGTTAAATTGGGATTTATTATGTTGGGGGGCTCTCCCTAGGGGTGTCTGGGGGTATGCTCCCCTGGGAAGTTTTTTTTTTTTTTTTTTTTTTTTTTTTTTGAAAAATAAATCATTAAATGGCACTTTCTGGAGAGTTTTGTGCAAAGAAATGGAGAAATTGAGTTTTACATGAAGTGAAAAACTGCAAGGTTAAGAGCATATACTTTGCATTGTTGTAGTATCAACAGGTATTAGGACATTTAGCATTTACATTACTGTTAATCAGTCATCACTTGATTACACATTGTATTAGCTTGTTATGATATAGTGACCCATACAATGTGCCACATGAAGAGTGCAGCATATGACACCAACAGCTGAGAAGATTTGGGTCTGTGGTGACCACATCCACCTCACACAATCTTCCTTCTCCCATTCTCTCTCTTTACTACTACAACACACACACACACACACACACACACACACACACACACACACACACACAAAGCCTATTCTGCATCATTTCACATCAAGGTATGCACAAGTCACAAAGGACCAATTTGTATTTGTCATCTTCTCACAAAGTCTGTGATATAGTTGAAAATTGTTGCCATTTGTAGTAGATAAATGTTGGTACTTTGCCTAAAAGTTTCAGACGTGTAGCTAAAAAAAAAGGTAGTTTTATTCTATTTAGCATGGATGCATTGAATTAATCAAATGTGACACAAAAGACCTGTATAATGTTACAAAAGATTTCTTTTGAACTATTCATCAAAAAAAATTATTACAGTTTTCATGAAAATATTAAGCAGTGGCTTTAAACTGTGATTTTATTTTTATCTTTTAAATTGTGATTTTGTTTATTTAGCACTAAATCATCATATTAGAATGATTTCTGAAGGATCATGTGACACTGAAGACTGGAGTAATGATGCTGAAAATGCCATCACAAGAATAAACTAGGGAGACTGGGTATGGTTAACACTTTTTTCTTCAGTACCTAAAAGTATACTTTTTTTTTTTTTTTTTAATTAAAAAAAAAAAAATTAAAAAACTTTTTAACAATAGTGTAGAAGGTGTATGAGTGAAAAATTATTTTGTATTTTACTTTGCTATTGCTAGAATGTTTTAGTAGCCTGGATTATGGTGTTACTTTACATGTTAATCATATTAGTGTTGCTTGTAATGTGTTTTGATAATATGCTAGTAAATGCTTGTTATTTAGCCTATATAGTATGCAAATACGTAACTAGGGATGCTCCGATCGATCGGCCGGAGATCGAGATCGGTATCAGCCGATAATCATATTTTATGACTTGATCGGTACTCACTAAACTCTCACGAACTGATTGCAATTTGATGACGTCAGCGCGTGAAGACGTATATGACGCGTGGGGTAGTAGCAAATATTCAGACAAGAACTTTGAAGGCCGAAGAGGAGAAGGGCTCCATGTGAACAGCAGTTGAACATGGGTCAGTCGGTCCTAAGGGATGGGCGAACGCCGTTCGGAAGTATCGATATACAGTAGTTTGATACGAACGCATCTGGAAAATAGTGGATTGCAGAATGAGCTGATGGAGGGAAAGTGCATGATACAATTTGTCCTAAACATGACACATGCTTTATATTAAGGGTTTTAAAAAAACTGGTAAGATATAGTTAAAGCAGCTTGTTAAAGCAGTTTAAAGCAGTTTAAAGCAGCTTGCCCTGTCAGATGCTCTGAGAGATAGGCTACTTGTGCTGACTGACGGATAGCCTAATTACATACTTGCGCCGTATAATGCTTTTGAAATGTGGTGCTTTCCTTGGTGCATAACTTACGTTTCACAGGTATATTCTCCATCTGTAAATGTTAGAAAGTCATGCAAATATGTAAATTTTTCTGTCAGGAGAGGACGAGCCATCTGCAAGTGAATCTCCGCAAAAATTCAGGCTTCCGTGAATGAGCGCCGTCGCGTGCATGTGCGCCAAGCAGACAGAGCGCAATAGAACGTAATAATTCTGACTAAAGTATACATATTTCTAAAATATTTGTTGTTGGACAATAAATATTGCCATGTGTGGAATTTTAAACCTACAAGTATGTATATTTGTACCCATTATAATTAGGTAATCAAATATAGGCTATATGCTTTTGTTTTAGTGAATTTAAAAACAAAATTATTAATACATGACTATATTACATTCACTGTATTTGTTTATAGCCTTCAATATCAATATTGTTTTTAGGACATCATTAGGCAGAATGTAAAATAAAATTATTATTAAAATTAATACGGATTTGTTTTAATCCAAATAGAAAACGTAGAAAATACCGGAATACATACCGTATATCGCCATTCAACCAAAAAATACTGAGATATGATTTTTGGCCATATCGCCCAGCCCTATTAAGTACCCTGATATGCCCCCATTATAAAGGCATATTAAAATAATATTTTTGAATAATTTGTGATTATTTAGTACCCTGGTTAAACAATAGTTATATTACATTACATAATTACCACAAAAATATAATAAAGGCAACATCTATAATATATTATTATTATTATTATTATTATTATTATTATTTTATTTATTTTTTTAACTGAAAAAAGTTTAACAGTGATCAAAGAGCTTACAAATCAGTGAAGCATTGGAACCGGGATCGGTATCGACCGATTACCATGACAAGAAACCGGTACTCGGTATCGGCTGCAAAAATCCTGATCGGAGCATCCATAACGGTAACATGGTAATATTCAGTCTGGTATTTTTTTATGTTGTCTGATAAAATACAGATAGACCTGTTGCGCACACTCAGTATTAATCAAGTGATTTATTGTGTGCAGTTGAGCATGTGTATGTGTGAGACCAAGAGAAAAAAACATTTTGAGAACACCTCTGATGAGAGATTGGTATGAAATTGGCAGAAGCAAATGAGGTCATTTTGTAAAGCATAAATCTCAATCTGTCTGTGTCATAGCATTAACTATTTCTGCTGCCATTAAAAAGACTTAAAAGATGAAAGATTCTTCATTTTACTGTGAGGAATGAGACATGCCAAAACTAACGTCACTATTTCATTACAGAGCAGCTAAACAACTTTCTTAGTTATGTTTAAACTACAAGTTAATTAACACATTCTTAATTGAGTACAAGGTACATAATTATTTCATAAGCAGCATAAATATAATTTAACTTTCCATTTCAAATGTTAGTCTTTTTTTCTGTCTACAGGTTGGTTTAATTATGCAAATGAGAATCCAAGTTTGCACAACCTAGGCTTTGATGTTCTCTAATTGTTGAGATCATCAAAGGCAGAATTGCCATTTGCTGTGAATAAATGTAACACTTTCTTCATTAAAGGGAGGCGTATGTTAATGAAGGTGCGAGTAATTAAATATGGATGAATCCTGGAATGTTTAACAGGAACATTTGTTTCACCATTGGCACAGGAAAATGAAGATGGTTGAAATAACAGTTCAAATGAGAGGAGATCAGACAGAGACTAATCTTTCCGTTTCAGGTTGTTTTCTTAATTTGGAAAGCTCCTGCAGGAATTTGCTTGTTCGCTTGCAAATTCGGATAATCATAAAAGCTGTTCGACAACATCACTACATCCCTCCCTAAACTTTGACCTTTGACCTTTGGGTGAGCAGTCAGTAATGCGAACTCTTCATCAATAAAACCTGTCATTAAAAAAATAATAATAATAATAATTATAAAATTAAAAAAATATATATAGTCTTTGATTATAAAGTCATTTTGAGGACAGAAAATGTAATATATTAGATGGGCATCAATAAAGCAGCCCTGTGCTGCTCCAGGCAAAGTTATAAGTCATTCAGAATTGAATTGACAATGCATTTTAAATTCCTGAATTTAAATTGAACATGAATTGAGGCAACAAACAGGATGCAGAAATGCAGTTTAAATTTGAATGTAAGGAAGTAGAATTAAAAATAATCGATATTCAAAGAATATAATTTTAACTGTAATTTAAATTTTTAGAGACAGAGACAGACTTTGAAAGATCTGGAAAACTTTACAAAGCCTTGAAGTTTGACTGACTGTCTATTGTTCTATCCATCTGTCTTTCTAACGTTACACAGTTCTATCTAACAGGCTAGATAGATTTAAAAATTAGAGTCAGAAAGTGAGCATCCCTATGCCCTACTCAATCCGAAAGGGAAAGCCTTTGAAGTGGGCACCTGTGTGTCATAATGTAGCCATTTGGAATGCACTTGGTGAAGGGAAGGCTACAGGGAGCAAAAATAGACAATGTAACTTCCTCATTATCCTCACCTGGAATGTTACCATAACAAGTAACAACATCGTGGGTTGTCCATAAGTTCATTAGCTGTTCTTACAAGAGGAATTTCTTATAATTGTTACAAATATCCATCGGGGAGGAATACATTTTATAAAGAAGTTTCTAAATTATGCTTTATATATATTGTGTGTTCTGCCTCGCTCTCAACTTTAAAACTTGGCGTCACGCCTCGGTTATGTCTGTAACCCTCGTTCCCTGAAGGAGGGAACAGAGACGCCACGTCGGAGTACCGACGAATAGGAATCTCGCTTGCGAGAGCCAATCTACTTCGAGTCTAACTAAAATCAATGCACATTGGCATGCAATGATTTCACCAGGTGCTCATGCCACGCCGTGCGGGTATAAATGAGACACAGGTGATTGCATCAAATCAGCCCAGCAGGGTACAGAGGACATGGTGACGGGACATGGCGACGGGATGTGGCGTCTCCGTTCCCTCCTTCAGGTAACGAGGGTTACATACGTAACCGAGACGTTCCCATTCAGTCGGTCACTCTCGACGCCACGTCAGAGTACAGACGAATAGGAATCCCTACCAAAGTGCCATGGCCTCTGCCCCCTTCCAGTGCCCTGTGCGAGCCACCTGAGCTCTCTTACCTGATGAGACGGGGCTCACACCAGGAAGTCCATCTCTGCTGTTCTGCATGACCCGCTCAGTGATTATTGGATAACACTGGGAAAGCGTACCCTAGAGAAGGGGACGCTGTGGAGCCCACATCGTACCCCGAAGGAGTTATGTGGAGTACAATGCTGAGCCGTAGCCCGCAATGGAGGAGGGGGCTCAGTCCCAGTGACAGGAAGGCTCTCCCAAGGGAAAGACACGGCTTCCCGTAGGAGAAACCGTGGAAGAATATGTGGGATCCCCGCAGGGTCACTTATATAACCCCAGCCCATTACCGGTTCTCAGGGATTCAGTGGCAAGGGGCCTGATGCCCGAAGTTCCGCGTAGTCCGGGACCGAGGGTGATGGAGGACTCACAGAGTTTGCTTCTGGAGAATAAGAGCACCGGAGCGCAGCAAGCCGACAAGAGCCGGGGCCTCTCAGTGCTTCTACTCGTTTGAGTTGAGAACACAGGAGGAGACCAGCTCTACAAGTAGGCTATAGAATCTAGCGAACGTGTTGGGTGTCGCCCAGCCCGTAGAGCTACAGATGTCTGACAGCGAGGTGCCACGTGCCAGCGCCCAGGAGGATGCAACACTTCTAGTAGAGTGTGCTCGCACCCTGAGTGGACAGGGCACACCTCGTGCTTGGTAAGCCAAGGTGATGGCATCCACTATCCAGTGGGCCATCCTCTGCTTGGAGACAGCCTTTCCCTTCTGCTGGCCTCCATGACAGACAAAGAGCTGATCTGAGGTTCTGAAGCTTTGAGTTCTATCCACAGAGCGCGGACAAGACAGAGCAAAGCTAGGGCTGGGTCTGCCTCCTCCGGGGGCAGTGCTTGCAGGTTCACCACCTGGTCCCTGAAGGGAGTGGTAGGAACCTTGGGCACATAGCCAGGCTGGGGTCTTAGTACCACATGGGTATTACCCGGCCCGAACTCTAGGCATGATTCGTCAAACGAAAATGCCTGCAGGTCCCCTACCCTCTTGATGGAGGCCAATGCAGCCAACAGCAAAGTTTTCATAGACAGAATCTTTACCTCTGCTGACTGCAAAGGCTCAAATGGGGCATTCTGAAGTGCTCGGAGCACCAGAGCAAGATCCCAAGAGGGTATGGAGGGGGGTCGAGGAGGATTTAACCGTCTCGCCCCCCAAGGAACCTGCCGACCAGGTCATGCTTCCCAACCGTCTTACCTTCTACGTGGTCATGATAGGCGAATATTGCAGCAACATAGACCTTGAGGGTGAAGGGTGACAGCCTACAATCCAACCCTTGTTTCAGGAAAGCACAGATGCGATCAAACATCTTCGGGGGTCTTGTAGACGGTGCTCGTGCCGAAGTGATAGTGTTAACTACCTCTTGGGGTAAGTCACCTAGAACCTCCATGTCCCATCCAGGGCCCAGACATGAAACTTCCACAGGTCTGGACGTGGGTGCCACAGGGTGCCCCATCTCTGAGTCAGAAGGTCCTTCCTCAGAGGAATCGGCCAAGGAGGGGCTGTCGCGAGGAGTTCTGGGAACCAGGTCCGGTTGGGCCAGTACAGCGCCACCAACAGGACCTGCTTCTTGTCCTCCCTGACCTTGCACAGAGTCTGTGCAAGTAGGCTCACTGGGGGAAACGCATATTTGTGCAGCCCCTGGGGCCAGCTGTGCGCAAGGGCATCTGTGCCGAGTGTACCCTCGGTCAGCGAATAGAACCACTGGCAGTGGGACATTTCTGGGGAAGCAAACAGGTCGACCTGTGCCACCCCGAACTGTCTCCAGTTCAGCTGAACCACCTGGGGGTGGAGTCACCACTCCCCTGGGAGCGCAGCTCGTGAAAGCTCGTCGGCCACACGGTTGTGCACACCAGGGACATGAATGGCCTAAAGCAACCTCAGACACTTCTGACTCCAGAGGAGGAGATGGCGGGCGATTTGCGACATGTGACGGGAGCGCAGACCACCTTGTCGGTTGATATACGCAGCGGTCGCAGTGGTATCCATGCGGACCAGTACATCTTTGCCCCATAACCGCCCTTTGAGGATGCTCAGAGCAAGATGTACTGTTAGCAACTCGAGGCAATTGATGTGCCAATGCAGGTGCGGGCCTGAAGGGGGAGGATGAGTGTGGTCCGGCGTTTGACCGGCCACAACTCTCCGAGACCCCTGAGGCCTCGGAAATGGAAGAAACTGCTCTTTTATTGAAATTTGGGTACCCAGCGGCAGAACAGAAACAAAACAGAACACAAGATTCTCCTCCTGGCCCTCCTCCAGGGGATGGAGCGGTGCGGTCACCGTCTCCAGAAGAGCAGTCCTCCTCATCTCCGGGTCGCCCGTCTCAGGGCCGCTCTGCCCTTGGCCTTGCCACCCCTCTTGGTAGGCGCCTGGACAGGTGGGGCGGCCTGCTTGTGGCTGGCTCCATAACGTCGTTTGGGTGGAGGTTACTGCTGTGGCGCAGGAGCAGAGGCAGACCCAGGCGGCCGGCCTCGGCGGCGAGCAGGCTGAGGTGGAGACAGCAGCTGACCGCCGTGGCAGAATGTGACTGATCGCCTCAGTCCACTTCTGTGTGCCAGAGAACTGCTGGGTGAAGTTCTGGACCGCATCACCTGCCTCTCCACAAGCCTGGTAGGCCTTCCCGATCAGATTGGATGAGTACCTACAGGCCTTGGAGGGAAGACACGGGTTTCCCCTGGATGTGGAGTTAGGGCACAGTTGCACAGCAACAGCCCGTTCCACAGAAGGAACCTGCGTGTATCCCTTTGCAGGTCCACCATCGAGGGTGGTGAGGGAGGAGGATCCACTGGGCTGGTTTCGGGCAGTAAAAGGTGCCGTCCACGACCTAGTGAGCTCCTCGTGCACCTCCGGGAAAAAAAGGAACCGGGGTGGGGCGCTGAGAACCAGCACGGGCCACCCCGAGAAACCAATCATCCAGCCTTGAGGGTTCGGGACACGGTGGAGGGTTCCACACGAGCCCGACTCTCTCGGCGGCCCGGGAAAGCATAGCCATCATCTCCAGATCAGTATCGGGCACAGCGGGTCTTCCCGGAGAGAGTTCATGCTCTCCGGAGAGTTCTGACCCTCCCTCCGATGCAGCGATGGACATCTGGTCCTCGAGAGGAGCCCCAAAGGATACAGATGATGCACACCTCGTGGATGGCCCACCGCGTTCCAACGGCAGCTCTACTGGCTGCGGAGTGCGAAAGAGATGAGGGTTCCCTGGGGGAAACGTACTCACCGTAACCCTCAAATTGCCCGGGCTACTGCCTGAAGTAACTCTCTGTGGAGGGTTAGATTGAGGCAGAGGCACGGGGGCTCCGCCCCTTGAGAGACAGAGCCTCAATCGCAACTCTGAGATGGTCATGTTCCCGCAGTGAGAACATGAGTCAGTGCTGCCTCAGCGTGCTGAACGCCCAAACATGAGATACAGCGCTGGTGACCATCCCTTGGTGACAGGTAACCACCGCATCCAGAAACAGACAGATAGAATGTCATCTTGAAAAAGACGCAAGCTCTATCTGTGTAAGCTCTTTCAGAAGGACGCTCTCCTTGGTGCTGAAGCACGCAGGGGGAGGGGTTGCGGCGACACAGTCAGGGGATAGTGCAGCCTGACGTGCGCGCTCTCTCACACAAAGGTGCTCTCTTACCAGCCGCAGGAACGGCTTTTCAGCGCTCTCCACCTAGCGCACCGAACCAGCTGTGAGAACAGCCTTTGTGATTGCTCTGACAAACAACAAAGAGAGATGATCGAAAAACCACACGACCCACTGCTGTGCCGTCACACCAACACCGACTGAAGAGATTGCTTCCGAAAGGCGGCTTCCATCTTCAGTCAGGACTGCGAAGTAAGGAGTGATATCTGGCGTTACCATCTACCACTCGGCTCCGAAGCAAAATGCTGATTTGATGCAATCACCTGTGTCTCATTTATACCCGCACGGCGTGGCATGAGCACCTGGTGCAATCATTCCATGTGCATTGGCTCGTTTTAGTTACACTCGAAGTAGATTGGCTCTCGTGAGCGAGATTCCTATTTGTCCTATTCCACTCCGATGTGGCGTCAAGAGTGACCAACTGAATGGGAACTAATTTCTTATTTATGAAACCTACTTAAACTCCATATAAAATGTATGATATAAATGCATGTAAAATATCCCAAACAAAACAAAACAACTTATTAACTTAACAACTAAATTATTCTGTTTATACAGTGTTAACTTGAACTCTCCATCCACCTAGCTTTAAAATGAATCGCAAGGATTCGCCACATGACCATAAACACTAAAATTACTTCCTTGAAGTGACCATGGCTTGTACCCTTCTCTAATGCCCTTCGTGAAGGGATTCAGGTGTTCACTATCATTTGCATCCCCTTCCCGAAGTGCCCTTCAAGGGTGCAAAAATGCTGTTTGTAATTCGCTCCATACCTGTAACTTTCTTTGAGTATCCGAATACAATATAAACATTTTTTTTTTTTTTTAATCTGTAAAATTAACATTTAAACTCATGTTTTAATTCAGACAACTAAACACTGTCAGCCATTAATGAAAACAAATATCTGCCAACCACCGATCCATGACCTGTCAATCCATAAAGCTTAGAGTAAATGCTTGTGATGAGGACCTTTGCTAAGTATCGTTAAGTCCAGCTACAGAAGGCTTTAACAGGCACCGGTGATGTGTGCATTAGGCGTGTTGGTTAAGTGCGTCATAATACACAGATAAGCTGGGGACAGATGTGTCTGCCTGTTTACCATTGTTTTCCTCCATGCAATATGATAGATAAAAATATTCCCTGTCCTAATAGGCTTTTTTCACTCTTGCAGCTTTGCCATTTGGACTCTTGACATTCATTTAACCGCACAACGTGAATGTTATGTAAACACTTATCTGTGGAGTGAAAGGCGGTCAACATTTGCCTTCATTTTGTTTTACACTATAGGTCACCTTTTGATGAAACCACTTTGCTACATTCACAATTTATGAGATATTTGTTCAAGGTCGGAGTCATGGACATTCATTTTAATATCCTTTTTTCCCCCACCTTTCCATGTACTACCTACAGGGTCACTAACAGTCTACAATAACGTGGCTAAAGTTACCGTCGTGTATAGCTAAATCAGTAAATATAATGAGCCTTGACACAAAGCAAACCAATGCCATGATTGCAGATATGCATTTTTTTCTGTCCCACTTCTCCATACTTTGTTGGGTCTGGATATGATCTCATATTTCAAGTACTTGTAACATCAGATAAGGATTCATAGTCCCACTTAAGACTTACTCTCTTTTCTCGAGTCCTGTTTTATCTCATACAGGAAAGAAAAATCACCTGTGCCACAACCTTCCACCAAAATAATGTGGGACAAATAGGAAACTCTGATAACGGATATTATATTTCTGTGAAAATGTCTGTGACTTGGCCTTCTCAAGACAAATGCTCTACTTTCATAAATGTTTATGAGGGGAATGTTACTGTCGGCTTGAATTTCTTTTTAAGTGCAAGTGGTGTTGAATGGCCCTACAACTCTCTCTTCACCCCATCAGGAACTACATCTATATAGCCAGTTGTGATACATCATGGATTTGGAAACATAAAAAGGTCAAACTTTACATTACAGTGTTTATTTGTCATATTAATGTGCGGTGCACAACAATACAACAATATTAATGTAAAATAAGGGACAGCGGAATTGAGCAGTTACTGGGCATTTAATGTTGAATGAATAAAAACAAATAACCGTTCACAAATTCTTATATCAGAATGAATAATGGTTGTGTTCTAATACCTGAGATCGGATTTTCTAATGAAATGGCAACAGGTTTAGATTGTGATTGTCAAAGTGGGAATATAACATTCAAAAGTTTATCGGTTTTGGTGAAGAATAGAATGACCAGGATACATTAGTGCTGGGCAGTATACAGTATATGAAATATGTCCATTAAAAACTTAAACGCGCTCACTCCGGTCTGTATCTGGTCTATATGATCCATGTGGTGAGCGTTGTTAAACTCATTGTGGCATTCCACGCAAAAAAAACGCTCTCTTGCACGCGCTGCATGTTGTTTGAATTCTCCACTGTAATATGATCTCAGCTGTGCTCTCACAACAGTGCAACAGTGAAAAGGGACCCCTCTCAAACAGTGTCACGCTGAGCCGCGTTCCGAACGTTAAGTTACATGCACCGGTACTGCGGTATATCATGACAAAAATATATACCGGTATTCCGTATGAACAGGTAGTGCTCTAAAAATTAACCGTGTACACTGTGTAGTGCTCTTAAATGTACTGAAAATAACCTTAGACCTTTTAAATGTTCTTCCGTGTTTCTCCCTCGTTTTCGCAGTTTGTTGTTATATAGGGTTAGATTTTTTAAATGCTTAAGGTGCCCTCAACTCTGTTTTTTTGGTCATATTTTGAGTGTGTAGTCTGTTTTATTGGTTGTTGTCTCCCCACAGAATCATTTTGTTGGGCTTTGTAAACCTGTATTAATTCTAGTGCGGAATATTTCTACAATATTCACTCGGCATGACAGTAAAATAGGGCATTCTAAGTCAATCTACTGCAGAATTTCCTCTCTCAATTAGTATAAAATGCGGTTAATACCCTGTCATGCATGGGGGATATACCACGAAACCAGTATAATTTAGAAAAATACTGTGATATACATTTTTGGTCATACCATGGGATACATTGTTACATGAATATGAAAATAGTCAAGTTCAGCACACCACCTTTAGAAATCCGACACCCTTTGTACTATTAATGATATTTATAAGAAATAATAATGTCTTGGTTTCATGTTTACCCTTTCAGGGTTTGTTTAGGCTACAACGATGTACTAAAAACAGATGACAACGTTGTCAAAACGATCCCCGTTCACACTGATCTGTGCAAAATTACTAATAAGGCTGTATTATGCATGCCAGGCCAGTAGTGGCCATGTCACTTTGTAAAGAAACACCCTCAAACACATAATACGCATGTGTGAATATGTAATAGGGGAGCGCGGGGCACAACCTAACACGGGGTTAGTTGTAACATGCATGGTTTAACACTTTCCACAAATGCCAGGATGATGACACTTTGTGTATTTACTAGCTGCCATATCAACATTATTTAGAGAAAAAATTGCACCAAAATTAAGAAATCTTTGGAAGATATCACTGAACATTTATTTAACCATAGCAAAAGTAAATTTCTTAAGTTTATTTTTCATCTCTGTTTTTTGTGTTTATTTAAAATAAGACAAATCTGATATTATTTTAATCGTATATCTGTTATTTAACAGTTGAGATGGTTCTTTAATGCTGATCTAACAGCAGAAGACACGAGCCACGGTTTAAATCCCAGTGGAGCAGGTGGGGTGCGTTGTAACACTGCATTACAATGAACCCCATTAGAACTACGCTATTATATTCTATACTTTTATGAATTATTTTGAGAAACCATGAGAAAAGGGTGACTAAAGACTGAGAGTCAATGTTCAGAAATTATTCATGTTTTGAACTAAGCTATATAGCTGTATTTAGCGATGTGTTTGTTGTCAAACTCAAATTAGTTTATTTTTTAAAAAAATGCCATTATTTTATTAAAAAAATAATAATAATAGTATTTTATTGACAAAATATTTTAGTTCATCTTGGATATTTTTTTATTAGATCAGGTAACATTTTAAGCCGTTTTATGGTCATGTTACAATGTACCCCACCTATGGGGCATGTTGTCACTTTTCACTTCCATTCTTTCATGGTAAGTCAAGAAAAAAAGTATACACTGTATTAATGAAACAAAACCACATATTTGTACTAGACGTGTGAAATTAATGTGGGAAAAAATAAATACTCTGAACCCCAAGTGGATTTACACAAACTGAGTAAGTCAAAAAGTGTTAGGTTGTGCCCCACTCTCCCCTACGCATGTGCGTGACGTCACATAATTTGTGGCGTAATTTTCACCACAATGAGCAATTTTGTTTATCAAATAGACAACAGACTAAGTGAACAGCATGCTTGAAATGAGACAAAAGGTAACACTTTACAATAAGGTCTCATTTATTTGCATTAACCACCATAAAATAACAATGACCATCTTTACAGAATGTACTAACTATTGTTAATAAAAAAAAATATGCATGTACATTTTAGTTCACAGATACAAATTTTGATAATAGTAAATGTTGAGATTAACATTAATGAATAGATGCTAAAGGGTTAGTGCTACGTACAGAGGGACACGGAGAACAGGAGATGGAAGTGAAGACAGTTTATTGAGTGACTGGGATGCAGAGCAGATTAAGTGAGTAGTCAGATGAATGAATAGCAGGATAGGGCAGGTAACAGGGCACGGATACTCAGCGTCTTTAGTAGGTGGACCAGGAGGACGGAACACAGGAGCCAGGGAGACGATGGAGACAGGAGACAAGGACGAGGCCAATCAAGCTGTAGTTTGTTTTAATAATGCAAAACAAAATTGTAAATATTTTTATTTTTTCAATACAAATGAATTTGCCATTTTATTCCAAAAACATTTAAAATGTAATTTCTATCATAATCTCCATAGGGTCAATGCATGCCCATAGTTGAAGAAAAGCCACAAATTAATTTCTCTTTATGGCACTATAATATGGCACTATCACCTGAACAATCTCTCTATCAGGTTTATTAACTTATATGATCTTATTTAAGCTGAGGTCAAAGATACTGATGAAAAATAGACAGGGACAAAGACAGAGAACTTGAGCTTGGCAGCATTTCCAGAGAATTTTTCAGGATTTGTGTCACCGTGCTGAGGACATACAGACAGCCTCCTCCCCGCTCATCTCTGTTCCTCTGTCCCACGAGACAGTTTAAGGTGGGTGGGTAGGCACAGGAAATTCTCCAGATACTCTGTGTATGTGTGTGTGTGTTTTAAGCTGTTTGTGGAATGTAATTGAACTACAATTTAACCTGATTTCAGTTCATTTTTCATCTTCATTTTTGAATTCACCATTTTAACATCTTTTAACTAAAGTAGAGTATATTTTTATCCTATGTTTTAAAGAGATATCAAGCCAGCTAACATCAGACAAGAGCTTGACTCATGCTGATGTGGAATAATGTTCCTTTACGGAGACCATTATCTGATCCAAAACTACTCCCAGTCACGGTTCCTCAATCTAAATGACATTATCCGTGCTCTGCTCCCTACTCCACAGCATTTAGGTGTCTTAAGCGGTACTCAGAAGTGTCCAGAGGGGGAAACAGACACAGTCCAGTGACATGAAACAGCCTAATTGCCTGGGCCTTTCCTATCTCAAGGCAGAACTTTAGTCTTTTGCTTACATTGCACCACACACACGGGCCTTTTAACTTGAACCTGAGGACACGATTGGGAGTTTGCTTGTTATCAGTGTGTAAATGTAATGTAGACTGAGGGCTAGAACTATCAGGTAAATGACCTTTCTAAAACACATGAGGTCATGTGTGTGTGTGTGTACAAGTTTGGCTTTATTTGTAAGGGCCAACTAATGAGGACATTTTACTGGTCCTCGCTAATAAAGCAAAAAAGGCTTATAAATCATCCAAAACATGTTTTTGTTTAAATCAAGTGTTTTGCATGTGTTTCTGTGATAGGGGTTCAGGGGTAGGGGTTGGGTTAAAACTATAGTCAAATATAATAAAATATTAATCAACATCAATGAAAACACAAGTTGGAACAGTTGCCTGAATAAACAGTTTTGTGGACAAATGTTGTTAATTGGTTAAAAGTTTACAAGCTCTCAGCATGCATTGCAGCATGAATAAAGTAAGCAGATACAGTTAAAGGTGCGCTATGTAACTTTTCCGTCTGCTAGAGGTCGCCTATTCAAAACAAAGGCATAGTTTGATAACGCCAAGTTTGAGCGTAGAATCTTGGGACATGTGGTCTTCACCTCACAGCCGGTGGAAATGATTCAGGATAGGACTCGGGCAGAAATCATGTTCATGGATATGATTATTAACGTTACTGTAGTATGAAGCAGAGCAGGACTGAGTGTTGTGGGAGCTGAGCAAGGCCGCTGGAGCGATTGTTAATAAGATGAACGCGCCCCGCGAACAGCGGGACTTTTATTATGCCACAGTCGCTGGCTCCATTTCGGCTTTTCCGGTCATGAGTATGAGGTAACGCAGCTCTGTTTATCATTAGATACATCTGAGTGTGTTGAAAATTATGTTATGACGTTACTCTGTGCGTTCGCTCTGCGGCTGCTATGACACTTGTACACTGCAGTAAGAGTAAAGCGTTTCTGCTAAATACAACTGAAAACCAAGGGTAACGCAGATATGACACAATTGACAGGCGACTCCCTCACACGTCCCAGTTCCTTGGTTAAAATAGCAATTTTTTCACAATTTACAAATAGTTGGAAACATTTGGGATATTGTAAGTACTCACCTCAACAAAATATAACACTGGCCTAGTGGTTTTTGGATATTTTACTGAAAAAAATGTAAGTGATACTGCATTATTTCAACTTAAAAAAGTGTTTACTTCATTTTATGTTTGTGTATCCACATGTATGTTGGGTTCATTAGCCTGTTATTCTTAAAACACAACAACAAAACTGTACAATGATGAACTCGCTTAAATAAGTGCTTTTACATAGTGCTGGGCGGTATACCGGTTCATACCGAATACCGGTGTTTATTTTTGTTATGATATGAATTTTGATCATACCGCAATACTGGTATATGTCGCTTAAATAAGTTTCGGAACGCGACGCAGTGGGACTGTTTGAGAGGGGTCCCGTTTTAACTGTTGCACTGTTGTAAGAGCACAGCTGAGATCGCATTATACCCTATGGCTGAATCCGAAATCGCCCCCTAACCCGTCATTCACTATTCCCTACGTTATCCACTAATATAGTTCACTTGAAGGAGTGAATGAAAGCGAGTGAGTGAATTCGAATTCGGTTTGTGTTTTTTTGGTTGTGGTCTCCCCACAGAATCATTTTGTGGGCTTTTGCAAACCTGTATTAACTCTAGTGTGGAATATTTCTACAATATTCACTCGTCATGACAGTAAAATAGGGCATTCTAGGTCAATCTACTGCAGCATTTCCTCTCTCAATCAGTAGAAAATGTGGTTAACACCTGGTCATGCATAGGGGGAAAAAATACCGTCACAAAACCGGTATAATTTAGAAAAATACTGTGATACATTTTTGGTCATACCACCCAGCACTATTTTTACATTTTGCTTTGAAACCAAATCTTCCGTCTGTCGACTCAAGTCAAGTCAGTCAAGAGTCAGGCGAACTGAGGTGAAATCTGACTCCTGCTGCTGATCTGTGCTGCGACTCTTGTTCGGCTCACGCTTTATTAAGCAGACACGTTCAGTTTTTAATCATACTGTATGTTCCCTAAATGAATTAAATGATTTTATTAATATATAAAAATCAAAGCGACAGTGGGGGGCGGTACCGCAGAGGGCAAGAGATGTAACTGGTGTTGCGGCTGAACAACATCGACTATTGCAGCAAGCATACAAGGCATGTTTACTTACAGTAATATTTATTGATTGTCACCGTTATTGAACTTTGTATTTACGCTGTTGATTTCTTAAGTCATAAACATGAAAAGAACATAATGTTTGTTGAGAAAACCTTAGTTGCCCTGACAAGATTTTTTTTTTTTTTTTTTTTTTTTTGGAACAAGCTAATTCAAATTGACAAAGTAATGTTACTGAGGACGATTAGTAAGATTTTTATTTTATATTATTGTTGTTTGAACTTGAATATTTTAATGTGTCATGTTGCCTTCATTTGTTATACAGACGTCATACAGGTTTCGAACTACATATTTTATTTTTGGGTAAACTATCACTTTAAAGATTCCCTTTTTAACATTGAACATAACTTCAGATTGACCATTAGCTAAATGCGTTACTTTATTTACAAGCCAAAAAATCTATTTCCATATTGCTAACATTAGATACATATTTGGCTTGTAACTAAAGTACAATTCACATGCACACAGAAGAAATTAAGCCAGTAAAATGACTGCCATCCAGAAGTGAGCTCACAATCAATCCCTGGTGATCTTGTCCACGGGGAAGCTGTCACCAGACTGTAAATCTGACTGTCACACTAGGGTCTGACCTCTGTCAGGAGTAAATCCACAGGGCTGATGTCAAACTCCTCAGCAGTCACTGCTGTCAGCTGTGAGAAACTGACATGGGGCAAAATCATTGATGCAAATACTGCCCTCAAAAGAGATAGTATTTGGGGATTGAATATTGACAGTGCGGAGTGAGGGCGGAGAACAGCACTGGTTCTGGTTTGTCTCCTCAGCTCCATTGTCAAAGTTTGATTTTGTGTATTTTAAGATTAGAAAAACACGTGACAAAAAAAAAAAAAAAAAAAAAAAAAAAAAGTTATGTCACGAATGTCACATACCACGGACTAAATCAGATTCAGCAAAAATGAAAAACAGACTATAAGCCACTAGAGTTGAGATCATTCGACAACACCCATCAGTCAAACAAACATAGTTACAGGACACCCAAATCCTCACGTAACTCCAAGATGCTTTTGTTGGGACGCTAGGACTTTATCTAACAAAGATCACAACACAGGATGACTGAACATCCAATAACCACTGGAAAACAATTGTGAGCAAAAGTAAGACAAAGAAAATATTTAATGTGTGTACGTTGCTGGGCTTCTGGCTGGCTTAATTTTTAGGTTAAAATGTCATTTGCAAAGAATGCAAACGGAGAGACAAATCATGATAACACACACCTTCATCAAACTTGGCATTAGTTTGATAGTCCTAAAAAAAATAAAAGACTAGGTGAAATGACTAAATAACACATGTTTTGTTGAGTAATAAAACCCTGTTTGTCCTTTGTGTTAATATGGTTATTTTTTTATGCTGCTGCTATTGTTGTTACCTTTTCTACCATGAACTTTAGACTTCTGAAATCTACTTCATATGGATGAATGTGAATGTGTCCAATTGAAACAAAGATATTTTTCAAAACGCCTTGATCTATCACTGGCAGTTACTGTTGACCTGATGGGATCTGCCAGTCTTCATCATGGGAAAGTATAAAAGAGCAATTATCCCAACCCGTTCTGTTCTCAAAGGCTGTCCTGAACATTAAAAGGTCTTGTAACAGCCCTCCTTATCTAAATAGGGTTTGATCAGTCCAGAAATAGCTGAAAAACAGCATTTCCACCACTCTTATTCAACAGTAACTGAGTCACAGGCAGTGTTGATGGTAAACCTGATTGAGATTAGGTAAGGTGGAGTAGATCTGGGGCTGTACCTTATCTCTTCCGCTAATTTAGTCATGCAGCCAGCGTTCCAGAGAAAGCGAGTCAGCTCTAGCTCACCGTAATCAGGTAATTAAAGCTATTTGATCTAATGGCTCTCAGCTCCATTGCACAATTGTTTATTCCCCTGATCCTCCAGCTTATCTACCTTGTTGTTTTTATAAATCTTGAAGGCAAAATGAAGGAGATCCTGTTGTTGTTTCCTGTCGCCGCTAAGAATGTATTTGTGCCATTCCATCAGTTAAAGGCCTGTATTCACAGTGAACTTTTGAAAGTAGGTTTGATCGGGGAAGTGGATCAATCGTAATAACCCCTGAGCAGACAGTCAGTAACTAACCAGCTTTGTCTTCTGTAAGTCATCAAGTTGTGTTTGTGCCCGTGCCAAGAAACCTTCTAGGATTTGACAAAACCCACCGTCCCTTTCCCTCCCAGAACTGGATGATCTTGGTAAATACAGAAATAAATAGAGAAACAACCTCAAACAAATAAATCCACTTTTAAAGACGCTCTGGCTTTAAACAAAGCAAAGGATCAGATGTGTCTTGAAGATGCCAAGTGAAAGGAGCCACAGGCTGTTGTTTGAAAAGATGGCTTCGCTTTTGTTCCAGATTTCCTTTTGCTTCAGTTCTGTCTCCTCCTGTGTCAGATTTGCAGAAGAGATATGTTGTGAGATTTAGGCTACAGCTCACAGCTCGAGTTATAACATGGTGTAACATTTTTTGAATAACCAGTATAGGTCTTTGCTCTTCATTTACCATAAATTAAATATATTTTAATAATATGATATATCAGTGCAAAACATGATTTTTTTTATTGCAATATGAATTTTACTATGAAGTTTAATAAAATTATTTTACTCTGACTAATGACTGATAACTTGTATGATTTTTATGTAATATATATGATGCTTCATGATATATATACACTCACCTAAAGGATTATTAGGAACACCATACTAATACTGTGTTTGACCCCCTTTCGCCTTTAGAACTGCCTTAATTCTACGTGGCATCGATTCAACAAGGTGCTGAAAGCATTCTTTAGAAATGTTGGCCCATATTGATAGGATAGCATCTTGCAGTTGATGGAGATTTGTGGGATGCACATCCCAAAGATGCTCTATTGGGTTGAGATCTGGTGACTGTGGGGGCCATTTTAATACAGTGAACTCATTGTCATGTTCAAGAAACCAATTTGAAATGATTCAAGCTTTGTGACATGGTGCATTATTCTGCTGGAAGTAGCCATCAGAGAATGGGTAAATGGTGGTCATAAAGAGATGGACATGGTCAGAAACAATGCTCAGGCAGGCCGTGGCATTTAAACGATGCCCAATTGGCACTAAGGGGCCTAAAGTGTGCCAAGAAAACATCCCCCACACCATTACACCACCACCACCAGCCTACACAGTGGTAACAAGGCATGATGGATCCATGTTCTCATTCTGTTTACGCCAAATTCTGACTCTACCATCTGAATGTCTCAACAAAAATCGAGACACATCAGACCAGGCAACATTTTTCCAGTCTTCAACTGTCCAATTTTGGTGAGCTTGTGCAAATTGTAGCCTCTTTTTCCTATTTGTAGTGGAGATGAGTGGTACCCGGTGGGGTCTTCTGCTGTTGTAGCCCATCCGCCTCAAGGTTGTGCATGTTGTGGCTTCACAAATTTTGTGCATGCCTCGGTTTGTAACGAGTGGTTATTTCAGTCAAAGTTGCTCTTCTATCAGCTTGAATCAGTCGGCCCATTCTCCTCTGACCTCTAGCATCAACAAGGTATTTTTGCCCACAGGACTGCCGCATACTGGATGTTTTTCCCTTTTCACACCATTCTTTGTAAACCCTAGAAATGGTTGTGCGTGAAAATCCCAGTAACTGAGCAGATTGTGAAATACTCAGACCGGCCCGTCTGGCACCAACAACCATGCCACGCTCAAAATTGCTTAAATCACCTTTCTTTCCCATTCTGACATTCAGTTTGGAGTTCAGGAGATTGTCTTGACCAGGACCACACCCCTAAATGCATTGAAGCAACTGCCATGTGATTGGTTGATTAGATAATTGCATTAATGAGAAATTGAACTGAGTAATAATCCTTTAGGTGAGTGTGTATATATATATATTCAAATGTTTGAGATCAGTAGGATCTTTTTTAAACAATTTTATTCAGCAAGGATGCATTAAGGGGGCAAAAAATGGCTGTTATTCTGAACTTTCTATTCTATTTACCAAAGTATTTTGTATTTACCAAATATTAAAATATTTATTAAAATATCAGGCTAAAATATTAATTGATAATAAAAACAAATTATTCTTGAGCACCAAATAAGCAATAATATAATAATAAAACTAAAATTATATAAAAATATATAATATATAATTCAACAATATTAATGTTTTTACTGTATTTTTGATCAAATAAATGCAGCCTTGGTGAGCATCAGAGACTTAAAAAAATAAAAAATGACAAAAATGAAAAAAAGAAAAAACTTTACCCAGTAGAGGATTCTATATACAGGATTGTAATATTATTATTAGTCACATTACTGATAACAATCAAAAGATTATTCTTCTGTAAGAGACAAACCAATGTCAGTTCTAGATACTAAACTGTTTAAAAACACATGTACACATGCTCCTTAGTCTTCAATGTCCTGTTAGTATGATTAATAACATGTGGAGTTGTTATCAAAACATCATGCTCCTAATAAGCATCATATCACAAGACTACCAGTGAAACAACAGCAAGTCAGAGGATTGGCTCTTTAGTTTGTCTCCAAGACCCCCAAGGCGCAGCAATTTCACTTCTTGGCATGGGCCAGGGATTTCAACCCAAACAATGCCCCAAAGGCTCACTCATTTATGGGGATGAGATCAACTCAAAACAACTAAGGGAGAGTGAGGGGTGGGGAGGGAGGGGGAGCCTATAGCGCTTTATGACTCATTACATAAGCACTTAGCGACATGAATATTCCTCAAATACCTGGCATTGCAGAATGTAATCTGCTTACGACGACAGGACTGGATGTGCCCGGCTTGTGTGGCAGGTGCTTCTGCATTAGCTTCTGTTACAAAAGATTACGGAGGCAGTGATGGCAATCTTGGCCGTGGAAGAGAGGAGGGGAAAAACGTTTTAGAAATGGCTTAATCCAAGGGCTAGATTACCCACAAGGTACCGGCTAGGTAGACATCAAAGGCCGTCCCAGCCCACTCAGTGATATTGAAATGAAAGCGTGTTCCCGCTAAGCTTGAATGGAAAGC
The DNA here is from genome assembly GCA_018749465.1 of Paracanthobrama guichenoti. Taxonomy (NCBI): domain Eukaryota; kingdom Metazoa; phylum Chordata; class Actinopteri; order Cypriniformes; family Gobionidae; genus Paracanthobrama; species Paracanthobrama guichenoti. The sequence goes on from CM031951.1 coordinate 17,741,211, forward strand.
GTTGCCGGAGGTTGTCAGCTCGGTTTTGGGAAAAGAGAGGCGATAGAAGAGCAATCCTATTCACTCTACTCATGACACTGTTTGGCTGCGCACTTTGCTTCTGTGCTTATCGCTTTGTTGGGCTGAAAGATGCGATGGAATTTTCGCTCCCATTTCAGAATCTTTTGATTCCGTTTTGTTTCTTGTATCTATCTGAAATGGCACAAGAAATCATGTTCTGCAACATTTAATTTAAGCCTACCTGTTTCCAATGTAAAGGCTCAAATTGCAGCTTTTTTGAGAATCATTGCATCATCTTTTTTATTAACCCAACTGCAATTTGTCATGGTAGGATAAAACTTATCGTCTACTCTGTGGCGTCACGTATTAAACACATTCAACCGCTAAACGGTTGCGGTCAGTTCACATGACCAAAAGGTCCTTGCTAATTTCAGTCAAAATCCCCAACAATGGTGCTCTCTGACAACACTCAGGTTGTTATCTACAAGTGCCCTTAGAGTTGTGTCGCTCATAGAATGCCTCTTTGGAGAAAGCGCATGAATCACTCGCTCTGTTAACTTACACAGAGACACCGTCCACACTGCCCCCTTTACTGTTTCGAAGGTCGCATGAAACCCCCCTGAAGCCCTGAACCATGTCATCCGTCACTGCTAGCCCGGAGTGCCGGGTCTCATGCTGCTGGGAGAAATGCCACTGTTTAATGACTACGGAGACTCATAGACGCTTACTGTCAGGCTAATCAGCTATAATCGCTGCACAGTAGTTAATTGACAAAGGTCACGCCTAGGTTAGGCACTGCCACTGCTAATGGTTATAAATAGAGTTCTTAGAGTGTGTCTTCTGTTTGATGTCACCAATACATCATTACAATATGCTCATAATAAGCAATGAGGTAGTGGGCACATCTATATTATCATGTATGAAAAGAAATGGGGGGGGAGCAAATAAATGGAATTATAATTATCATTAGGCACTCCTCTTGTTGTTATTTGGGTATTAAATATGTAAGAAAGTAAAATATGAAAAGAATAGTATAACATTGTAAAGCCTGAGCTAAAAATGAAATAAGTGAAAGAGGGCCGCATTATGCAACTCATCTGAGACCTGAAACCTTTCTCCACGTCCTGTCAGCCGACTCATTCCGACAGGAGAATGTATAAGCCTGCACCGCCGTGTTTGTTTAGTTTGCTGTTTCACTTTAACCTGTCCCGCGGGAGAACGTTTGTGAAAAATGTATAGCTTGAGGGACCTTGTTTTATTTCTGTCTTGAAAGATGATGGTAACTTCAGACAAAGTCCTTTGTCACTGCCTGTTTAAAGTATATGGCTGGGTTGTTTTTAAATAGCATGCCATGGAAAGTAACTTTTCTCGGTTCCCTTTCAAGGGAACTCACGTTGCGTCACCGCAATGGGAACGCCTCTGCGTGATTGCATCATGAAGCACATGTGTAATCAGTCCAATGGAGAGATGGAATATCATAGGCAGGTGACTATTAAGCATACCGGCAAACACACGCCTTCAGCTTCTGTTGTCTTCAGCAAGCGCTCTGTGTATCATTGTCCTTGTCAGATCTGTGTTTGTGTCTGAGTTCAGACTTTTGTTATTTTCAATTACACAAAGCATACACAACTGATATTTGAGAGACCGTAATGGCGAGCGAACAGCATTAAATAAAGTGTGTCCCTCCCAGCTCTCGTTACATCACAAGCAGGGATACACATTTGATGTGTGTTGTTTGTTTGGGTGAGCAGCACGCGCAGTTGGCTCTCGAGGGGGCCGGCTGCGAGCATTGTGAGGCGCTGCCTCTTCGCGTGCTGCAATCCCGCCGGGCGCTCTTCGAGGAGGATGCCGCGGCTCACATTCCTCGCCGCACCTCAGCAGCGGCTTATGTCGTGGGGTTCGCAGCCCACCAGGAGGTGGATATCTGTAGTATCGATGCAGGGGCTGAAGACTCGCCACTTCAGACCCCTGCTAGTGATGAGCTCATGGAGGTCCTGAGCAGAGCAGTGGCCAAGCTAAACATTGACTGTCCACACAGACATCAAAATGAGTGTGCCTCAGTAAAAAGCAGGCTTGATGAGCACTTCCTGCCAGCTCGCTCTGTTCAGCCTCCACGCAGGGCTTTGCCGTTTTTCACGGATCTCCACACTGAGGTGTCGAAATCATGGAAGGGGCCCATGTCTTCCCGTGGGTTCAGTCCCCATATGTCTGTATATAGTAACATCGAGGGACTGAAAAGACATGGTTATGGTTCGATGCCACAGGTAGAAGAGACGCTCGCGAGCCATCTCTCGCCCGATTCGGCATCAGCCATCAAAGCCCCATCCTTGCCCACTAAGCCAGTAAGCGATTACATCAGCGCTAGTGGGCAAGGCATACTCGGCAGCGGGTCAGGCCGCTGCATGCCTGCACACTACGGCCATCATGCAGGCATACCAGGCTGATCTGCTGAGAGACCTGGGAGAAAGCCAAGAGATCGGAGCAAATGTCATCAATGAGCTCCGGTCTTCAGCAGATTTAGCTCTCCGGGCCACCAAGGAGACAGCAAGATCTATAAGCCGCTCTATGGCAGCCCTGGTGGCCATGGAGAGACATCTATGGCTTAACCTTACGGAGATCAAAGAGAGGGACACATTGTTCTTGTTTGAAGCTAGACTAGTCACTCACTGTAAAGCAGTATCAGCGACTGCAGTATCGTGTCTCTCCTCGACGGCTCTCCACTGGAGATTCCACTCAGGAGGGACCTTCTCTCTCAAACGAGGTTGTTGAGACCATTCTACACTCTAGAGCTCCCTCCACAAGGAAACTGTATGCTCTGAAATGGAGAATCTTCACCTTATGGCGCAGGGATCGCCTGTGGGATCCAGTTAATTGCCCTGCGAGCGTGGTGCTGGAGTTCCTGCAGGAGAAGTTCTCCTCTGGGTTAGCTCCCTCCACATTAAAGGTGTACGTGGTGGCCTTAGCAGCTTACCACTCTCCTTTGGGTGGTGTTTCATTGGGGCGACACCCTCTAGTTACTAATTTCCTCCATGGCACTCTGAAGTTGAGGCCTGCAGTATGCACCAGGGTGCCGGCCTGGGACTTGACTGTTGTCCTTCAAGGTCTTTCTGAGGCTCCCTTTGAGCTGAAGTTCCTGAGAAATGTCTCACTCTAAAAGCTATCTTTCTGCTTGCTATTTCTTCCCTTAAGAGAATAGGAGATTTACAAGCTCTTTCTGTGGCACCCTCATGCTTAGAATTTGCTCCCGGTATGGCTAAGGCCTTTCTCCATCCTAGATCGGGCTATATTCCTAAGGTCCCCACTAATGCTGTGAGACCTATAGTACTTCAAGCCTTCTGTCCTCCTCCTTTTCTGATGTCAGACCAGGAAAAACTCAATCTGCTTTGCCCTGTTTGTGCACTAGACACTTGTGTCCACAGAGCTGCCCTATGGAGAAAGTCAGAACAGTTGTTCGTTTGTTACGGGCCACCCTCGAGGGGGAGTCCGGTGTCTAAGCAGAGGATGAGCAAGTGGGTGGTCGAGGCCATCTCACTTGCTTATGAGGCGGCCGGACAGCCTTCTCCCTTGGCTGTTCGGGCCCATTCTACTAGGAGTATGGCTGCCTCTCAGGCTCGCTCTCAGGTGATGCAGCACGAGTTCCCTTGAATGGGAACGTCTTGGTTATGACTGTAACCTTAGTTCCCTGAATAGGGAACGAGACGCTGCGTCACCCTACTCCCCGCATGCCCACAAGCGCCTTGCTTCATCCTTATTCCAGAAGCTGAAGGCGTGTGTTTGCCGCTATGCTTTATAGTTTCCGGGTCTCCATTGGAGTGATTACATACATGCTTCACCACGCAATCACGCAGAGGTGTTCCCATTGCGATGACGCAGCGTCTCGTTCCCTATTCAGGGAACTAAGGTTACAGTCGTAACCGAGACGTTTTATGTGTGTGTGCAATATTATGTATGATTATTGCATTTATATTAATCTATTTTAGAAGTGTTTTTAATCCTTTTAGTAAAATATATAAAAATGTATAGTATCAAAATAGTAAGGATATTTTATTTGTGATTAAGCATTCTGTAGCCTCCATTTTTAGGCCAATGAATCAATCATATGATGATGATGAAGGAAAAATCCAATTTCATGTATTTGTCCTCAAAATGTTTTTGATCAAGTATTTTTAACCAATGAATTTCTATGCAAAAGAACAAGACACGTGATAATCACATTTTGAGGGGTGAATTTTGGTCACTCAAATGGTCATCCCAGTTCAGTTTTGCCTTTTATTTCCCTCATTATCTGCAGATGAGTGTAGTGTGCATGTGCAATTCATCATGTACTGTGTGCATAATAAAAATGCATGCATAATGTAACTGTACTTTCTTACAAACAACACAGAGATGACATTTCCTATGTCCACATTTTTCCAAGAGTATGCCGTGTTACTCGGTCATTGTTTGAGAGCTGGCAGAGGTTGACTGTGGTGCTGTCCCTCTCTCTGTGGTGTGAAGGGCTACATATATCGACTGGTCAGATATTAAAGCTTCAGCAGGTGTCCTGTAGCACTGTAGAGATGGACCCTGAGTGAATGCACCAAATTGATCGCTCAGATAAAAAGGCCCCTCGTTGTGCATCAATAATGCATTCTCTTTATCTGGGTCACTATACGTCCCAGGAAGAGCAGTCACACTACATTTCCACATGAGCCATGAAGTCATGTTCATAAACTGATAAATCTTCTAACACATTAGATTCTGCCATTATTTACCCTGAATTTGTTAATAACAGTGTGTGTATTAGCACTGGGTTCAAACTTCACCCTGAAATATTAAATGAATGTGCACTGCCATTCAAAGGTTTGGGGTTGGTAAGATTTTTTATATATATATATATATATATATATATATATATATATATATATATATATTATTAGGCTGTCAGTCGATTAAAAATATTAATCACGATTAATCACACTTTTGTTGTTTGTTTAATCACGATTAATTGCACACATAACGTGAAATTAAGCATACACCATTTATCTCATTAAACATTCATTTTGTCATAATTTGCTATATCCAGCAAAGTAAACAATCAGCTTGAAGGATGAGTCTCAGAAAACTATATTACTTATGTATTACTGTAAGGATCATTGGAGACTCCAAAAGGACACCAAATAACCAAACATAAGGAGGAGTCCATATAATTCAAGGATTATTTGTTGAATGCAAATTTCAAAAGAACCGCATTTGAAATCTTTTATAAATGTTGTAAATGTCTTACTGTCACTTTTTATTAATTTAATGCATCCTTATTGCATAAAAGTATTTCTTTGAAAAAACTGCTAGTGCTAGTCCTAGTGCTGCCCAAATTTATGAGGCTATAATTAAATGTGGTTTATGGCATTATATTTAACAGAGAAAACACATTTATCTAATCTGACATTTTTTTAATTATATATTATATATATATATATATATATATATATATATATATATATATATATATATATATATATATATATATATATATATATATATATATATATATATATATATATATATATATATATATATTAGTGGACACAGGGCAGTGGAGAACTGATAGGAAAGTGGAGGGTGAGAAAGGGGAGTGGGATCGGGACATGAACCAGACTGAGTTCAATCCCAGTCAAAGCAGGCTATGCCATATTTATGTCATATATATGCCACAAATTTGACATTTTAATTTTATCATTCAGTTCTATGTGATATCTGAAGACAGCACTGAATAAGAATGTCAGAACAGGTATGTTCAATACACACAACAATCCCATAGATGAGCTTTCATTTAACAGTTGAATGAAGCATAAAGACTGTCTTAAGGCTATGTACTGTATTTATAAATCATAGTCTTTTAACAAATGTTAAGTAATTTGCAGACTTTGTATGACTTTTACTTTAATTGTTGATGAATTTTAACTCTTAAATATGACGAGCAAGTGGAAAATGAATCTTAAATATATTTTTAATTCATTTTACATTCATTGATTTGTTTTAAATGTCACATTCCTAAAACTTTCTATTTATTTGAAAGATTAAATTAGATTTCGACAGCCTTGCAAGAATAATTTCTGAATAATCAAGATCAGCAAGCCGAAGTCCTTCAGCAGAAGAAGTGTATACTGTGTGTGTAGGCCTATATTTCTGCATTTATGAGCTTACGTTGGACTAGGTGAAAGTGTGGCATAGCCTCCCTTTGTGAGTATTGATCAGGTTATGAATGATGAGCAGCAGGGTGCGTCCACTTTAAATGCCTGACGCTGGCCACTTAGCCTTCCTTTGGGAAGGTGCGTGACAAAGAAATCATTGCGAACACAAAAGCATCTTGTCACACCTGGAGATACAATGTGTTCTTTCTCACAGGAGATCCACATCAATAACCCACATAAAAGAGAATGTAAAAACACTCCTGCTGCTGTAAATGACTTTTGGCATCCCATCATTTAAACTCCCTGTGCTTCACTGTCAGGTGTATCAAGCTAATTCTGCATTCATGTGTTTGATGAGCTCCATCCCCATTTTTTTTCTTCCTTTCTTTTCCAATCTTTCCTTGAAAAGTTGTTTTAGAAACGGTTTCTAGATCAAAAGCTGACATTTTTTAACCCTAAAAATAGTGATAAATATCACATTTTCCATCAAAAGGCCATTCATGCATTTGTGCCTCTGTGCCTTATAAGCATTGACATAATCATAAACATTTAATATCAGCATTTCATGCGATTCAGCCACTGTTATGATATACAGCAAATGTGCTCACAGCTCTGTGTGTGTGTGTGTGTGTGTGTGTGTGTGTGTGTGTGTGTGTGTGTGTGTGTGTGTGTGTGTGTGTGTGTGTGTGTGTGTGTGTGTGTGTGTGTTTCTGGGATGGGTAGGTGGATGCGCATTTATTCTTACTATAAAATACTGTCAAATTTACGTTTGTTTGTTTGTCTAACTTTACGGTGAAAAACAGTAAAAGGAAATTCCCAGCAGTCCCTGCATGACATATCACACATGATTATATTTTATATAAATAATTTGGTTTCATTTTCATTATCAGCAAAGTGCATTACAGTGTTTGTGTTACATTTTATTTTATTTAGTTCATGTTAATTGCATTATTTTAATGTATAATTAACAGAATATTTAACAGTATTTTACAGTGATATACACACACAGTACTGTGCAAAATCCAATATCAATTTAAATTTCCAAACACTCCTTTTGCAAATATTGTAGTGATGATCATTTTTAGAGGAGTGTTCACCGAGATCTGATCTCACATGTAAACTACATTTACTGTTTTAGCCACTTCTGAAAACATGCTGTGATTTATAATTTATCATGTTTATCATTGAACTTCTGTTAATTAAATTGAATCAATATTTGGTATATGACCCTTTGTCTTTGCCTATGAGTTTGAAGCTCAAAAAAGTGCATCCATCCATCATAAACATACTCAACACGGCTCTGGGGGGTTAATAAAGGCCTTTTGAAGTCAATCGATGGGGTTTTGTAAGAAAAATATCCACATTTAAAACGAAAATCTAACTTCCGCCAGACCACTTCCGTATTCAACTTGCGCAGAAAGCGTAATGCCTCTCGCAGTTCAAAACGCTTACGCTACGTCCGACGTCATACGCCGCCTCACTTAAGCTTTTTGTTGAATACGGAAGGCGGTCTAGAGGAAGCTAGATATTTTACTTTATAAAGTTTTAAATATGGATATTTTTCTTACAAAAACCCATAGATTCGCTTCAGAAGGCCTTTATTAACCCACCGGAGCCATGTGGAGTATGTTTATGATGGATGGATGCACTTTTTTGAGCTTCAAACTTGTGAGCCCCGTTCACTGCCGTTATAAAGCTTGGAAGCATCAGGATATTTATTAACCACTTCAGCTCTGCAGCATATTTTGAATGATTATGATGATGCAATATTGGACCCACGGGTGAGGTGCAGAGTTGAATTGGTTAATATAACGCCGATCGTGTTCATCAGAAAGAAGAAAATCATATACACCTAGGATGGCTTGTGGGTGAGTAAATCATGGGATAATTTTCATTTTAAAGTAAACAAATCCTTTAAGGAGGTTTGCAGGTTGTCTGTTGACAGTTCTTCTATGAATTTACCCAATTAATTTACAGTCTCTGGATTATTACAATAGTTGGAATGTTTGGAAATCTAAAATATTTCCTAAAGAAAAAACACTAAAGAAAAATATATAACTGTCTTAAAACAAGTGTTTTCTTGAAGCACCTAATGTGACATTTGCACAGAAAATATATGTAAATATGAGATTCCCACTGGTCTAAGACTGAGAAACACTATTCATGGAGGTTTTTATTTAGCTGGCAGACAAAATGCATCCTCATCACCACGTGGCCCCAGAGAGGAAGTATGCTTTGACTTATTCATTGTTCTTAAACATATATGTTGTTGTTTGCACCCAGTATGTAACCCCACAGTCATATATCATGTCTCTTTTCACGTTTCTCCTTTATACAGCACACACTGCCAGTCGAGCTCTTCAACACAATCAAACGCAAACACTGGAATGATTGAATCTTCCCTTCACACTGCTGCTCTGCCTGGTACAGGACTGATTCATTTCTGAGGTGTGTGTGTGTATGTCGGTCTCAGGGCGAGGTGAGGATAGGGCTCCTCACTGTCTCCACAGACAGCAGCACTAACAGGGCGTCTTTGAGGGGGGACCTCATCCGAGCGGGCGGGTGCACATCTGGGCGTCCGCACAACAAGTGGCCCACTGTGCCGCGGACCCCTGTGGCGTATGAAATCAAACGCACATTCATAACGCTTTCTGTGATTCCCCTCTGTCCCCGGTCCCCGTTCCTTAGCCAAAGTGCATCCTCGGGGGGTAGAAGAGGATCACACCATTATCTGTGGTGCTCGGAGAGTAAAACATGCTCACGCACAAACTCGCACACAGAGGTTTTATGTCCAGCTGTTTTTTTTTCCACACATGGATAGGAGCGTATCACAACGAAGAGGCTGTTTAAACGACAGAGCGAGGCCTTGTGGACAATCCAACTTCCTGTTGACAAGATTCCACTCCCATAATGCAATGCTCACTAGCGTACACACAGCCAGATCAGTGTCAAAGGCCGCTTTTAACAGAAGTGATACATGGTGGCTCGAAGGTGACCTCCGCAGAAGAGGACCTCAAACTCTTACAAAAGCTTGATATATTATATATAAGCAGACCTTGATTCGATTTATTTAATCCATCATGAGACATTAATGGCAAGATCAACTGTCGTATCGTATGCATATCGTATGCATATAATGTCTGTTGTGAAGCTGAACAGGAGAATAGAGGGAAATTTGAGAGGAAGAAAAGTATTTCTCAGATGTCCCACGTGTGACTTCAGAGTTAGTCTCTTATGCAGTCATCGTCAGGTGCAATAAACATTAATAAAAATCTGTTCAATCCCCTGCTAAAACATCTGCCACTGAAACATTATTCTGAACATCACCGTTTTGAAATGCTTGTACTTAGATGCTATTTTAGCAAGTAAGATTTCAATTTACAAATGACATTAGACTCATGTAAATACAAATATTTTGCTGTATTAGATTACATTTTATTCAACTTTATTTCATTGACTTTGTATTTTGCACAATGACTATACTGTTAACATTCAACCATAAGTGTATATATACTTTTCTTTTAAATTACATAATGGCAAAATGGCATTGAGGTACAAATGTCAAAGCAGTGTAAGTAATCACTGTAGACCAGAACACATGTTATGGAATATGTATATGTATATGTATATATGGCAATCTTTATGTGTAACATCTAAAATGAATAAGTAACAGCATTGCTGCAAGTACAGATAAAAATAATATAGAATTAAGATATATAAACAGTAGTGTATATGGTATGGAAAGGGGCACAAAAAAGTAAATAAGTTTAATGCAAGTATAAATAAAAAGTAAAAAAATAATATATATATATATATATATTTAGCAAGGATGCAGTCAATTAAGTTTCATAAATATTTCGTATTTTATATTACGGTTTTTACTGTATTTTTGATTAAATAAATGCATCCTTGGAGAGAACAAGAGACTTGTTAGTGTATATATTTATATATTAATGGCTACAAAATATTGAAATGACTTATAGGCAAATAAGTATTTCTGAGCTCTTAATGTGCACGCTCCTCCCAGCATTCCTCTCCTGTCCAAGAGCAGCTCCTAACCTCTTTCTGTCCCTATCTTGTTCATTTTGTAAGACGGATATCTGTTCTGACTCCACAACCACAATATTTGTCCAGAGCGGTAGCTAATAACAGGAGCACAAGAAGAGCATGAGAAAGAGCGAGGAGTGAGGGATAATTCTGTAAGTTATGGAAGAGAAGCTTAGTGTGGACTTAGGGCGCTCCTGCAGCGATAAATGCACTCACAGCTCTTAAAGGGCACGCTTGGGGTGAACATGCTGTGCCTAACTTGCCCCTGCGCCGTTCGTTTTCAGCCGCGATCACGGGGAGCCCTGCCCGCTGCCAATATCCTGCAGATACCATGTCCAATTTCCTTCCAGTTCATTGACTAGCCTAGATGCAGCGGCCTGTTGAGTGTGAGCTGTGTCTACTTAGTTTCATGTTGAATCATGTGAAATTCAGCACAAATACTGGATTCTTCTTCGATCTTCCATGCTAAAAATGTACAAATTACGCGCACACACACACACACACAAATATATGCATACTATATATATATATATATATATATATATATATATATATCTTACACATGCATTTTCTATTCCTCAGGAGTCTTTTCCCTTTTACTAGCTCTCTTGTCTCGTCCTGTGGATTGAAAGCAATAAAAGCGTCACCTTGAGTGATTTGTGCGCCCTTTGGCATTTTTTAGTTGAAAGACACTAGGCTTCTTTGAGTATGGACACCCGTGGACCATCCCTCACAGCCTCCACATTGATATATGCTGTGGTTTGTCCCTGCTCTTATTCGTGCACAGCTGTGGCAGGCAGCGGGCAGGAACAATGGTCGTCTCTCCTTTGGCCCACAATGCCACTCTTGTGCTGCCCTCTCTGGACTCTAAGGCGACCCCATCTCCTTTAGAATAGTGGGCAAAGGGAAGGAGCAATGGGAGAAGTGACTTTACAGGAGAGAGATGTTAAATGAAGATGGAAAAAGACAAAGCTCAGGGGTTGCAGAAATATTGGAGGAATATTTGAGGATAAACATGCAGTGAATAGACAAAGTGCTCCCTGCAGGGTGTTTGTCTTTGGTCAGGTAGTTCCTGGACTGAATCCCATTATCCAACACAATTGGCAGACACCTGCTCTTCACAGATGGCTATAGCAGGAGTCGATTTGCCACCATCTGTTCCATATTACAGAAAGGTGCTGCACTCTTCCTTAAATATTAAATAACAAGGAGAATCTCGACACGTCCAGCGGAATGCAGCTCCAAACGTTACTTTATCCCTTGGCTCTTGTTTGTCAAAATGGGTTGTTGCAGTCTATGTTTAGGAATTATTTGGCCTGCTCCACATACTTTGGCGCCCAAGGTCTGTGTTTTGCACAATAACGAGAATCTGTTTTTTGTGTGTGCCGGGCCACTTCTTTTTGCTACTATTGATTCACCAGGCAGATTTTTTTTTTGTTAGATTTGAGCTCCCTAATGAGCTGAACAAGTTCTCTGGTTCATCTTGAAAGGTCAAAAGCCCAAGGAAAGTGTTCAGGTCAAAAAAAGTTAGAGTATTTGACCTCTCTACCTAACATCTAACACCTTTAAACACGTTTGGCTTTTACTCCAACTGCCACCCTCGTTCTCCATCCAACTTGATTATTCCTATTGTCATAAGTCAAGATATAATTGCGAGATCAATTATTGATTGTTTTCTGACTTTGTTTATGCGAACTGCCAAGCGCAATTGTGTTTGTATTCATTATTTGAATATGACGTTCTCGTGAGGATTTGGTTGCATTCGAGAAGAGGGGAAGAACTTTGCTCAAGGCAAGAGCACATCTTCAATGTCAGATCACACACACACACTCAGGCCTCTAGACTTTCATCTGCAGCGATACCGAGATGCTCAGCAGCACAGTTGGAGGTCTCTAAGTTGGGGCAAAGGCTCCTCAGACAGAGCGTTTCCTCCACGCATACAACACACACGCACACGGAGACACGCACAGCACACTTGCTTTCGGCGTACTTGAATTATTCATGAAGGAACAGGACAAGAAGCTACAAATGAGGTTATGCAGACCTGCACTGAAACATATTGACTTCTCTCTGCAGGAAGATGATGTTCCTTTAAATCTGTGCCACTTCATTCTCTTTGAAATAAAACAAATTGGGAAGGTATTGTGTACCAAATAATAATAGAAATGTAAAATACACATGGTTACTGAAGAGCATGGTTAATGAAGCCATTTGCAGAATAAAAAAGAGCAAAAACTGTTATTTAGAAAGAAATGTCCTTTATATTTTTGTATTGCAGAAGAGGAGTCTACATCAGTACAGCTTCAGTCCAAGTCCAGCACATGCGGTGAATATGGAGCTATTATTGATAAATATTTCTGTGCTTATATTCAATACCAGTCAAAGTGTGGATTCGGTAAGTCTCTTATGCTTTCCAGTGCTGCGTTTATTTGATATTTTGAATAAAAACAGTAATATTATTACTTTTATTATTACAATTTAAAATAACAGTTTTTTTTATTTAATATATTTTAACCAAAATATTCTAATATGCTGCTTTGGTTCACAAGAAACATTTCTTATTATCTATGTTTTTTTTTTTTTTTTTTTTTTTTTCAGGATTCTTTGATAAATATAAAGTTCAAAAGTTCAAAACATTTTTTTTTTTTTTTTTACTTCTTACTGTCCCCAAACTTACACTACTACTATATTCTTCACTCAAAAAAAAAAAAAAAAAAAAAAAAAAAAAAAGTGAAGCTTTTTATACATAGTAACAGTTCTATTTAGAACTGTATCATCCTGAAGAACCCTTTATACACTGATCAGGCATAACATTATGACCAGGTGAAGTAAATAACACTGATTATCTCTTCATCACGGCACCTGTTATGCCGAGTTCAGACTGCACTATTTTCAAACTGGTCGGATCACTGCTCTTTTCACACTGCATGACTATTTGGGGTAGCATTCAGTCACTGCTGTGTTCACACTGACCGATAGATCGGCGACAGGAGGTTTCACACTGCATGACTGTACAAAAGGAAGAATCGCCGACAACTCTGTCTCATCCGCAAACTACGTTTCACAACCAAACACACGTGTGATGTGACAAGTAAACAATGCAAGATCATGCGTGCGTCAGACCGGAGTTCTTGCGTGAGACTGGAATTGTTATTAAAAATTATAAATTGCAGAAAGTTTGCGATCCAAGTTGTCTGTGTCCTGATTTGCAGCAAAAAGGAGAAAAAAGAAAAAAAGATTATGGCGGAGGAAATGGTTGGAGACACAGAATGATTGTGTTCTGCAAAGAGAGTCTGAGGTAAATAAATAATTTTGCAATGTGTGGCTGGTCAAGCAAATGTTTGTGCTTTGTTTCTGTTTGATATAATTGTAAATATATCTATTAAAATACTGATATTCTGGTCTATAACTCCTCCCTGAACCTCTCGCTGCCCTGTATCTTGCTCTCTCATTGGCTGTAGGCCATCGCCAATGTCATTTTCAGTCAGAACTCATTTCACACAGCAGGAGTTTGAATCGCAGACAGGTCCAGATATTTAGTATGCCAAATATCTCACGGGCGTCGGCGACTCATCGGCTCATCTCTCTGATCATGTCTTTGATCATTCACACTGCGTGACTTGTCACTCACGTGCACGAGCACCGATTTGCCTATGATTTTGGGCATTTGTCGCGATTTCGCAAAACCTGTCGGCGACTCAAAATCGGGGCTAAAATCGGGCAGTGTGAACTCGGCATTAGTGGGTGGGATATATTAGGCAGCAAGTGAACATTTTGTCCTCAGAGTTGATGTGTTAGAAGCAGGAAAAATTAGCGAGCGTAAAGATTTGAGTGAGTTTGACAAGGGCTAAATTGTGATGGCTAGATGAGCTCTTGTGGGGTGTTCCTGTTCTGCAGTGGTCAGTATCTATTAAAAGTGGTCCAACCGGCAACAGGGTCATAGGTGGCCAAGGCTCACTGATGCACGTGGGAAGCAAAGGCTGGCCTTTGAGTTACTGTAGCTCAAATTGCTTAGAAGTTAATGCTGTTCTGATAGAAAGGTATCAGAATACACAGTGCATTGCAGTTTGTTGCATATAGGGCTGCATAGCCGCAGACCAGTCAGGGTGTCCATGCTGACCCTTGTCCACTGCAGAAAGTGTCAACAGTGGGCACACAGTGAGCATCAGAATTGGACCACAGAGCAATGGAAGAAGGTGGCCTGGTCTGATCAATCACATTTTCTTTTACATCATGTGGATGCGGATGTGTGTGCGTTGCTTACCTGGGGAGCACATGGCACCAGGATGCACTTTGGGAAGAAGGCAAGCCGGTGGAGGCAGTGTGATGCTTCGAGCAATGTTCTTCTGGGAAACCTTGAGTCCTGCCATCCATGTGGATGTTACTTTGACACGTACCACCTACCTAAGCATTGTTGCAGACCATGTACACCCTTTCATGGAAACGGTATTCCCTGGTGGCTGTGGCCTCTTTCAGCAGGATAATGTGCCCTGCCACAAAGCAAAAATGGTTCAGGAATGGTTTGAGGAGCACAACAACGAGTTTGAGGTGTTGAATTGGCCTCCAAATTCTCCAGATCTCAATCCAATCAATTATCTGTGGAATGTGCTGAACAACCAAGTCCAATCCATGGAGGCCCCACCTCACAACTTACAGGACTTAAAGTTAAAGGATCTGCTGCTAACATCTTGGTGCCAGATATCACAGCACACCTTCAGGGGTCTAGTGGAGTCCATGCCTCGATGGGTCAGGGCTGTTTTGGCAGCAAAAGGGAGAACAATACAATATTAGGTCATAATGTCATGCCTGATCGGGTGTATGCTTAAATGGTTCTTTGTGATAGAGTTTAGGGTTCTTTATTCCCGCCTTTTTGTTTTTCAAATCTGTAACTGTCAAAGCCACCACTGTCAACACATTCTCAACAGGTAAATTATTTCTTTCTTAAAATGTCTATACATTTTAACTTTACATTTTAATTTTAATTATTGTAACTGGTTTTATACCAATTATGTCTTTTTCTCTTTTTGGTTTAATAGAACATGTGAGTGTGAACAGCTCTGTTCAATTAAGGATACACATCTTCTCTTCTCCACAAAGTAAGTAAAAGAGATACAGATTTTTTTACTATTATTACTTTATGCCTAAACATACCCAAAAAAAAAAAAAAAAAAAAAACATTAAAGCTATCTGATATCTTTATATCACTTTTTCCTTTTAAGTAAAGGGCTCACATTGTTCATTTTTGCTAATTTTAGCCTTCATAAACATAATTGTTTTTACATAATCTAATGTACAGACAAACTGTAACTCTAGACTATTGTGTATTTTAGATGCTGTCACATGCCACAACTTCATCATCTGCAGAGAGAAACTGCCACTCAAAATACAAAGAAAATGAAGGACTTAAAGACATCATAAAGGATTGTTAAGTTATTTCACTGGAACTTGGTCTACTTCATTACATCTATATGTCATTTTTATTTATGAATGTATTAACTAACAACTGTTGTTAGTGCACTGTCATTTTGCTACAATTGCCATGTCAATAAAAAAAGTACCTAATTGGCACAACATGCTGGGATTTATTTTTTCATGTAAAACCCAAGTAGAGGCAACAACATATTATATGACCAGGCCGATAGAAGACTAAAAAACAATATTAATAAATAATTTATACAAATAATATTAATAATACTATCATTAACAAGAAGAAGATACTAATATACTAATAATAATGAAAATAAACTATTATTTAAAAGGTTATAAAAAAACATTATTACCATTATTGTAAAAGTGTTACCAACGTATTTATATATATATATATATATATATATATATATATATATATATATATATATATATATATATATATATATAAAAGTAATAATTTGTATTTACTAAATATTAGTAAATTACTAAATAGAAGTAAATATTTACAATAAAAATATTTACAATATATAAAAACATTTTAAGAAATATAAATACACAGAGTATCATGTGAACACTGTCAGTTATTCTACTTGGATGTAGATAAAAATACTGCAGATGTAGATAATAATACACACACACACACATACAGTCACAGAGGTAAACCTGAGGCACTCAGCCGGTAATAGAGCAGACATAACAGCATGCTGGGTATTCCCTCAAGATGTCACATTAGATCAAACATAGAGTGAGCCAGAGAGAACGAGAGACAGAGAGAGAGCGAGTGATCCAGGAGTGCTGGCCTCAGGTGTACTGGCCACGGCTGTCTGCCAGACTCTGACGCGTGCCAGGTGAAACATGTCATCCACAATGTCTTTGCTTCAATGAGGCAAGAAAAGAGCTTCCCAGCTTCGGCAGGCTGAGGCGCAGGAGGCGGCCGTCAGCTGCAGGCTCTACCTGTCTGTGTTGGAGGGACGCTGGAGTGGATAAGTGGTTATGTAATTTGTTGTTGAGCAGCAAATTACACGCTCTGTAACTTTTACCCGCCCAGCCAAACATGGGGCAAATGGTGGTGTGTCCTATGCAATTACAAGCGAGGCATGAATATATGTGATGCGAACGCAAGGTGTAATTTGTTAATGAATGGTAATACTTTGCCCATGAGCTCTCTGTAGGTCTGTTAATTACTTCATTTGTGATTCATGGTTAGGCATGATTACCTAGAAAAACACATCCTGACACAGAAGAGTCACTGTTCACTGCTACAAGTAACTCAATACAAACTGCTGTTTGCTAAATCTGATTGGATGAGACAAAATCATTGTAAAAAAGTACACATGCCAATAGAATTCTACAGTAAGTTGTGTGTGCCTTGGAAATGGAAACTAACAAACATTGAGAGACATTTATTAAAACAAGAAAAAAAAAAGAAGCAAGTTTCATCAATCTAAAAATGAACAGCATTTATTAATCTGGGTTAATCAATAATCAATATCAGAAAGATTATGGTAATTATTAATGTTAATAAATCTAGTTGTTTATTGGTGATTAGACTAAGCATTACAGTGATTATAAAGTGTTTTATGTGCGCCGCTTCATTTTATGTCTATGAGCGTCACTTATCTGTGGTAAAATCATTGTAACACATAGCCTCTCTACCTATCTGTCACATTATATGTAAATTCAGATTTAAGGTAAAAGAATAAAAATAAAAAAGGAATCAGCTCAAACATTTTCTACACTGTCACTGTAAAAAAAAAAAATCAACAAGCCACAGTTAAGACCTTTCTCACATGCATAAATGGATTGAGAGCTTGCTAAGGGTGAGTCCCTGCAGGGCCCTTTGTGCTTTTGAATGATGGACTATCTTCAGAGCAAACCTATAAGAACATCATGTCAAATGCCACGGGCCATATCCGCAAACATGCTGCCAAATACCTCCAGAACCAGCAGATCCCGCCAATGTGAATCCTCAGCCTGCAGGTGAAATGGCTATTTTTGCAGCAGATATGTGATTATACATATGATTATACTCAATATCTGATCTTTAGCATAAAAGTATTTCAGTGAGTTAGACATCTGAGCCTCCGACTTTTGCGCTCTTCATGTTTAAAAGTTGAAAGATATGAAGCAGGCTTTGCATTAAGTATTTAAAGAAGGAAATTTTGATGCCTGAACTTGAATATATAGAGGATACCACATTAAAGTTTTATTACAAGGAATAAAAGTACCTAAAGCAAGATGTTCGTACAGGAGAGGCGCCGATACTTGGATTAAATGATTAATGAATTCTGGAGGGAATACTTGCGAATCTTAAAAGCCCACGCTGCAACTGGTGAAATGGTTAAAAAGAAAGAGAGGCTACATATTCCATGCCGTGCGTCAAACACACAGACGGAGCGGATGAATCTGTTCAATTGTTCTAAAAAACAAACATCTTCATTTACTCATTACCAAAGAACAGATCTCATTTAGCACCGTCAACCTTTCGCGTGCCTCTGAATTATACACCAATTTTCCTTACATTTTGAACCGAATCAATTATTTTTTCACAGATGACCAACAAACACTTTTGTTTGTTATGCTAGTGCGGTAATATGGCAAACACATATTTCAGTATTTAACTTAATCCCCGCTCTCTTTGTTTACAAGAGTCCCGGTCCGGACTAAAAGGAGGCTGCAGGCCTCAAATTGAAGTCCTATGAAAATACATGAAGTTAGAGCAAATGTTGGCCAGAAGCGTTAGTGGCAAAAAAAAATTCTTCCACAAAAATCTCCCGAAAGTTGACATAACTTCAGGTCCTGACTAACAGCCCAGTGGGAAGAAATGAGTTTCAGTGCAGTTTTGGACTGTTTTCCTTAAACTGAGCTGTGAGCATTTTGGCAGACATTTCTGGTGCTCTTTCGGAGGTCCTTTGCCTATGTGAATGCGAGTGATGCTTCTGCCAAGGGTAGCAGCGAGAAGTCTAAAATCCTGGAGAGTAAGATGCAAGGCCTACATTAGTTATGTGAGCTTAGCCAAGGCTCTGTTTTTCTCCCTGGCAAAAGTTGTTTTTATCAGGCCCCTGTCAGGCCCATTTGATAGCACACTCCTTTGGTTTTACAACTGCTTTGGCTAAAGAGAGACAACCCACTGAGCGATGGAAATGGCGCACACCCAGACCGTATCTGCGAAGACCGTCAGGTCACAGCCAAAAATGTATTGCATTTTACCTTTATCAGCTTCAGACTTTGATTATACAAGAGCGATACATGTGCAGGAGACATCTGATATCCGAGATATCCAAACTGGACGGAACCCAGACTTGTTCTGTAAGAGCTTTGCGAGGCATCCAGCTACAAAATGGAGTTTCCAAATCTGTAATTGTGTGCTGTTCAGAGATTTTTGTGGAATGTATAAAAGGGTGAATTGGATGATTTTTGCAGAATGGGACAACACCCACAATGCCGTGTTGGGACTCGCACTGGGCCATGAGACTCGGATCCAACTGAAGAGTAACAGCATCGTTAAGCTGTCCAACTTGGGATAGTTAGGAACAGGCAACGCTCCAAATATGGATAGAGAACAACATCCTCTGGTTGACGACTTCGAGCCATCATTTTATGAGAAAAATTTCAATCCAGAGATGTCCTTGATGTTGGAATTTGGAAATATTATGTGATGACTAGGGTGCATCACAGTAACCAATTTCATATCTAGATGATATGAATAGATCTTATGGACAGCAATTCTAAAACAAACACAAGCTAAGTATTATTAATATTTCATACGTTTGTCATGATCATGGCCTGTGTTCCCCTGTTTTGTGTTGGACTCTTATTTTGAAGTATAATTATGTTCCTTTGTTCAGTTTCTGGGTTAGGTTTTGTATTCCTCTTCAACCTTCCAAAACTGGATCCATGAGCGGTAGAGCAGGACTACAATACCTCACCCAGAAACTGAGCATAGGAACAAAAGGAATATAATTATACTTCAAAATGCGAGTCCAGCACAAGCCTGGATCATGACAGCGTTTACATAACAGCTCTGATATTTACATACTCATTTCAGATTTTAATTTAAATTTTCAAAATTAATTGGTTGGCTGGTTGGTTTGAAAGCAACCTTGAAATCTCTATATATACTTTTATATATATATATATATATATATATATATATATATATATATATATATATATATATATATATATATATATATATATATATATATATATTTTTTTTGTTTTTTTAATTTACATTTTATTTTATTTACAGTAATGGTCAAAAGTGATGTTGAAGTTGAAGTTGAAGTTTATTTGTCATTACACATGTACAAGTACAGTATAACGATGTCCATCTTAGGAAAGTGGAAATGTTTACCCTTTATTCGAATATTGTTAAAAATGTGTTAAAGATTTTGTAATCATATTACATAGTGGTGCTTGGAGTCAATTGTTTTATTTGCGATAATGCAATTAAATATTCCAAATTGCTTTACAGACATATTTTTTGGCCAGGTTGTTATACAAAGAAATTATGAACATGCAAAAACAAGAGAGAACCAACAAAATATTAATAACCTGTGAGTAATTTCCTGTGAGCTTTTTGTTTGTTTTTTTTTTCATATAAAAAAAAAAATCTGTAGCTGTAGTTTGTCCTTTTTTCCAAACAATATTGTCAGATAAATAAACCAAGTTTAGTGTTTTATTATTCCCACAAATTTCAAATAATTAAAAGATACACTATGTAACTTTTTTTTGTTGTTTTTGTTGTTCAAAATGTGTTTTTGTCTGATTCACTATGGTACGCCTATTATAAGTGTTTATGCTTTAGACCTGATGGGATGGTTTTCGTGGGAAATTGCGTACATGCATCACTCGCCTGTGCGTGTCTCGTCATATCCGTAAATAGAGAAAAGTTGCTCTAGCTACTTTGATGTATATGTGCGGAAGTGGAATCAGTTAGTTGTCACAACAAGCAAGAAAGGTTGACATGGAGCACGCTAAATCTTGAACCTCCGGAGAATCACGCTTTTTAAAAAAAATGTCAAACAGAGGAGTGTCTTCTGGCAAAAAGAGAACGCAACAGAGCTTGGAATAAAATGAGAATCAACATTGGCTTGGCATTGAACAGGTATGGTATTTTATTAAACAGATACATTGCCTTATGTAGGTCTGTGAGCTAATTGTTAAGCTTTACTATCTATTGTGAAGGGTCATATTCATCTGCAAAGTCACTCAGAGCGAAGCACAACCAAAATAATGTTCTTCCGCAAAATGCATGCAGTTTCGTTTTTTTAACCGGTAGAGGGCCAAAGGTGACTAAGGCGCCTTTAAAAAAAATATAATATTTTCCTCATGTTTCAATGATTTAATTAAACTTGTAGGGTCCTAAAAATATCCCATCTGGACATCACTTTTTGCCACTTTCTACATTATTATTATTATCGTCAAAATTTCAGACGGATCCATTTAAATAATTAATATTAAATTTCGTAAATTTTTGCATGTAAATATTAAAACTGTGGGACGTATCACCGCAAAGCTCCTCGTAACTCCTCTCAACAAAGCTGGAAGTCAAAAGCAAAGTTAGTAGCAGTTCCAGCAAGAGCGGAGTTTAACCAGGAGCAGATGGATTCTAATCCTAAGGGTTTCCCTTTGCTTCCGGAGTCACCCACGTCCACAGGTGCTCGCCTCTTCTCCCCCCGTCCCCATTTTAAATCCTCCCCCTCCATTTCCTGTAAAGCAGGTGCAATGTTAATCCCTACTGGGGGTCAGCGTGGCAGCATGCCTCTGGCTAGACCTCCACCTGCTTATGTTGAGCAATACCCATCCACAAATGTATTCTCTTATGGAAATAATCATACTCTGATTGAGGCTAAAATAAAGATTTGTACAAATGTAGCATCGACATACAGCAGTGAGGCTGACCTTTCTAATGTACAACGCATAATCTCTCTTTGCAAAAATGTAAAACTATAAAAACAAGAATAAATAATTGTTTAAATTATTGAATTTGTAGAGAATGCTTGAAAGTCTGCCATTTGTGTTTTGAACCGCCAATCAACCAGCGAGTCATTTCACTCCCTACTTCCTGCCTGAGTGATCACCTCTCGCCTTCCTGTCACTCAAACATCACATCGCAAGTATTTCTGAGAAAAGGGGGGAGTCAGCTAGCGCCTCAAAGACGGCATGTGTCAAAGAGCCGGACTTTTCACACTTGAAAATGTACATGCAAAATTTCATTTAAAATTTGATTACACACATCTTCTTCTGCATGCCAAGATAAAACAGCATAGCTGACTTATAGCACGGTGGCCCATATTTTCATCTAAACCAGTCAAAAGAAGTTCACCAGCTGGAGTGTGGCAGAGCTAGAATGTGGAGTCACATGTTGGGATAAGTTACAGATCTGTGAGATTACTGCAGATGGTCCATGCAAATAATTCAAATGAATCAAACATGTAACAGCACTACTCATTCCTTCCATCATGAAATTATCTAATTCGACTCCTAAGACCAGTTAAGGCCTATTTTCACTTAGTCACTTCATGCATCTTGATTGATTGCAACCGCTGTTATGTGTCACATTTTGCACGCTTTCGTATATTGAAAAGTTTACGTATATGTGTGGGGGGTTTTCAAGTTTTTGGTTGCCATGATCTTCCTGAATTTTAAGGCCAGATATACAGTTTTATGCATAAAAAGTCAAGACTAATTTATATGTGTGAGAAAAACAAGTGCACGTTAAGAGTAAAATGTGTGCAAATGTAAATAATTGCCTATTATATTGTTACTGTACTAAAGCCAAAACGAATATATTCTGCAAATATTATCTGGTAAATAGTTACTTTGTATTAAGCTGAAATTACCTTGTATCTTTTTTCGACCTATTGCGCGTTAGATTTATAAGCCTTTTTAATTCAATTCAATTTTTAACAATTTGTTCAGCACATTTCTAAATAAATGTTGTTAAGCAGCCATACCTTTTTGCATTAAATATTTAATAAATATGTTTTAACCAAAAAATATATATTTTGTAAGAACATTTTCTTTCAAATGTTCAAATTTCTCCAGCAGACCCTGCAGTGGAGCCCAGTTTAAAAGCCTCTGCCTAAACAAACGTGCATTTAAACATGTTCTCTAAAAATGTTTTGTGATTGGTTCGTTGTCTGTCTTCAGTGCTCTTAGGGGCATTTACACTTGTTCTTTTCATTACCAGAAAGCTATATTATCAGTAAAAACACATGAACCAAGTGCAAATAGCTCCTTTGTCTGACTCCACTTATGCTTGGTCCATACAACTCAAAGCACAACGCCATCTCTAAATTCTATTGATTGATAAATGCTTGTTAATCAATAAGCAGACACATTCTGCTGATTTCCCTTCATTTTCCCATTTTACTTTCAAACCCTTACAGGCATGCTATCTTAACCACAGGTATCATGTCTTTCTGAGACAGTTTCTTAAGCAACCCTCCCTAACCCTCCCTCTAGTTTTTCTTTTGCAATTCTTGTACTTTCTTCACCGCTGTCCTCAAATGAGGTAAAAGGAGAAACAGATAGAGGTGAAACTGCTACTTGTGTTTCTGTATTGAGAAACTCAAAGACAGCATTCCAGTTAAGGTTCAGCCTCCACAAAAACCCAACTGCATTATCAGCATGATTCACTACCCAGATCTCTGCGCTCAAACTTTGCCAGGTACATCGTTCGGCCGACTGGATTGCGACAGGCCACTCTTGGCTCAACCTTAGTTCCCTCTCTCTTAGTTTCATGAGGAAATTAAAAGGGAAGAGGTAACTCTAATCAGAGGTTAAATTATTTTTAAACATCTGGTTAAGCATGTTGTGCAAAAGTCAAAGAGGGAAACAAAAGTTAAGTCTCATGTAAACGAACAAAACCGTAGGAGACGAAGGTGAAAAACTTCAGTTCATACAATCAGAATTATCATGTCCAGTTGGAGCCCCTCGGTTTTGAATAAAAGTAGATAACAAAAGAAACAAAAAAAAATTTATATATTTATATATATATATATATATATATATATACACACACACACACACACACACACACACACACACACACTCGTACAACTAACATTTTATCCTAATAACCAAACCATATATAGGTCTACTGGTCATGTATTATATCACCTACAGACAGAACTGCCAAAAAAACTGCATAATACTACAACATTTAT
The DNA here is from genome assembly GCA_018749465.1 of Paracanthobrama guichenoti. Classification (NCBI taxonomy): domain Eukaryota; kingdom Metazoa; phylum Chordata; class Actinopteri; order Cypriniformes; family Gobionidae; genus Paracanthobrama; species Paracanthobrama guichenoti. The sequence goes on from CM031951.1 coordinate 17,765,038, forward strand.
TTGCAATAGCATAGCTACGTGTCTAACAGTAACGGGACGTGTAAATAAAACACCAACAAAATGGAAGGTGTTATATAAGGGAAAATCAACAAATCTCTATGAAACAAAATTTCAGGTCTTTGTAGACTACAGTAGAAAAATATGATTGTCATTGTTCTAAGCGCTTGATTACACAACCACAACCGCCTGTGGTTCCCTCAAAGAAAAGTCACTGCTCTCGCAAACCTTTACCACAAAGTTACAGCCTTATTATGCCAAATTACTGCATGCAATCTTGGGCCTTAAAGGTAGCTCATCATGCACTGATGAAAAACACATGAACAAGCACAGGCCTTCATTTCACTATTAAGAATGATTACAATCGCACCAGGGGCGAGTCCTGTAAGACTAGCAGTCATTTGCGTTAATTACCCAACATTATCAACAGAGGAACTGCGTTTGTCGAAACCTGTCTGATTAGGGACAGAGAGAGACACTGGCCTCATGGGAACGAGAAACAAATGTTCTCCCCTGATTTCTGTTTGTGTAGTCACAAAGTTGCCTTGAAATGCCCTAAAAGTCATCACATTTGCATGTTTTTTTCCCGTCTGGTGTAATCCTGATTAATGTCCTCGGTCCTTAAGAAATTGTTAAAGTTTGACCCGTCCCATTGTTTATATTAGTGCTGTCAACTTGGAAGTAGCGATTAGAGGAAATTGGCAGGTTTTTTGATGTCTCATAATATATGATAATTTATGCCAGTGGGAAATCATGCACACATAAATGGCACCAGATATAAGTTGTCTGTCTGAAGCAAACTTGTTTACATCAAAAGTACAGGAACATTTTATTTTATAGCGATATTCAAATTACATTTTTTGCGCACAAGGTGCTCAACGTATTTAGTCATTTATTCTCTGGTTAAATTGTAGTTTTAAGCTTGCTTTATAGACTGAAAAGTCTTCTTTTTTTTTTTTTTTTTTTTTTTTTTTTTAATCTAAACAGGTAAAAATAACCGAAAGTCTTAAACTTCGCCAATCACATTTGTTTCACATTTTGTTGAATAATTTGTCAACACGTTATTGCAGACTGCCAAGGAACATGTGGGTGGGAATTGTGCTTGAAGTATTATAGCAGGGTCGAGTACAAAATGCAGTGTTACAAGTTTTAAGCCCACAGATATATTTTAGTTCTTCCTGTCATTAGTAGTGATATCTCCCCCAATGCTAATGGATCTGTAAAGCATTACCATAAATCTAACCTCCCCCATAATATCAGAGTTCTTATGGGTCACTGACTCACTAGATTCTACTTGATGCCTTCACACTGTGTTAAAAGATACAAGCCCAGTAGCCTTGTGTAATTCATTTCTAATGCTACGCTCTAACCTTTCAGGTTGCACTGCTACCTAATAAGACATGTACACACATGACGTTTATAGGCCCCTTGAAAAACACATTCAAATATGAGTAATATCGCTTTGACAGCAATCTGCATAAATTCAAATGCAGCCTGAAGCATACATTGGCCTCTGTTTAAAATTCAGAATTATCCCTCTTTTAGCACACACACTATGGCATCTGTCCTCTAGAATTACCGCATGAAAAACGGCACCTCGCTCTCATGCAAATGGCAAGTTTTGATGAAATAGTGTGGATTGTGTCAGATTCTCATCACAAAGAGGTGTCTAGGGCCACATCCAGGTCTCAGGCAAAACATATTCAAGCATGTAAATTTATTGACTAATCTTGCTGCTCTTGTTAACAGGGCAGATATTCTTATGCACTAAGGAGGTTTATCAATTTTTAATAACTTATTTGAAATTTCATAAGGGAGAAATGATATCTTAACAGAGAGGGGGGGGGAAGCATGACATTTCCATTGATGTTGTTTTTATTAGAGAAGGTAGACCACAGAGAGACTTGGACCACCGAGAGACGCATCAAATGCACACAAAGCCCCTGCTGAATCAGCTCTCAGGAGTGTTAAGAATATATGAATCACGTTTATTTAACAGAGCTGATTTGACACTCAATATGATTATTATGGCTATCAATAGATTCAAATTCATAAAAATTATTATTATGTCAAGTAATTAATTGAACTATAAAAAACAATATTACAAAACAATATTTTAGTTGTCATCAACTTCCACTCTCTGTATTCCATCAGCAATATTTCTTTATTATATGATACACACACAAACACAGACACACACACACACACACACACACACACACACACACACACACACACACACACACACACACACACACACTGTTCAAATGTTTAAAACTGTAAAGAAAACAGAAAATGTACAGGTAATTTATCCAGGATAGTATCCAGTATTTTTACGGAAATTTACGTTAACCCTTAAAACACAGCCTAATGCAATGCGTAAATCAAAATACAGGTAAAACACATGTAAAAAAAAAAGAAAAAAGAAAAAAAAAGTAAAACACACACACACACACACACAAAAACAATACGGAAAATTCCTTAATTTTTATTCAGTACATCGCGCCCTATTTTTACGTATTTTTAAATGCTTTAAATTTAAACCAAGGCTGCATTTATGTGACCAAAAATACAGTAAAAACAGTAATACTGTGAAAAATTACATTTTAAAATAACTTCTATTTTCTTTTGTAATATATTTTAAAATCTAATTTATTCATGTGAGGGCAAAGCTGAATTAACACTGCCATCAATCCAGTCTTTAGTGTCACATGTTACTTCAGAAATTCCAATATGCTGATTTGCTGCTCAAGAAACATTTCTTATTTCTGTCATGACAACTCTCAAAAGTGTTTGGCATGGTAATGGATATGACAGTGTTGTACGGGACTCTTTTCACAGACTGTGATGATGCGTTTTATTGGTCATCAGCACTATAAGTCCTGCAAACTTTTTTATTTAAAAAACAAATATGTACATTTATAACACTATACTTTGTATTATATTACCCTTGCATAAAATTGGATAAAACTAGTTAAAAAAACAGCGGCTATGGGAGTGACGGTAAAGTTGACATCTTTCTCTCCTGACTGCCATTATCAGTCTCTCTATATTTTTTTTCCTCTCTTTTAAAGTTGTGAAAACACTTTTGTGGAGTCTTTCTTTTGCTATTTGAGCAAATGGGGGCGCAAAAACATATATACAATGTATTCTCTCATTCACCGCTATAGACGTTTACCCATCTATGATGACTTCCTCTTCTGAGAAACCCGGAAATGTAAAAAGGGTCAATACATACACAAACTGCTGCAGTGAGCAAGACAGACATGCTGCTGCTGTACAAAATAGCATACATGAATTACCCGTAGCAGATCTATACAGGTGGAGCTGGGGAAGGTGGAGGGTTACTGAAAGCAAAACCAAGTATTTTGAAATTTGAGCAGCGAGCTCATTGGCTAATGATACAGCACAATCAGCTGGGCCCAATAGAGAATGATGTGATTGCAAGCAGAATGAGTTAAAGATATCAGCCTGCACCATCTAAAGTTTCATGACAACTTTGTATTATTAACTGTGTTAAAAACAGTCATGCTGCTTAATATTATTGTGGAAGCCATGATACATTTTTTTTTTCAGGTTTCTTTGGAGTTCTTGCTGAATAAAAGCATTTCTTGATTCATACTCCAGAATTAGTTCATGAGTACTTAAAACTGTACAGGAAGTTAAATATAGTGAGTGGCAATTAAATGGGCCTGAGAGAATGATAGGAGTGAATTATGTCCTAGACGACTGTGTCTCCCCAGGGGTGGAGGTATTTGTTGCTGTAATAGGAAGCGTTTGGTCAGCAGTGAGCAGCTGAAGTGAGCAATCAGGTCCGTGGCAGATTACCTTACCCAGACGACAGGCCTGCTGGGAGCGTCCTGATCTAACGGCACCTGACATGCCTTCCCACAGCTCCCTGCATGTGACTGTGTGTTTCTCCCTGTATGTGTGAGTATTTATTTGCATGTGTGTGAGAGTTTAGGGTCTGCTGGCTAGTGATAGCTGGTGAATCACAGGTTTTGCCAGTCTGGTGGGTTGGCATTTTTTGGGTGGAAAGGATTTGAAAACAAAAGATTTAAAATTCCGCAAGAATTTACCCCCCAAACTACCCACACAAAGCGCTTTATTTACCCGAATAGGAAGCGACTGTAGTGGTTCAGTCTCCTTAAGCCTTTTCCTCTATCAAAACATTCATGGCCTTCAACTCGGCCCCTCATGACCCCAGCATCTGTTTGAGGAAATGGCCCTTGTGCATCATGAACTAAGATGAACTTTTTCCTGTGGCCTTGAATGAGAAGGTCATTAATGGGATATTATTCCAACAAACTCTCTCTCCATATCACACCCAACATAAAGTGGGTTCCATTTGTGTCCCTCATATGTGTCAAAAAAAATTAAGTTAAATTAATCTGCATGAGCGGTATTTCATTTTTATTTTATTATAAAGTCTTTTTAAAAAAAAAAAAAAAAAAAAAAAAAACACCTTGTAGTTTCATGACCTTTTAGCACAAGGATTTTATTATCAAATTGTTAATGTTAATTCTGTTGCTTTTCTCTGAGGCAATTAGATGGACGGACGGACTCCAAGTCAAATGAATCCATATCATTTCCAAAATCAACTGAAAACTGTTCTTTACTGATATATCACAGCTTGTTTGTATGCTTTCTGACAACGCCAACACTGTCAGAACGAGGCATATGTTCATCCGACTGCACATAATTTGCTTAGTGACATTGTAATCTATGTAAATGATTTTTAAGATGAACACAATAAAGCCCTCTCATTTTGTAACGTAAATAAGTATGCATGAACAGACAATTAGAATATGATAATGTAAATATCAATCAAATCGTGGGGAAAACATGTCAAAGCTAATTGCCCATCTATTTGATTGCCAATAGCCACAAGCACTGTTTTTCTCATACAGTTTTATTCATTTTGAAGTTTACCATGTAGATGAACTTTGTGCTGGCCGTTTGTCAGATTTCGATTAATATGGTGCGATGTGCTGTTGAACAGGCTTACAGTTTGAACCACAGGAGCACCTTCAAATGTGCATTATTGAGTGTCAAACGACACACGGCATCTCAAACCAACAACAAGGGGTCATCATGCCATTGTTTATTCTCCAGTGTCTAAAAACTGCATTGTTCTGCTTTTTTAGTTTTGTGGACCTCATCAAATCAAGTGACAAATGATATTAACAAACAGTTACACTTCAAAGTGCTTAAAGGAAACATCCATTAGCAATATATGATTTGCAATTTGGTCATTATAACATTCATTTATATTTTCAGTCTTTTTATTTATGTGGAATGTGGCTAATACTTAGTTTGAATGCTTCTTTTAGTATTACATTTCTCCCACAGCCTATTTGCTCAATTTTGTTCTCAAAGTTAAATCGTATCTACTTAATTCCACACAAAGTTGGAGGGGGGAAAATGCTCCTTTTTCCTTTTTATTTATTTATTTATTTATTTTTATAAATGAATAAATAATTTGATGATTCAAGCATAAGTCCTTGATTATCTTTGGTTATTGTGGTACAAACACAATACAGTTTAACAAATCTAAAAGTGCATTTTCATATTAACCTAATATTCAGTGTATTTTGTTCTAAACAAATCAACAAATTGTATTATTTATTTATTTATTCTTCTTTTTCTTTCATCATAAGTTTCCCTTTCTGGCCTGTCTATTTTTGCACATTTTGTGCATTTTTTTCAAGCTTGCATTTTGTCTTTTTTTTTTTTTTTCTTATGTGCTAAGAAGTGAACTCAAATACATTTTTGTCAAGGAATTAAGAAAATAATTAAGTGATTATTCAAGAAATAGCTCCGCCCATCTGCCTTTGGTTGAACAAACAGATAATCCCACCCCTTAACACACCATTGGTTGAGTCAGTGTTGCTGCACCAGGTCAATGCACATTAGACTTGGATAGGAGACAGTATTTTAACATCAAATAATACAAAAAATTACACACATCACACTTACAACAAGGTCTACAAAATAATGGCCACAGCGAGGTCAAAGGTACACACCTGACATTTCCTGCTTTTCCTGTTTCTAATTGGCCATGTCCGACGTTTACATTTTTAAAACCAGGGGAAGTGTGGCATTTACCCTTATATAAACACACAACGCCATTCAGGATGCAACAGCTGTCGAAGATTTACATGCCGCATGCCAACCAGTGCCGCAAACTTGCATCATTAGAGTGTAAATGCTCAGACAGCAAGGTACCTGCAGCATGTCACTCACTATATTTGTTATTTGAGCAGACGTGAGTTGAAAACATGAAAGCCAGCAAGAAGCATGCAGGAGTGATTTGTGACTGTATTTTTAGCTCAATGCTGTTAATTTACTATTTTAGTTACAGCCATGATTTATAGAAGATATATTTTCATTGCGGCTGAAACGGTGCATCATGAAAACGTATACATGTATAAAGTATACATTTAAATATTTAAAAATGCAATCGACACAGGAACTTTTCGTGTTTAATGTAAATCGTGCCGTCATTTGTATTTAACAAATCAAGCAGTTCTCGTTTTCACATATAACCTAAGGATTCATCGGAAATTGAGAAGCCTATAAATTACACGAAACAATCAAGTTCCCTAAATCAGCACTAGAGTTCCCTAAAGGCTTGTTCCATACTGTCGTTTCACATTCTCTGTCAAGTTTTTCCCTTTCAAACACACACACACACACACACACACACACACACACACACACACACACACACACACACACACACACACACACTGCAGAACAAAAACGTACACTGTGATTTTCTCATTGAAAAATGGCTGTGAGCAGTGAGCACCTATGAAAAGCTTCAGAATTGTATTTCCCCACATCATTTATTTTCTTTGGGCTGCCGAATCTTTCTCCCATGCTTCATGCTCTGGCTGCGGTGAGCTGAGAGAGAACAGGACACGCCTAAAAAACCCTAAAGTGTCTCTGGTGGCCGGTGTCAGTTGTGCACAGAGATTGTGGTCCTTGGCCCCGACCCAAGGATTAGGTGTTCCAGGGAAGAGAGATTTCTTGGCCCTCGCCAATCCCCAAGAGTGCTTTGGGAATTGTGTGTTTGTGTATATGTGCCTTTTCCCTCCTCCCTTCCCACCTCCTCTGCACTTGAGTTTTACGCCATCTTCCTCCTCCTCAAATGCCCACGATAGCACGCGGATGGCATAATCAGGGTCTGCCCTGGCTGGGTGGGTTTAAAAAAGGCTGACAAAATGTAGCTTGGATTGTGAGGGGGGACAAATCTTGTAATATAGTCAAACAGAGCGGGAGAGCGAGAAGGGGGGAGAAAGAGAGAGAGAGAGCAGTCAAAGAAGTGAGTGGTGGGGGATCTTGGGCAAAGGAGGTAAGACAGGATATGAAAACAATGGACTCATTGTAGAGAGATGATAGAGGGATGAAAAGGAGATCGGTGGAACACAGCACCATCTACAGGCTGATATGGCACACCATCAGATGATCGCAGGAGGACGTCCAGAAGTGGGTGGGATGGCGTTTCCTTTCATGACTGGATATCATTTGTGATTGGGAAGAATAAATTATGAATTCACTGTAGTGATACGGGTGAAATCGCTTTGATAAGAGATGGATTCTGATGGTTTTATAGTTGCAACATGAGAAAGAGTGAGTCAGTTTGAAACCCTCCTGACGTGTTTCCACATAAAAGGCTTCGACAAACAAGAGAGAGGTGACCTATAGTGACAAAATGCATTCTTCTCCATTTCCTGCATTTTTATGGGCTGCACATGAGAAGCTTGAATTTCAAATGGAATAGTTGTATGAATGCCAGCTCTGACGCTTCCGCTCTGCTCCTAAGTCCCTCTTTCTGTTCTCCAGGTGACTGTTTTCTAGCCCCTCCACCTTTCCTGTGCCAAAAATGCCAACTGTAACAACAAAGAGTGGCAGATGCCAAGGGAATCCCAGACGAATGACCTCCGTGAAGCCGGCCTACCAAAGAGAAGCAAATATTTACCCTGCATGTTTGAACCCATGGCGCGGTGCCACGACTGCCCCTCGGAGCACATACCGGGCCGATAGGCTTACTCGTCCTCCAACTTTTCTCTCGAGGACTTCTTGGTACACCCTACATGACGGCCAGCTAAAGTCTTCTCCATTTTCAACCATCACGTAATGGAGAGGAACATGTCAGAAAAGGGTATGTTTAAGGAGATATTCCAGGTTCAATACTAGTTAGTTCAAACATAATTTTGATTATCACAAAGATCAATTGGTTCATCTCTCTTTTTCTTTAAAAAAGAATAGATTTTTTATAAAATGTTATAAAGCTTAATTGAAATAGTATAGGGATAATATGCTAATGTGTTAATATGTTAATGTGATTCTCTCAGTGGATTTATTTTATAGACTAAGTTATAATGCCTTAAAATGATTATTCAAACAACACAGCTAAAAATAGTATATACATTTTAAGAGAAGATTTAATCTAAGTGATTTTATAAAGTAACATTTCTGTTTTCAAACCCCAAAATCTGCCCTATTCAATTCTATTGTAAGTGACTCAACATAGTTTAAAGTTTGTGATAATCAACATCATGCCACAAATGCTGTCAATTTAATCTTGTTCTGCACCCAGAACATACCTTTATTTTTTCCCTTTTCTTATCAAACTTTTTTACATTTATCAAACAATTTCTCAAACTCAATTTAAAAGGCCTTATTATTACCCGTGCTGACTCTTATTCCATTCAGGTCCGACACATCCCAGAGCTCAGCCGCCCTGAGACCAATGTCTCCTTACGGGGCACGGACTTCAAAGTCCATTTTGGATGGACTGATCTGAAGAATGCGAACCCGTCTCTGATAACCAACAGAGCAGCCGGGATCAGTGGAGAAGCCACCAAATGAGATCTCCTGGGCATCAAACACACACAATACATAAAATATGTGCATATATTAATGTGCTGTTCTATTCTTCTGTCGAGGTGAAGTTGGTTGAAATATGCTGACAGTCTTGGCTGTGCAAGATTTACTTTTCTGTCATCATTGAACAATTATTCATGGAAAACACTACAACATTGGTTGTAGTTTTCCTCGGCTCGTTGACTCAGACTTAGACTTTTGAAAGAGTTTGCAGGTCATACCAGGGTGCAACAGCTGCAAGACAGCACATCCAACCCACCTGTGCACTCCATGGCCCCATAACCCAGCATCATCATCCATCAGATTAGCATGTCCACTCCAAGAAATGAGCTCTCAAATCAGCCTTTAATCCCTCAGGAGAAAAACAACAACAGCAACATGGCACCATATAGGACAGATGTGCAAAACCTTAACCTGGGACAAGAAAACGGCCACTTTGACACTGTGTGTCAGCCATCATTTTAACAAAAAACAAATAAATAAATAAATAAAAAAAATAAACCTGACTTAATCTGATAAAAGGTTCCAGATTAGGTGCGGTGCAAATTGAGAAACTCTGATAAACTTTGAATGCCTGCCAGGATTAGGGTATTGTGCTTCAATCTCCCACCGTGCTGGATTGTAATCCCTGTATCCTGTAGGAGCAGTCATCAACTACATGGTCGGGAAGCGGGGGTTTAGAGGCAAAATGGAGTACAATGTATTGAGCTCTGTTGAGAAAAAAATATCAGAGGCTTCAGCGGATCAGTGGATATGGAATCAATCACTAGAGCAACTGAATTTATGGCTCTACTAAGCTTGTTCAGGTGGGGTTTTGAGAATAGTGACCCAAAGGAAAATGTTTAAGAAATTCTTCAATGGTAAACAAAAAGTAACTTTTTTACTGAAATATTCCACATCAAGCTCCATGTCGAAAATGCATGACTCCAGGAGTTGGCATGCGGCGGCGATTCTAGCCTGCTCAACCCACGCCGTCTCTAAAGACCCTTAAACCAAAGCAAACGTTTCAACAACATTTCCATCCATTTCTACTCTAACAGTGTGATGAGAGCAGGTTAAAGCTGTAAGCCATCAAAGTCTGCAGAGCAGCGTGCCCTGTTTGAAACTCATCTGGATCCCCCATAAACACTCGGCTGCTAATTGGCTGCACATGTGGCGCTGAGTGCATTTTAGCATGCGTTAGTGTGTGTGTGCTGTACCGTGTTAGAATGTGCATGCGTGTGTTGGCATACACCATGGCTTATCAGTCTGATCAAAGACAGCCTTTCCTTAAACTGTCTGCAATATGAAAGGCACACAAAGACTTCATGGTAAATATCTGATCCGGAGAGTAATTGGTACCTGTCTCGGAGATCTGGCTCTTTGATCGACACTCCTTTCCTCTTCCGTAGTTTAAATGTGGAAATATATTTATTGGTGGCTCCCCCACATCCGATCGTCGTGAGCCATCTGGGCAGGGTGCTAAAAGATGCTCGCTGCCAAAATGTGCTCTCTGAGCTCATGAAACTGTCCTCGCTACTTGTCACACTGCATATCAAGAATACCTAGGAGGAATGACATACAATTTAATTATTAGGAAAAACTGTAAAAAGTTATTATATTTCACAGGGCACTGAGAAGCACATGATTTCAGAAACAAAAGACTCAAATGACTTGCTTTAGTGATTCTTTTCATAGATAATTCACTGTTGTGCAAGCAAGCAAATAAATAAATAAATAAATAAATATAAAATCAAATGCATTACACTATTTCATGTAACAAAGAATGTATTTTCAAGTACAATACATCCCTTCAGTTGATCCACTATTACAGACATGAAATCATCTAAATGCATCCTGTTTAAATGATTAATATGATGCAAGCCACTTAAACTTAAATGAACCTTCTGAGGTCATGTGACTAACATAGTGTCTTGCTGGGACAGGGTTGAGAGAGTCACGACTTTTCACCCCAGTGCATGGCTGTGTTGTCTGTCATTTTGAACATGACTGAATGACGGCTATTTACATGCCCTAAGGGACAGTATTGTGTGGCAGGGGCCAGATCACATGCGCGGGGTCTGCTGAATTGAACGCCTGTTCTAAAGGGGGATTTTTGCCACTGTAGAATACTTTCAAAAATAACATCCATAAACTCATACTTGCCTCTAAATAAAGTCATAAACTGTTATGTCAGTAGGTTTAGTATAGGTCTATGGAAATGTTTTGTTGTTGTTGTTGGGTTTTATTGTTTGTTTTGTTTTCATAGAAATTATGTGTATTATATAATTATATACTCACATGAAATATGATGTAAGATGCATAAAAGAGTTTCCCCCAAACCACCAAAAAAATCATTTACGGCCTTTATGGTTGCTGGGGCCAATTGATACTCTAAACTAAACCATCTCTCTTATGTATGTAACATATCACCACATTAAATAACTGTTGGTGCGCAGGCAGTGTATTGACAGCATACAGGCCAATACAACCTCAAATGTCACCTATAAGACCATAAGCCACTTTAGGGATTTCAGTGATGCGATAACTCACATATCATAATCAAACAGAGTCTGGATGCGATTACAAAAGAGCCAAAGGCCTCAAGAAATCCTTCTGTCCTCTCAATAACAAAAGGATTGCTTTTTCTCCCGCTAGCTGGCCACGTTCTGTTTCACGACTGAAACAGCGCCTCAAAAACATCTTTAATAGCCTTATCAGTCTGGTTGGAAAACACAGGCCCCCGATTCTCGCTCCGTACATCAGAAATGTTGCCCTTCAAATGCTTAGAGAGTCTGGAGTTCTTTAGCTCTGGTCCCCAATTCCAGGCCCGTGCCAAACCCAGAGTAGCATTGGAGGATTGTGTTTAAGAGCTGGCACGGGATAGCTCGGATACTTGTGTGCAAAGACACTGCCAGAGGGAGGGTGCCAAGAGGGCCCATCTCATCTCCAAGCTGTAAGCAACTGGAAAGTTTCAACAATTGTGGCATTACATTTTGTAATTCTTCTTGGACTGGGATATTTTAATGTTCGCCATATTTTATGTCTTGCATTGGAATCACCTGAACAAAGTTCAGAAAAACATTCAGCATTCATGCAAGCGCCATTGTTTAAAGTCACCATTTTTTTTTTTTTTTTTTTTTTTATGGAATATTGTAGTATTTATTATAAATGATTTACTTGTGAAAATCTTTATTTATTTAAAATTTGTGTGCCATCGTAATCTTTAATCAAAATAACTATATTTTTCTCTGATGGCGCGTTTACTGTCACAAGGGCGGGACAACCTATCACTCAAACGAGAATCCAACAATAGCAAACCACAACAATCCAATCAATTCCCGATGGACAGAATCAATCCCGCCCTACATGTTTTTTGTTGTTCCGAGAAGCCGTTTCATTCAGAAATATGCCACAATAAGGAAAAAAGAATGATCGCAACTTCCGTTTCATTCCGACTTTAATTTGTAAATTTGCGGTCTCCAACATATTTTAGCAAAAAATTTAAGAATCAACTTAGAGACGTACAAAAGTAGACTATCATTAACACGCAATTAAAGACGACACAATCAACCTCAAAGCTGTGTCACTGATTTCTACTGGAATATATCATTGCTTGATCTACGCAAGTTCCATTACCTCCAATGTATATCAGATGGGGAGGAAATAAAATCAGTATTCGCGTCCCATCCAGCTTTTTGCCAACAGGAGTCCACGAATTGGAGGCAAGTGGTGGCGAAGCGGGGCTGTGAACCTCTCATTTGCAAGAGCACAGAAGTGTGTGGCTTAGGAAAATGGCTATAATAGCAAACATGTGTGCCATATGTAACATGTTAGTGAAGTTGGGGGGTCTTTACAGAGTGGAAATCTTGATAGCTGCTGATAAGAGCCCTTTCTTAATTTAGTTGACTATACAGGAGGAAACTACTATATACAAGCATCAGACTGATGAAACAGGAGTGGGGTTGTTTGATGTCGCTTTTTATACAACAGTTCTAATAACAAGAGGTTAATATTGAGTAACTTACATTTTAAGACAGTTATTGCCAGTTACTTTGTTTGCTCCATTAACAAAGTCACAGACGGTAGAGGTTAGTTCCTGAATGATTTTTTTAACAAAATCTATTGGATGATTCAATGACTCACTAGAGAAAGACAGCAGGTTTGTTTGACTTGAAGCGGCGCTGCGCAGGCCGAACGGTGTATGACATCAATGTACCACAATGTGACATCAATTGGAAAGCATCCGTCTGCTCTCTAATCGTTCTCGCGATACTTTGCTGTCATACAAATCGGTCTATGCAGCAGCACTTCAAGTCGAACACACCTAGCCACTTGTTCTCTGAAAGAATCAGCAATAATGAATGAATTGGTTGAATGGGTGGTTGATTCAGTGACTTTGTTATAAAGCCACTTGTTTTGTTCTGCATTTCACTTTGTTCACAATAAGATCAGCAATGACACCAAAGCAACAATAATAGACTGAGAAAGGACATTAAGATTTAAACAAATGTTTTTATGTTTAACTTACAAATTAAATAGAAATTAGTTCAACACAATAAAATCTGTGATAAAATGATATTTCTATTTATTTAGTTTTTGCATTTATTGTTGTAGAAGTCTGCATCCAGATGGGAAATGGTTTTGTGATATCTTTGGAAGATATTACTGCGGTTTAGGCCTGTTTTCTATGACACATGCTGGAACTAATATGATCATGAAAGTTAAACATATATAAATAAGTGAATAACTCAAAGAATAGGCCAATTCTTTAACAATACTGATTTGTTACACAATCAGGGAAGATTTACCATTGTAAAATAAAAGAAAGATTTCATAATAAAATGGACAAAATTTTGGTAATGACTCCTGGAGTCTGTTTATTGATAAGTGGTGGAGATGTCAGGCTAAGGTTGACTAAGGTTGCATTGAAGTTTTACACTTTAATGTTTTTTTATCGATTTCCTGGGAAACATGGCCTAAATGCTTAGAGGGAGACAAAATACATTTTCAGTGAGTATGACACGGTTCTCCTAAAATAATATTCACATTATTATGTTTCCAAATACTTAAAAGGCATGTATAATTGAGGACATTGCACACTTCATTTGATGATAAATTATTTTCGAAATGATGCCACTAAAGCGATGGTTGGAGGATATATCCAAACACAGAACTGTTTCATAGAATATCATAGCTTTTCTCAGTAGCTTTTTCCATATCCTTCTGCAATTCAGAAAATAACATTTTCTTTATCCTCTTTATTATGTTGATTATATGTTAATTTGCATTTCATTGGTACAGGGATGGCATATTTTTGTAGCATCACACAGGTTCCCTAAAAAAATTTTTTTTTTTTTTTTTTTTTTTTTTTTTATAATAATAGGATTTTCCATAGGCTTTTGAAATAACTGCAAAAAAATAAGCTCTGTGATCCAAAAAAGTTTTGTACATCAAGATAATTTTCACAAATCAGCACAACTTGAAGCCTAAATACTATCGCCACCAGAAACAAAAAGCTACAGGCGAAATGAACTACATCATGGTCTCTCAACTTCAACGTCACCACCACCAAAATTCCAACAACTCTTTCAATCTTTATTCAACAAACATTTTCCCTGAATGTGTGAGTTAGTTTGCAAAGCATTGAAAAGTCACAAGTGGGGTATTACTGGTGTGTTTTATGTCGTAGAATAAAATGTGAAAATATCCTAACCTTGCGTTAACTACAGACAGGCTTTTAACCAACTTTTGGGACGACGGAATCGGAAGCGCTAAAATGCTAACTCGTTTCTGGGTTTTGGTCTACAGAAATGTTATCCCTGCATATAAATATATTTATGTTACAGTAATTAAATCACATAGATTTATATGATTTTTTTTTTTATCTATTCCCAGCAATAATGCAGAGGTCAACAGTCATTTTTGAGGAAGTTCAGAGCCCTGTAAATAAGTAAATAAGAACTTCAATGTCACAGTCATCATTTGAGTTTTATTGTAACTGCAGACTTGTTGTTTATTGTCAGTTTCTCAGCAGTAGCAGCTCTAAACTAACATGGTTCATTGTGTGTTCATCGACAACTTGAAGCCTCCATTCTTCAAAAAAAAAGGAAAAAGAAAGGAGGATGCCACAAGGACACCAGCACGTTGGTTGAAACGGATTTGTGCTATTGCTAAGAGACCATTGGTCGAAGCCAAAACCTCTTCCTTCCTTCCGACCAGCCTTAGCAGAGAACAGCTTAAGCTGCAATGAATTAAGAAAATGAGAACCGGAAAATTGCACTTTTAATTTTCTGACCTTGTTCCATTTCCTGCGCTAATGTCCAAGCGCTCTGGGAGCCACATCCCTCCTTTGTTTTTATGACTTTTATAGACAACACTCCACCATGTAAATCCTATTTTCAATACAGAGCCTAACAATAAACATTTTGTTTCAGTTTGGATCGATGTGTCTGGGTTTCCTCTGATCACGGGGTTTCCAGCAGAGAAAGGAGAAGAAGTGGCTCAAATAAAAACTTGAGGGACATCATGGAGATTTTGGCAGATTTTTGAGCACCATAACAATATGATTTTAATGTGGCAGAATATCTCCATGGGCCATTATAGCCTGTAGTGAAACCCTGTTGAGTTGAACAAAAAGTGAAAGGAAGTATGCCAAAGTTTTCAGAAATCACACAAACAGATATTTGATCAAAAATAGTGGTGACGGTAGAAATCTGTCACTTACATGTACGTTATTCTTCTGAATCCTATTTCAATCATTTTTTTCGAGTCCATTTTGTTCAGAGGATATTGCTATGACTGGAAGGTGCGTTTCGTATCAGTGTATGGGACTGATATCGCTCAAAGTCAGCTTTACTCTGCCAAGTCTCAATGGCTTCCCAGTGTTGGTATATAGTGAGAATATACGCTGCTTGAATCACCATTAGTCAACAGCTGGCTTACTGCATTTAAACAAACCGAACGGAGGTCCCATGAGAGAATGTTTTAACAACAGCAGTCACATGCAGTACTAAGTGATGACATTCAATGGCTGTGGGGTATGTGGAGGCCTTATTAATCATCATACTTTTTTATCATAGCTTTACTTTTGTATTCAAACATTTTTTTTTTGTGCTCTTGTTTGTTTGTACTGCAGAATCCTCAGTGGAAAAACGAATCAGTACCCTGCGCAGAACAATAACTTATTTGATTTCAATGAGAGTGTTGATGTTAAGCCGGCTCTTTATTTGCAGGGTACTATTTAGTGTAGTGTGTGAAAAAGAAAAGGGGAATACTGCATAACTGTCTTGCGTTAGTGTTTGGATGTAAGCCACTCTGTTTTTGCTCCATGCAGAGATTCATCGCGCCCTCAAGGAGCCTTATTTAGAGTACAGATGCATCTCATCTGCTGGGTCTTAGAAGCCATGCCACATGGGAGGACACAAATTTGTTTTAAGTAGGAATTTAAATACACACATAAAGAAAACTCTCTCAGTGCCTTGGCCTTACTACACAAACTTTGCCGATTTCACATGTCTCTTTCACCAAAGAGCTCAAAAAAAAAAAAAAAAGAAAAAAAAAATACTGCTGCCCCATTTTAAGTCACACACCACAGGCTGAAAAAGTTTGCACTCCACCGCAGACAATGGCGCATATGAGTGATTTGGCAGTTCTGTATTGTTTGTGTCAGCAGAGTAAAGTAATGTATCCAAGATAACCTAAGGAGACCTCATTTATAGTGCTGAATTGACCATTCAGTCTTATCACAGACCTTTCTGAGATGTTCATAGTCTCTCTGTTTTATCCGAGTTTAAGTATCACAACTCATTGTCCTTGTCTGATTTAATTAGATGCCACTTTATTTGGGAGTTAAATGACCATCTCTTCCTCTTTTCAAATATGAAATGACATTGTGACAAGACAGTGATTCCAATCTGCCTCTCATTGTGTCCTGCTCGTAGGGAAGCAGACGCATAAATTAAGCAGATGGATTAATATTTATAAATTGTGGTTAATCTTTCTCTGCCTTGAGAGGTAAAATGATTGCAAATGACATACCATAGATACCAATGCAAGTTTTTAAAGTTAATATAGATTAATTTACTGTTGTGAGAGTAACAAACTGTAATGACCCTAGCTTGTGCCTCACTTCTACATGGAAACACCATGCATGTTAGGTATCCTGTTTTTAACCTGAAGACAAATCTTATTTACATGGTGGTTTCTCAAAATATTCTATAAAATGTTTGGGGAAAAAATAGTTTTCCACCCACCCAAATAAATCAAGCCTTTGTAACCCTTTTTGGCTGCCTTGTTCTTGTGCAAACCTACATTTATATGCCTATTATATACATAATGTAATGTAAAATGTTACAATTACTACATTTCATTTAAAAATGATTGTTTAAATATTGTAATATAAATGTTACATTATTGTTTTATTCTGTTTTCTAAAGACTGGTTGGAAATAAGTCAAATCACAATTTTAATCCCAGATCATTTATTTGTAATATTATGATTTGAAAAAAATGTGTGTATTTAAACAATTCTCAGTTTAAAGTATTATTTAATCAATCTACATTAGAGCAAATCCACTGGCAAAAAAAAAAAAAAAATCTATCAAAAAGCCTTAAACAAAAGATTTTTAACTTTTAGATTACAAAAAAAAATAGAGAGATTGATAGAATGAGATCTAACCTCTGACCCTTCCTGCTTCCCTGGGTTATAAAGTGACTGAGTGCTACACAGCCACAGCAGCTCATTCTTAAAGGGCTCGTAGGAAGGACACACTGCGTCTGTAGTGAACAGCCCTCTGGTAGAGCGTTTCTGCACAAGAAAGCTTGAGGACGCATCTGAAGTGCTTTGATAAAGTGCTTTGAGAGAAAATGAACTCCCTCATGGATTTAATGACATCAAAGAGTAAGTCTCTGGCATCGTAATAAATTCAGACCAAACTCATTGAGAAAGAGAGGGAAATTGAGCCTTGATTATCACAGCTTTTGTGTGACATTGAAAAGACTAAGAAGGCCAAGGGAGGAAGGGGATAAAAAAAAAAACCCACTTGTCCTCTCTCAAACTAGCCCACAGAAGAGAAAGAGAAGAGCCGTTTTGAGGCCGTTAGAGCGCTACACCGTTCTGAAACAGAAACTTTTCTGTCCATTGGACACAGCTTTTAAGCCTATATGAGGGACAAAAGAAGGCCTAGTAAGGTGCCCTCACAGTGGCCATTATTTATTAAGGGGAAAAAAAATCAAATCCCTTGATGCATTATTATTTATATGTTATCACAGTGTTTAATAGGGCTGCACAATATATCGAAATGATCAAAATATCGCAAATGTACATATCACGATATGCATATCACAACGGCATGCAATATTTGAATGATTTTAATGGGCTACTTCAACATTGTGAAGTGTACTTTTTAGGTCGACACATATAGCAGAGAATAGATTGGGTGCACGACTGTTACTTATGTGACTTGCTTGACGTTAAAAGAGTTATTAAACACAATAACTTTTAAACAGTTATGCCAAAATGGCTGTCTTGACGAGTATTCATAAACACAGTCGGTTATGCTTTAAGTGAACGATATCAGTTTTAGGTTGATATAACTATATATTACCATGTCAAGCAAAGAGTTTTTGGTATTTAAATATTGGCATTACATTTTTGTTTATTTACATTGATGTTAAAATTATATTGTCAGATTTGTGACATTCATTTTTGCTAAAACACTGCTGGTCACTTTCAGAAGTTGTAGCGATGCTTTCTTTTCCCAGAAAGAATGTGAAACACACATCTGTTTTTAAATATATTTTTTTAAATATAATTTAAATAGATTTTACACACTTAAAGAAATATCATATCGCATATCAAATATCGCATTATTTAACAAGGTATTGCATATCGCATTTTTTTTTTTTCAATATCGCACAGCCCTAGTGTTTAACTGGTATTTTTAAAGTCAATCCAAACTGTAACCTTTGTTATTTTATTTTGACATTTAATTTTTTTTTTTTTTTTTTTTTACAGAATCATTAACTACCAGTCACTACCTTACACTCTTTTCCCAGTATAAATGTATTTTTTCAGATGCTGTGTTAGATTCTGCCATGTTTCATAGCAACAGAAATAATTGAGTTTGCGAGCACAATGGGTCTGGCATCAATACCTTGTCACAACCGTTCTTACCTCATAAGAGGACGTAATTCCATCTCAGTTCATGCCAAATTAAATAAATGTTTTCATAGTGGTATCCAAACACTTATCCAAATAGCTCACCGACTCTGCCTTCCACACACTGACTCATAGGTGACAAACATATATGACATGGAAATATTGGATATAAAAGTCAGGGGGTGAATTATGGGAGTAAAAAAAAAAAAAAAGACTGATGTAAAATTAAGGCCAGTCTGTCATTACCTCAAGCTTTTACAGCAATACCTTTCTGCTTGCTTTTTGGGTGAGAGCTGAAAGGCTGAAGTCAACAGATTTAGTTTACCTGTAGATGAGTGTGAATTGATGCCTCTAGAAATTGCCATATAATTGTTCCGTTAGATTTGACATTGAGAGGCCTGTTTATACTTCAGTTTGTATAAACAAATTCTTGTTATTGTTAAAAAAAGAAGAAGAATTTAGATGTACTCCTCCTGGCTGTGCTAATCTGTTGTTTGAATGGAATGTCTTCAGTATTGTGATTTGTTAAATGAATATCCATGAGTGAGCGAATTGCCAATTGACAAGAGACAGAGAATGGAAAAAGTCCGGAAGACAGTGGGTGTGCACTCATTAAAGTCCTCTATGAAAATCAGGGTGGAGAATCCGGAGGTTTGTGTAAGTTAGCACTGGTCTTGATTAGTCAGAATAAATCTCTATTAGGTTATACTTTTATATATATATATATATATATATATATATATATTTTTTTTTAGATTTTGTTTTTTGAATGAATATATTTGTTCACCAAGGACACATTAAATTGATCAAAAGTGGCAGTAAAGAAATTCATAATGCTACCATTCGATTTCTATTCTAAATAAATGCTGTTTTTATTTGCTTTTGGAGAATCCTACTAACAAAAATATTCTGCAGCACAACTGTTTTCAACATTGACAACAATAAATGTTTCTTGAGCACCAACTCAGCATATTAATGATTTCTGAAGGATCATGTGACACAGAAAATTCATTTTTTCCATTACAAGAATAAATTACATTTAGAAAAAATATATTCAAATAGAAACTTTATTTTAAGTTGTAATAATACACTCACCTAAAGGATTATTAGGAACACCTGTTCAATTTCTCATTAATGCAATTATCTAATCAACCAATCACATGGCAGTTGCTTCAATGCATTTAGGGGTGTGGTCCTGGTCAAGACAATCTCCTGAACTCCAAACTGAATGTCAGAATGGGAAAGAAAGGTGATTTAAGCAATTTTGAGCGTGGCATGGTTGTTGGTGCCAGATGGGCCGGTCTGAGTATTTCACAATCTGCTCAGTTACTGGGATTTTCACGCACAACCATTTCTAGGGTTTACAAAGAATGGTGTGAAAAGGGAAAAACATCCAGTATGCGGCAGTCCTGTGGGCAAAATGCCTTGTTGATGCTAGAGGTCAGAGGAGAATGGGCCGACTGATTCAAGCTGATAGAAGAGCAACTTTGACTGAAATAACCGCTCATTACAACCGAGGTATGCAGCAAAGCATTTGTGAAGCCACAACATGCACAACCTTGAGGCGGATGGGCTACAACAGCAGAAGACCCCACCGGGTACCACTCATCTCCACTACAAATAGGAAAAAGAGGCTACAATTTGCACGAGCTCACCAAAATTGGACAGTTGAAGACTGGAAAAATGTTGCCTGGTCTGATGAGTCTCGATTTCTGTTGAGACATTCAGATGGTAGAGTTAGAATTTGGCGTAAACAAAATGAGAACATGGATCCATCATGCCTTGTTAGCACTGTGCAGGCTGGTGGTGGTGTAATGGTGTGGGGGATGTTTTCTTGGCACACTTTAGGCCCCTTAGTGCCAATTGGGCATTGTTTAAATGCCACGGCCTACCTGAGCATTGTTTCTGACCATATCCATCCCTTTATGACCACCATGTATCCATTCTCTAATGGCTACTTCCAGCAGAATAATGCACCATGTCACAAAGCTCGAATCATTTCAAATTGGTTTCTTGAACATGACAATGAGTTCACTGTACTAAAATGGCCCCCACAGTCACCAGATCTCAACCCAATAGAGCATCTTTGGGATGTGGTGGAACGGGAGCTTCGTGCCCTGGATGTGCATCCCACAAATCTCCATCAACTGCAAGATGCTATCCTATCAATATGGGCCAACATTTCTAAAGAATGCTTTCAGCACCTTGTTGAATCAATGCCACGTAGAATTAAGGCAGTTCTGAAGGCGAAAGGGGGTCAAACACAGTATTAGTATGGTGTTCCTAATAATCCTTTAGGTGAGTGTATTTCACAATATTACTGTTTTTACAACAAAACAAAAAAATTAAAAGCCTTAAAAAAAAAAAAATTAAAAATCCAACAGACTCCAAACTTTTGGGAAGTATTTTTTTTACATATAAACTGATTGACTCTGGAATTATCTGGATTTCTGCTTAAAATTTTGCCATGAAATTATCTTCATTTGATTACAATCATTAAAACCATATAATTTAATGAACCACAGACATGAAAACCTGCAACATGTTACAGTGCCATCTTTGTTGAGCAAATAGTTTTAACAATCAACTTCAGTGATGAAAGAAGAATGTGAGTCCTTATATGTAGTAATTGGGGGGAACATTGTGACTGGAAACTTCCTATTAATGCTGAGAAATTGTGAGGTATTTTGACATGTTGACATATAGTTTTAGTGTTAAGCTAATTAATTCATGTTGGCTAATGAACTCAGGCAACAAGATAATCAAAATGCTGCTTCACATCCCTACTCATTCACTGACCATTCAATGACTCTCAAATCTTCCAATCCAAAATGTCACATTCTCAGCTCCTTTGAAATGCACAGCAGGTCATTAATATTATGCAGTTATGTTTACGATGGGGTGCCACACCTGAACTGACTGGAACACCTGACACCAATTACCCCCTTTTCAAGAGTTCATTATCCAAACATTCCACAGGCCTTTTCTATTAAGGCCTTCAATTGTTTAAACCAGGGTTGTTCCTGAGATCTACCTCCCTGCAGTGTTTAGGTCCAACTCTAATCAAACACACCTAAGCAGCTAATCAAAGTCTTGAACTAATGCTGTGTCCCCTAAAAGTATGTACTGTTTTTGTGAATATACTTTTGAACGTGTAGCAGACAAGCTTTGAGACATATTACTTCATCATAGGACCTGTCCCATATAGCACCCTAAACACTTGTGGTCTTCCTACGAGTCCGCACTTTTGTGACGTAATGCCACTTTGACTGTCGAGTAGAAGTCTGCTAGAGAGTTCACTTCAATGCGGGCTCTGCAAAAATGCACATCGAGGGCGCATATCGACCGCAAAGGGGGCACTCACGAGCACCCTTCTGGGTGGGGTTGCACCAGTCATTCGTAAGTTCATTCTTAAATTTGAATGTACAATCCACACTAGAGGCTTAGTAACTATAGCTAGTGTAACTAACTCTGTACTTTTTTCGGTTGCACCATTTGATCTTAAGGCAGAACGTAGCTAGGTCGTAAGCTCTCCGTAAAGTAATGCGTAGTCGCATAATATGACGTTTACCCTCAATGATCCAATAGCAGCCTTCAAATACATGAGCAAAAGTTGTGTAGAAATGCTGTGAATTTCAGTTTATCCTTCATTATTATAACTTCTTTTGCCTCACGTAACCAACAGTAAAAATTCGTTTCCATTAAATACGATACTTAATCATGAATAACATAAGTGCTTTTATATATAAATAACATTCAGAAGCATTCAGTACATGAAACGACATTAATACTGAAACAAACAAAACTATTATGACTGATTTTATTTGACATCATGACATGCACAACACGAAGCGATGGGACAGATGCACCCAGCGGCGCGTTGTTTTGGACGGGTTTGTGTTGAAGAGCCGCTAACAAAGTAATCTATTCACATAATGTTTTCTCTTGTAAATGTCAGTGTGGCGAGGTAGACGAGCGAGAGACGTGGGAGGAGTGAGTGAGACCGGGGTCTCGAGTCCTCTCATGAGGGAGCTCGGAGGCATATAAGGACGAGCGACACCAGTGAAGGACGAGAGAGGACCAGGCCTGGACTTTATGTTGTGTTTTATTATGTGTGTGCGTGGCAGTCGTCAGTGAGGGGCTGCCCACGTTTCTTTCGTTTTGTTCATTTATTTATTAAAGTCTTTTAAATGTTTGTCGGTTCCCGCCTCCTTCTTCCCTGAACATACAAACTGTGTTACAGTCAGCATTATCATATGCATGTAAAGGATTGAAGTCTGTCATGTAAAACAAGAGCTTATTATGCAGTTCAGTCTGTCTGCTGTTATTCCAACCGTTATTCCTGATCGGAGGCTTCCGTAAATATTTAGTTTATACGTAGAGTTACGCTTCAACTAAGTTTAATGGTGCAATGCAAAAATATTTAGTAGTGCATAAGTTGTAACTTTATGCCCGTTTACGTCAAAACTAGGCTACGTTTTAACTTACGCACAGCTGGTGCAACTGGCCCCTGGCACCTAAAATGGCAAATGGGACACTCTACGGTCTCATGGACTTAACAGACATGAGTATGCAGCAGCCACTGTAAGTCCACAAAACCTAAAGTGTATATGAAGTGTGCCATTTGGGACAGGGCCATAACTGCGCCTTTAACGGACAGCTCTGACGCTTGGTTACGTGCATCCTTTCACCATTTAAAATGCCCTACCAATCATCTAGTCACAGTTAAAAATCCTCCACATTCAATTTAATTTAATTTCCTACCATTTCGGAGAGAAATGTAGTAGCACATTGATCTACCAGTCGTGGGTCTTTAATGCGGAGAACTCTCCTCGTGTTTGCAATTTGCATAATAATGCATTTAAAAGTTAATGACCAAACATATCATTACAAAAGTTCACAATGCGGATGCAGATGAAATATAATGTGGATAACATTGAATAAATATATTTTCGTCAGGTTTAACGTATAGTTTTTATAGTTCGCATAGTTTTGAACACTTTTTATTTGTGTTTGTAGTTCTTATTGAATCCTCGTCTAACACGCAATGGGTTATGGGCAATATCAGCCATTAGAGTGCGAACAGATCTGCACTTTGGAAAGTAGTAGACCATCCGGGTATCTTTGGAATACTCATTTCAACATACTATGATTTGGGACACACTAATTCTAATTTCGAACACAGGGCGGATGGTATGCAAATCGGTCTTCCACAGGAAGGGTTTTGCAATTGAGGCCATGTCCACACTAATAAGTTTTCGTTTGAAAACGCATCTTTTTCTCTCCGTTTTGGCCTTCCGTCCACACTGAGATGGCGTTTTAAGTCAACGAAAACGTAGCTTTTTGAAAGCACTCTCCAAAGCAGATAAATTTGAAAACGCCATCTTCGCGTCGTAGTATGGACTGTGAAGACGGAGGTATTTGAAAACAATGATGCATGTTTAGTCGTAACGCACATTGTACCAAAATGTGTACAAAATGTGTTATTCTCTTTCACACAGTTGCTAAAATGTTACTTTGCTCACTTCATATCACAGTCCTGCAAGGATGACAGAAAATTTACTCCCATTTGTAAGAAAATATAAGAATTACAAAAATAAAACGATATGACTGTTATTTGAACTGCAGCCATCAACTTACTGCTCGTGTTCGCAGTCGTGCACATCTGAACGTGATTCAAACATTGCATAACATTGACATTACAGTACAGGGGTCCATTCTTCGTACCTCACTTAATACATCTGAGATGATTTAACAGATCCCACATCTTCTTATCGTGATAACTGATCTCTGGCTAATTTGGTTCTTCAAACGAATTTGCGGATTGGATTAAAATATCTGGATTAAATTATCTAAGATTACTGCGCGTTCTTGTGTTCCCTGAAGAGGGCAGATAGCCTGGCGTTGTCATACTCAATTCTAGTCAGAATATGAGTCTTATACTGCTCCATTGGGCTGTGATTATGGGGCGTGTTTCGACCGAACCAGGAAAGAAAACGCCTCTGTACTCAATTGGATAGACCTACAACCAATCAGAGCACGTGACATGAGTAAGTGACATACATTAAGCGACGCATAGTAGTGGGAAGTTCGGATCATTTGAATCTCGTTCAGCTAAATGAACAAATCTTTTTTCCAAGTAATTTCGTTCATTTCAGCAGAATATAATTAAAAATGTCACATGTTAAATTCCCCAATACATCTAGTACTTATGCAAACATTGATCACATTTGGAATAAAAAAATTATTATAAGCTAATGCAGCCAAGGGCAAACTTTAAGAAAGAAATGATTCATTAATTGCTTAGCTGGGTCTTCAGGCTATGCAGCCTGTTCCCATTCAGTCGGTCACTCTCGACACAACGTCGGAGTACCGATGAATAGGAATCTCGCTCGCGAGAGCCAATCTACTTTGAGTGTAACTAAACAATGCAATGATTGCACCAGGTGCTCATGCCACACCGTGCGGGTATAAATGAGACACAGGTGATAGCATCAAATCAGCCTTTTGCTGAGGAGCCTTGCAGCAACATAGACCTTGAGGGTGGAGGGTGACAGCCTACGATCCAACCCTTGTTACAGGAAGGAAAGCACAGACGTGATCGAACATCTTCGGGGGTCTTCTCGGCGAGAAGAACACCACTCGACGAACAGGTTTCACTTCAAGGCGTGGACGGTGCTCGTGCCGAAGTGATGGTGTTGACTACCTCTTGGGGTAAGTCACCTAGAACCTCCGTGTCTCATCCAGGGGCCAGACATGAAGCTTCCACAGGTCTGGACGCGGGTGCCACAGGGTGCCCCATCTCTGAGTCAGAAGGTCCTTCCTCAGAGGAATCGGCCAAGGAAGGGCTGTTGCGAGGAGCATAAGTTCTGGGAATCAGGTCTGGTTGGGCCAGTACGGCACCACCAACAGGACCTGCTCCTCATCCTCCCTGACCTTGCACAGAGTCTGTGCAAGAAGGCTCACTGGGGGAAACGCATATTTGCGCAGCTCCTGGGGTCAGCTGTGCGCAAGGGCATCCGTGCCGAGTGTAACTAGCGAGATTCCTATTCGTCGGTACTCCGACGTGGTGTCTCCATTCCCTCCTTCATGGAACGAGGGTTACATACGTAACCGAGACGTTAGTTAACCTCACCTCCGAATCGTTCCGAGTTGTTCTCTCTTTTGTCACTTCACATTTCATCACATCTGTTCCCTGGAAAGAGTAATGTTTCACCTATCCTGTCTTGGGTTTGAGTCGTTAGTTCCGTCATAGCCCCATATGCAATGCATGCAACCCGGAAATAGAAAAGATTAGTTCACCTCTCGAGTCTTCTGGTTCGAGTCATTTGTTCGCCAACTCACAGCCCCATCGCCTGAATGCAGAAGATCCTGTACAGAACCGATGGCATGTAGCGCATGCACGATCAACACAAAATGAACAAATTGCTCTCTGAGACAACTTGTTCCCGAGTCATATTTAAGATTAGTTCAAAAAGAACAAATCGCTCATGAACGACATCACTAAAGTTGTCAACAGAACTCAACTGCACGCACGCTGGAAGAAGTAGAAGAAGTGTAAACGATCTTTGCCAGTGTTGTAAAAAGAATGTAAGGATACACAGAGTACTTACTAACACAATCATCATTTCTGAGAGAAATAGTAAAGGTGAATGGGTATACGAACAAGTTCTCAGTTTAGGATTAGAATGAATTCAACCCAAGCACCCTTTGGTGACGTGAACGATTACTTTGCGTTATCTGTCAATCATCGTATAAAGCCCGTCCCGACAATTTGATTGGTCCGAACAGCTTCTGTTCGGGCATAGTTACTTCACAACGGATCAAGTCCAGACCGAACTTCCCGACTTCAAATGTTGTGGGTGCGGCTAAGTTCGGCTGGCATCCAGGCTAGAGGGCAGATGCATCGATACTCGAAACCACGATCAGCAATGCAGAGATTGGCTGGCGTCAAGACAGCAACATAATGACATCATATAATTAAAGTCACCTGGCAAAAAACTTGACAAATTACACAAATAAACCCACGAATTTCTGGACCTTTATAAGGAAACAGCCAAACGACCAAACCAACATAAAAGTTATAATAGATCAATTAAGTGTGAACTGTTTTTTTTTTTTTATTTAAACATGATTCACAATTATTTATATTTACGATTTTATAGTATTTGTACACCCTTTACATTTTTATTTCAATGTTCTAATTAGCAATTAATTTAATTTTTAATTCAGTTTGAAGCAGATTTGTTACGTGACCGTATTAAAGTTTCTTAAGGGTCAAGATCAAGTTCTGTGTCTCCTGCGCTGCAACAAGCCATCCCATAATATCCGTCATCACTCAAATTAATGCAGGGCTCAGAATAACTATTATAAAGTAATTATTCCTGTGTCTAAAGTATTATACGCAACATTATAATATTATTTTCAAATACATTTTTATATTATTATTGTTATTATTTAAAATTATTATTTCCCCTGGTTCAGTAAGATACTCTTGTAATAAAGTAGCAGAGGTTGGGACACATTTTAAGTATCAACGCCGCTTAAAAAGATGCAATCTAATCCTGTTTACATGAAATAAGCCTGTTCCCAAGCAGGTTTGATCTTACGGACCTGTTACTATGACAGCAAGTCGAAGGATGAGCGTCGAAGAACCAAACAATCCAAGATCATGCCAAGTTGTCAACAATCAAATCCAGCTAACGACATACGACATGCGCGGCGAACAGACCCCAGAATGCTTACTTCGGAATTATCCTGAACATTAAGGCAAAAACGATTAGCCCCTTTAATCTTATTGTATGTTATTAATATTACATGTTCAGAGATTTTAATGACATTCGAATAACATTGAAAATAATAAAATAAAATAAAAACGGTCATCAATCATCTTAAAAAATTGTGAAAGCGTATTCAAATAGCCTACTGTTCAAATATATATAATATAATATTAGTCTGTTTCAGCAATAATAATGCACTTTGACTTAATACTAAAACAATAAATATAGATTTACATGACATTCATATTTTTTATTTGTATTAAAGACAGTCTTTTCTACTATTCACTGGTTTAGAATTTAACTTATGCTATATTTATAATCAAATATGTGGAGAGAAAATTATTGTATACTAAATACTGTCCTTTAATGTTTAATATAGTGATAAAAATATATAAAACGTAACTATAATATTTTAATATATATTTTAAACATTTGAGTTACATTTTATATTTTTACCACTATATTAAACATTAAAGGACGGCATATACATTAATTTTCTTAAAAAAATGTTTTTAAAAAGACATTAAAATAATATAATTAAAATGTGTTTTAAAATATTTTAAATAAATATTAGTGGTTCAGCAGAGTGTTCTTTCTGTAGTTCAGCGGAAGAGCACAAAACTTTCAACATAACTGTCACAAGCCGCACGCACAACAGTCTCACTCAACTCGATGGCTCCACCCAGCAGTAAATGCTCTCCATTTTTTCATAGTGAAGGCAGAGCAGGAAATGATATAATTGTTGCATTTTTCCCATGCCCATTTGCCCTGTGCTTGACCCCCTCCTTCGGCTGCTGGGAATGGTCACTTAGTGATTAGTGCTGTGAGCGTCTGAGTTTTCATCCGCAGAGATCTGTGTAGGGGGTGTTCGGAGACCTTTACAGTGTGTCCGTGTGGCTGTGAGAGAGGACTTGTGGGAAAAACGGGTTTATGTGGTGCTGCAGCTATAAATAGAGCATCAGGAAATCTGTTTAACAATCACTCATGGGATGTTTAATGAGTCTATAGTTAGCAATTCCAGCAGAGAACAAAAAGACATTTTTAATCAATCAGCTACATTGCATTACGAATGTGCAGTGCGCTAAGCTGCCTTTCGCAGTGGATTTGATTATGGCTGTTTTATCACGTTCAACATCAGCCTGTTCTTCAGTCGATTAATACTGTGTATAATAAGGTTGCTCATGGGAAAGGCAACATCTAAACAGTGAAGTGAATTGTGTCCTAAATCCAACCAAGTGACATCATGTCGTTTCAATGTTGAGGTCATATGAAACGCCCTGTGCCGTGTTTCCCAAGAGAAGACAGTGGAAGATATTAGGTGTTTCGGACACTCTGGGTGGAAGTCGTAATTTAAGGTCTAAATTAGATCCACTAGTCTCAAATCTTGACTGTAACGGTGGGAAATGTCATTCTGACCTCAGGCATCCCCCAAGAGCCTGCTGTCACTGACTATTAATGTTAAACTGGCCCTCTGTAGTTCCCATAAACATTTATTGACTTCTAATAAGAATGACTCTGTCTGGACACTTTTAATAAACCCTATATTTGCGCTTTTCTTTTGTGTCTCTGAATAGACAATAGCCACTTTGACATTAAAATCTATGATTGACTTTCCTGATAAAGCAACTAATTTCCGTCTTCTTGCCATTAAGTGGATGCAAACTGTAGAATCCAGATAATTTTCGCCTGCTGTTTTATGAATACTGTGAATTTGGACATGCTACTCTTTTCACCTACTATATGGGGAAGTATGCGTATTCAGATTCAGACACATTTTCTTGACTTTCGGTTGTCATGCATAAGAGGGCAGATCGTACAGAGCATATTTCTGCTTTTAAAAACATGAGGCGCATTTGTAAATTATATGAAAAGTGTCCTGACCTCCCTCTCATACCAGGAATCTAATGTTTTGCTCGAGCATAGCATCAAAACAGACATTTGTACAGCTTCTTATCCCAAAATGTTTTTTACTGATGTACCAGTATTTCTCAAATGTTCTTCTCTTGATTCAAATGTTGGATTATTTCCTGACATGTTGTTGTTTTATCCAACTTTTATACAATGATGTCATGTGATTTAAATTTTTAATATTAGTTGAGCAGGATTGTCTATTAAGTGAAGGTTTGACTTTTATGATTCATGCTTGACTTGATATGCTACTTTTAATCAAAATAGATTAACTTGATCTCATGGTGTTTGTCAGCCTCTCCTCACCTTCTGGAATAAAGTGGATGGGAACCCTCAAGAGCTCTGCCTCTGACACATTTCACTTACTGAAGGAAATCCAAACCAAATCACGAATCATCAAACATCACAATGACGATATATCATTCTGGATCCAACTATCAGTCAGACCTCAATTTATTTGGCATCCACATCGCCTTTGTGACATTTATAAAGGAAACCAGCGTGCTCTGTGATTCCAATCCAGCTTTTCCCTTCCAAAGGTGGATAAACAAGTCATGAATTCTGGGCAGTCATCTCTGCAGAACTATAGACATACTGAGACCCAGAGTATCACAACCAGTCACACACACATACACACCTCTTCCTTACAAAATGAATGAACACGTACTGGATTTTCCCCCCTCTTTTTTTTTTTTGTTTCCTGATACGCAGAACTGGGTGGAATAATTGGCTGCCATTTCCTTTTATTGAGAGAGAGCAGTATAAACTGTTTGTGTATTTTAGTGCATTGCCTGACTTGAGAAGTTACATAGTTCAATTGAAATTCTATTGAAGGGTTTTTGTTGTTTTACAATCTGAAATACCCTAAAATTAACGCTTTAGGTCATATTTTTAATTAAATAAAGATGTGAAGAAAGAGATAAAGGAATGTGCATTAAATATTGTGCTGTAATGTTGGATAGGTAGTGGCAGAATTCACACTATATTAGCTGATAATATTAGTTAAAGTTATTAAAAATAATATATACATTCTGCTTTAGACAACATCGTTTACACAACATCATTTTCAACTGAAAATGGAAAACATTCCATGCACTTTGTTCGCTCATTTACACAACAGTGTTTTGGGTCCTGCAAGTGTAAACTTTTGAGAAGTGCAGGATTTTAAAAACAATACCGTTATCATCTCTGTGTAAACTTCAAAAATGGGAATTTGTGAAAACGGTGATGTCATGCTCATGCATATTACATATTCAGTCTATAGGCACATAGTGTTTCTTTACAAAGTGACATCGCCAACTACTGGCCTGGCAGCAGAATACAGCATTTTTTAGTTTAGTTCACCCAAAAATTAAAGTTATGTCATCATTTACTCACGCTCTTGTTCCAAACCTGTCTGAATTTCTTTCTTCTGCCTAACACAAAATAAGATATTGGAAGAATGTCGGTAACCAAACAGTTGATGGGTTGATAGTATTTTTTTTCCCCATACTATGGAAGTCAATGGGTGTTTGGATCCCCCTGCACTGTCAGAAAAAAAGGTACATTGCTGTCACTGGGGCGGTACCCTACGGTACAAAACCGAAAAGGTACTAATATGTACCTTTAAGGTACTAATACGCACACTTAAAGTACTGATATGTACCTTTTAAGGTACCATTTAGGGGTGAGTAAGATACAAAGATGTACCTTTTCACTTTTGTACCTTAGGGTACCGCCCCAGTGACGGCACTGTACCTTTTTTTCTGAGAGTGTGTTTTTCAAAATATCTTTTTTTGTGTTCAGCAGAAGAAAGAAATTCATACATGTTTGGAACAACTTGAGGGTGTGTAAATGATAACAGAATTTAAATTTTTGGGTAAACTATCACTTTAACAGAGCCATGTTAACAGGGAACATTGTTGTCGTAAAGGAATAACCTTTCGGTTTTTTTGTACATCGTTGACGTGTAAACAAACCCATATCTGCAGGTGCAAGACTGACCGAGTCATGCAATAATTGTCTTCATTTGTGTTGTGTACATTATGATTACATCTAATCATTTCTCATCAGTAACACAGTTGTATACCACTTTTTACCTTTTTTTTTTAACAGTGCAGGATGTCTGGTGACTGTTTATATGACGGATCCCAGCAGCCTTTGTGTTTGAGATTGGGACTATTGTAGTAGCTCAGGAGGTTTAGCTAGTTTGTGTTGGCAAAAATCCTTCATTTTAGGGTTTCAAACTACTGTTTAGTTTTTGCATAAACAATTGCATTGTTCACTGTCAACCTTATTTTTACCTCCTTTCTTTTTTGAAAGTAGGATCGTGTCAACAGTTGGACTCGAAGTGGTCTGAAAAATCTTACTCTCATGAATTCCAGCCAGGCTCTCATTGATACAGTAACAAAGCACGATGAGTGTTGTTGGCCGTTCAGTTAAATCGTACAAACAATGTGGATTCTGGAATTTTCATTTGAGTTCTGACACGGTACAGTTATTTATGCACTTGATATTTCAAAGATGTCAGAAATGTGTAAGGAACTGCAGTTTAGTATCATAATAAATGTATGATTTATTATACTTTTTCTTTTGCCCCTGTAATTATGTGTGTATTTTATTTATCGGAGATGAGAATTTATTTACAAATAATTAATGGATATTACAACGGCATTTTCATTTCTTTGTGTGATTGTGCAGACCATCAGAGTGATTTATGAAGTGGATATTGGAGTAAAGCTGTTGGCTTGTGGTTTGGGAACTGTAAGAACTGGATTAGACTGTTTTCGGCCTGTGAAAGTAGAAAAAGAAAATACCAACATGCCAACAATCCAAGGTCCATAGTGGTCTTGTGTGTGTGTTATCAGTGGAGTGCCAGTGAGGTGGGGGATACCGTGGCATTATACTGTAGTACTGAGGCATCCGTCTATGATGAATAATGCCAGGCTTAGAAGATGTGTGCCCAAGCCAAGATTTGAAAAGCTTCACCAGTAAAAGAGGAAAATATCTGCCTGATTGTTTTCTATATGCAAAATTCTGTTTGTTGTTAGTTATAATGGTACATTTTAATTCTATTCATTTAGAGCATTACTATTTTTATTGCTCTGCCTTCTGAACATCTGAGACATTTTAAAGCAGAATAGAAAGAGAGAGAAAACAATACTAATTTGCACTTGCAGGGTTTAAGTAAAGGCCAGTATTTGCTATACAGTATCTGAGGTGATTTTGTCAAGTGCATGGTTTCCTACAGAAATTGCTGTCACTCTTTACCTCTAACATCTGCTTCCATTAAAAGCCACTCAGAATGGTAATTTAGTGACCTGCTGAGCCCCGAAGCCATCTCTACTGAAGCACACCTGTGCTTTTCTAAGAGTATAATGGGATCAGGACTATTAGTCTGCAATTAGAGATTGTTTAAACCTGAAGTATTACCAGATCACATTACGGGTATTGGCCAACATTTAGACAAGTTCACAAGTGCAAGTCACCCAGACAGAAATGGAAACCTCTTTAATGCTTATATCTTTTTGCACAATTGCACTTGTGCTGAGATATTAATATACAGGCTGCTTTGTTATAAATGCTGTGGAATATTTTGTTTTGTTGAGCAATACCTGGCACCAAAAAGTGGTCACAGCATTATAATATAATTTATGGCTTTTTAATTACTGCTTTAGGTAACATTTTTGGTACATAGATGAACGCCTAAAATAACTAATGTCACCTGCATTTATATAAATATCTGAGTTATTCCCACACCTATGACAGCTTCATTTGGAAGATCTAGTTACTGACAACATACACTATTTCACATTAGTAGATGACATAAGTAATACTTGAAGCAGCCGGGTAGGAGTTGCTTAACTAAACATTTATATTAAGGAGACATCGTGCACCGTGTGAATTTGATAACTTTTGATTGACCCTTGTGGATTATTAAATCTTAAGCACACACTGCGACCCATGATCTGTGTAGAACTGAAAAACATGTCCAAAAGCTTACTTAATGTTTCACTTGTGGACCAATTTGGCCTGTCCAACACCCTGCAGCTGTTAACATACCGTGAAATGCTCAGACTGGGCCAAAAGACAGGAAGTGGCTTGTATTTAGACATCGAGTTGATAACCACCACCTTCTTTTCTTTCTTTCTTTTTATGAGCGATGAAAAAATCTACACATGAAAAAGAAAAAGAAAAAAAACAGTTCAGAATAACATTCAATTACACACGGTCAAACTGAAATTACTGATGTGCATTTGAATTACATTCATAACATGTTATTGTACGCTCATCTGTCAGTAGGCAATACATCAACATTCTGAAAAGTGTTTTTGTTTGCTTTATAAACCATGTGTTAAAGCATGTCAAGCTAGCCACTGAAATATAGCGTTAATGTCAACATGCCGCCCTCTAGTGTCCAAGAGACACTTTACTGTGAATGGAAACATTTCCAGCAGAAATACAAGAAATCAATCTAAAGCTACATACCCATTTTGATTTTAATTAAAATGTCAAAGCTAATTACAATAACAAGTTCAATTGATATGACCATATATAATCAGACAGAGGTCCAACATATAGGCCTAAACATGAAAACATAACTTAATGTTTATTTAATTATTTAATGATTTGCTATGGTTCAGTCCAAAATGACATGCATTTTATTTAATTATTGGGAACTATAAGAAATATAAAGTTAAAATAAATACCCTGCAATTGCACTTTTAGTATACTCAATTGGTATACTTAAAGTCTGTTAAATTGGAACAAGTAATTTTGTACTTAATATCCTTTAGTTATCTATAAATAGTGCTGAGGTCTGACTAAAGATTAGATAAGTGCTAAAGTAAACTATTGCAAGTATACTTCAGGTGCACTTTAAATATCTTGTATTTAAATTATACAGTGATCATACTATCCTTAGTACTAGTGATATTAAACACATTTTAGGCTTAATATTAAGAAATATGCATTGTGCAATAAAGAAGAACTCCAAATAAAGTTTAATTATAATATTTATATCAGTATCAGTCTCAAGCGGTATGTCAGTAAATATATTAATGGGTTTGTAGTATAGTTAGTATGAAATAAATGTAGGCCTATTTTAAATACATTATGGCATAGTTTTTTCACTAGGGCAGACTCTGCATCCACTGCCTCTGACGTGTTTTCTCACGTCACGTACATAACTCAGAAAGTCTTAAGAAAGTCCAAAGTATAACCAAAACTCATAATTACGAGTCGTGCTGCTATTCACTTCTGCTAAATAACCGAACTCACTAGAGTGCACATTGGGAATGTTGCAGATTTTGAGAATGATGAACTGAGTAGCACACTTCAAGTTTACTTGGAATGCCATTGCAGTGTGTTTTAAAATCACCTAAAGTTTGTTATTAGTTTAATATTAATGTACGTTCAACACTCTTACAGTGTAATTTAATTGAAATTGTAATGTACATTTGAAGTTTATGCTGAGTGAATTCTTCATTTATATTAAAATTGTACTTAAGTATACTTGGAGTAGTTCCACTTTAGCACAAACAAGTATATTTAATATAACTTTAGCACTGCTTTTGTACGATTAAAATGCATTTAGTACAAAATTAGTTGTTCCAATTTAACAGACTAGTATTAGACAGTATACCAATTTATAGTGTGTCAAAAATACATTTAATTATACTAAAGTGCATACAAATAAATTGTATACTATAATTGTATAAAAGTATACAATTTTTTCACTATTGTATACAATTTTATTGTATTTTTTTTTCCTGTGGAAACCAAAAGGAGATGTTTCAGCTGGTTCCAGACTAGTTATATACAAGAAGCTGTTCTCAGAATTTAATAAAAGAAGAGGGGGGAAACTCTAATCTGATGTTGTTTCATTTCAAAACATATTAGCTACACGCTAACACTCTACATTAGCTACATTCTAAACTTTTGTAAAAGATGCTAATATTTCAAAGTCGCGGTGTGTCTCGTAAATTATTATGTTGATTTTTGGGACTAACTATTAACGAGAAACAGCAGAAGACTTGCAGTAGTGCAGCAAAATTTAGCCACCAGATGGCAGCAAAACCTCGTCTATATGCCTGATATCTCCGTTCGCGTCACATGGAAGCTTTTGATTGTTTTAGACATTTTTGGAAAGGCCACACACACAGAGACAGAGTTGCTATACACTGTAAAAATAAAAGGTGCCTGGAGGAACCTTTTGCGGTTCTTCACTTTGCCACACCGGCGGAACCGTCTGTAGATCCTCTAGGCACCCTTTAAAAAGAGGCGGTTCTCTGAGGAACCACCCAAACAATAAATTATACAACCAAAATAAAAGTGAACTTGATGATTTATTTCATGCCAGGTTTTTACACTCTAAAAAATGTTGGGTTAAAAACAACCCAAGTTGGGTTGAAAATGGATTAACCCAGCGATTGGGTCGTTTTTAACCCAGAGTGTACATCAGAACTGGTTATTACTAAAGCAGAACAACCCTGATTTTAACTCTACAATCTGGAATTTGTTATATAATACACAGTCACAGAATTTGTCAAATTTTGAATGAATAAATCAAAAGTAGGTCAGTAAGGGATGGTTCACCCAAAAATGAAAATTCTGTTATCATTTACTCACCCCAATGTCGTTTCAAACCCGTAAGACTTTCGTTCATCATATAAAGCAATCGAGTCTCTCAGAAAATTTGGAATGAACCTGGATTAGTTTTAGGATCTCTTTATGAACTTTTTGAAGCGTCAAAGTGGTAGTTGCTTAGACTGTCAATGGAGGGACAGAAATCTTTCCGATTTCATTAAAAATATCTTTTGTGTTCTGAAAATTAATGAAAGTCAGTAAAATTTAATTGAACCATTAAAGTCCAGGGGAAAAAATTCCTCAGGATTTTTGTTTTCCAGTACAAATTCTAAACACCCTTAAATCAGGATGCATTTACTTGACTTACAAAATGAAGAAAATAAGTCTTGTTTCCTGAGAAACTGAACAAAATTAAGTGAGTGTATGCTTAAAACAAGAACAAACATCTGTCATTGGGTATGAAAATTGCTTGCATTTTAATTAAGTTGATTTTTATGAACACATTGGCAGATATTAGTTCTTGTTTTAATCATAAAATCCCTTTCACAAGATCACAAGATTTCCCAAGATTTATTATCTCAAACGTTTTAGCTATTTTTTGTCAAATTCAATAAAAAGTTATGGCGATCCATTGGAAAATGTTTTTTCAAACTTTGAAGTGTCGTTTACATTTAGAGAAAGAAAATGTTTTTACATGCTATGTTCCCTTCAGTTTATTCCTTAAATGTTCTTGAATTGGTCTTAAAAAGGTCTTTCCTGCAGAAACCCTGTCAGTGTAACTTCTTACATTAAAATGTTTGTGTAGGCCTATAGTGTGTTCATACATATTATTTAAAACCAACTTTACAGTAGGCTATAGTGCCTCAAAAAATAGTTCATTCAAACATGAAAATTCTGTAATCAATTACTCATGCCGTTCATGTCGTTCCAAACATTCTTTCATCAGTGAAATACAAAAGGAGACGCTAGGCAAAATGTTAGGTAGGCTATAGCTACAGACCAAGACACGATTTACGTGCATTTAAACTTTTTTACAAACAATGAAAGTAAATAGCAACTGAGACTCATTCAGCTGCTGCCTTTGTGTTCCACAGAAAAATATTAATTATTGTCAACTGTGGCTCTTTCTGAGATGTTTAGATAGATAGACGAGGAAGAAACCTTGGGAGGAAATAATACTCAGCAGGGGGAGCCCATCATCTTCTGACTGTCTGTAGGCCCTATTTAAACAGACGCAGCAAAAAACAGAGATACATACACAAATGTGAATTTAACCCGATATACTAATCCAGAAACAGAAAATGACAACAGTGACTAATTGATCTCTCATTCAATTAAATGTAATGATGAATTATCATAAATTTGTTATTCCAATGTTATTCCCT
Organism: Paracanthobrama guichenoti; assembly: GCA_018749465.1. Classification (NCBI taxonomy): domain Eukaryota; kingdom Metazoa; phylum Chordata; class Actinopteri; order Cypriniformes; family Gobionidae; genus Paracanthobrama; species Paracanthobrama guichenoti. The sequence continues at coordinate 17,802,710 of CM031951.1, forward strand.
CTCAAGAAGAGATCTTCTCCTCCATTGAAGCACAACACTTGGAGCACAGAATAAAGATCTTAATGAGGGTTTTTGAGTAAAGCTACGCTAGAGCCATCTCTATAACTAAAACCCTGCTTCACCCTTTAGAAGAGAAACCACAAAACTGATGTCAGATTTGTGTAATGAGGAAGTTTCCACCGCCACCTTAATGAGATTTTCTTGGCAGCGCTTATAGCTCCATCTAATGCAACATAATTCTGAACGCAAGACCCCCTATTGACGCTTGATGATGTAATGCATGATGCAACCGTGTGTAAGGCTTTGACCAGATTATATAAAAGATGAGGCCAAGGGATATTGGTGGAAAGTCATGCCGTTAGGGAAGAACAAGTCTTGTACAACTTTTATATATAAAACTGGATCTGGAAAAGTATAGCAGCTCTCTGTTTGGTAACAGCAGTCTACAAATACTCCTTCATTTAAAAAGCCTTTTTATCTGTATTTATAAAGGCCACTTTGTGACTAATACAATAAAATCAAATGTTGTTTAAGATCGCTCTATTGTTAAATTGTGTTTTATTGAGCTGCCTGTTGCTATAAATACTGATGTCCTCGGTGATCGAACTGTGTGTTTGCGGGGATGAAAAGCTCTGAAGCCATGTGCCATTTTAAACCTTTCTTTTATGTGCCTTTTTACTTCATGTAACTGTACATGAAGGCTGGCACCACAGGATCAAAGATACGACTCCTGTTTTTCAGAGATTAAAGTGCTTTACAGTTTATAGTTCCCCATCTATCTATCTATCTATCTATCTATCTATCTATCTATCTATCTATCTATCTATCTATCTACACTCTAAAAAATGCTGGGTTGAAAACAACCCAAGTTGGGTTGAAAATGAACTAACCCAGCGATGGGGTTGTTTTAACCCAGCGGTGGGGTTAAATGTTTGCTTAAAACAACCCAATCGCTGGGTTAGTCCATTTTGAACCCAACTTGGGTTGTTTTTAACCCAGCATGTATCCCATCCATCCAATCCATCCATCCAATCCATCCATCCAATCCATCCAATCCATCCATCCATCCATCCATCCATCCATCCAAATACATAGCCTACAGAGTTTTATTAAAATCTACACTCTAAAAATGCTGGGTTGAAAACAACCCAAGTTGGGTTGAAAATGGACTAACCCAGCGATTGGGTTGTTTTAACCCAGTAAATGGGTTGTTTTAACCCAGTGGTTGGGTTAAATGTTTGCTTAAAACAACCCAATCACTGGGTTAGTCCATTTTCAACTCAACTTGGGTTGTTTTTAATCCAGCATGTATCCCATCCATCCATCCATCCATCCATCCATCCATCCATCCATCCATCCATCCATCCATCCAGCCATCCAATTCATCCATCCAATCCATCCAATCCATCCATCCATCCATCCATCCATCCAGCCATCCAAATACATAGCCTACAGAGTTTTATTAAAATCTACACTCTAAAAAATGCTGGGTTGAAAACAACCCAAGTTGGGTTGAAAATGGACTAACTCAGTGATTGGGTTGTTTTAAGCAAACATTTAACCCAACCGCTGGGTTAAAACAACCCATTTACTAGGTTAAAACAACCCAATCGCTGGGTTAGTCCATTTTCAACCCAACTTGGGTTTTTTTAGAATGTATCTATCAGACAAATACATACACAGTTTTATTAAAATATTCAAAATTTAGATTAAACCTGGAAATGAACAGAAACTTTTGGCATTAAAATAACAAGAAGTATTTCAGATTCTGCATTAGGCATTTCTAGGTCACTTATCAAATAATCACATTTGTGACACTGATCATGTGAATTACTTTGTACGGGTGGTCAGATATCCATTCTGCATTGAAGCTCAAGATGCTCTGGATCTTCTCAAATCATGCTGGAGAGCATCAGGTCTGACACAAACTTGTGGAGTTCATGTAGATTCAACGCTGACATTAAAGCAAAAGGGAAACAAATTGAAATATTTTTTTCAACCAAACCTTTCACTCAAATTGTTATGCTAATAATAAATGCTTTATTCATTCTCCATTCATATTCTAAATTATAATGAACAAAAATGGTAGTAAATTAGAAAAATGCAAATTAGAATTTTTTTCACTTCTCACTTTCAGATTAAAAAAACTCTTCTTCCTCTATAATTTCAACTGAATTTAAATAGCAAGGACACCTGTGTATCAACTAATTTTTGCTAAAGTTTGTCACCACACAAAACAGAACAAACTCTGACGTTAAACACACTTGAGCCTTCATCAAAATCTGTAGTGTGTGGCCCTTTCGAGTTTGACCACAGCAAAACAAAAGCTGCCAACCACCAACATCCTGCCTATAACTAAATATTCTAGCCGCTTCTGTGCACAGTAGATCCTTTTAAGCCGTTTCAGTGGCTCTACCTTAAAAATAGAGGAATTATAATCCATTGACTGGGACAAAGTGGTGTCACTGTGTCCCAGGGCATGTGTTGGTGTTTTTGAGCTATTTATATATCTATCTATTTATATATTTATAATGTGCACTAAGATGATGGGAGACATGTGTTTGTCCAGCCACGTTCCCTCTAAGCCTCGAACCAAAGAGGAAGGTGAGGATGGGATAAGAGCACCCATTCCCTCTGAAGCAGGGTTTGCTTTTTTAGCTGTGGTTGATCCCACTATACTGGCTGGCATCTGAGTGCAACTTGCTTAACACGCAGGACAGACATTTTTTTATTTTTTTTATTTTATTATTTTTTTGTCACCACATGTTCCTTTGTGACTCTTAAGCTAATTTCCAACAGTGTGTTCACACTTGTAGTTCAGTTCTCTTGGATTTGGTCCAGAACAAAAAAAGAAAATAATACATTTAGTCCTGGTTCGCTTAGCGTTCATACTGTCATTTTTAAGGTGGAACCTAAAGATACTTCCTGAGTATCCAAAACAATGCTGTGTGCTGGGCTAAATGTGCTCACTTGTGAAGAGTTTATAAAATGTGTAAAGGAGTAAAAACAGCTTGAGCATTCTGTCCTTTTTAGGGTCACATCTGGTGACATCACCTTCTGTTTTTGGTTCGTTTAGATGTCTTTGGTCTCTGTTGCATTCATATTTCTGTCAGACCGCACCAGAGTTTGTTTGGAAGTGGACAGAGACCCACCTTTCAGGGGTCTCAGACCTCTTGTTTGGTTCGGATGGAAGCGTTCACACTTATTAAAATGAACCGGACTAACAGAGCAATCGCACCAGGGCTCGTTTCAATCAAACCAATCCTGCCAAGTGCAAGTGTGAACACACTAAAGCAGAGGTCTTCAACCCTGCTCCTGTGGACCCACTGTCCTGCAGAGTTTAGCTCCAACCCTAATCAAAGACAGCTGAAGCTTGTTGAAAATACACAGGCAGGTGTGCTGAAGCAGGTTGGAAATAAACTTTGCAGGACAGTGGGTCCCTAGGAGCAGGGTTGAAGACCTCTGCACTAAAGGATAGTTCACCCAAAAATGAAAATTCTCTCATCCTTTACATCATTCAAGACCTGCAATCTAAGAAGAAAAGTTTCTATATAGAACTTTAAGGCTGGGTGTCCACCAAGGCTTTTTTTTTTTTTTTTTTTTTGCAGTGAGAGGCACCTTTTTTACGCTGCGTGTCTACCAAAGCGTTTTTTTCACCCGGCTGGCTGGTGTATCCAATTGTTTTCAATGGGAGTGCCGTGTCTTTAGAACGGCATGAGCGTAACAAAGCGCTAAATGTCTATTTCACGCTCAAATGCTGAGCACTTGCCGTTTTTTACCAGTCGCTGAGAGTTGAAGAATGTTCAACTTTGAGTAAAAAAAAACTGTCACTTTTCACCCAGCCGTCCAATCACAGTGGATGAGGGACGAGACAAATACAGCACCGACCAACCACTACATTCTGCTTGTACAACGTCAACAGATGACAACAAAAAGCATAATAACGGAACAAAATTATTTTAAACAAGAGCCAGAGCAAATACTTTACATTGTATAAGCATTTTTATATAGAATCGATACAAAAACAAACTATCTGTGAAATTACATACTAATAACACTTCCGCGGATATTCTGAATCATAGCAAGCAAAGCGCCTCAACTGAAAAAAACGCTCTCAAGCGCTCACAGCAAGCCATTTTCAACAGAGCGCCTAGCGTTTTCAACTGGCTAAAATGCTTTGGTGGACATGCTGCCTAAAAGGTTTCTTATATATAGAACCTTTTAGGGTTATGTATTTAGGGTTATGTAATATGTATTTATTATCAATTAATTAATTAAGTTTTTATTTATTTTTCATTTAATACAATTTTATGAATTAAACAGCTCATAAACATACTTTATCATTAGAAAAACAATTTAAATAACCGTTAAACATGAAAGTATTATACAATCATTTTAAGACATTTCTCCTTATACAGATCCTTTTTGGCATAAAGGTTCTTTAAAATATAGAAACCCAATGAACCTTTTAAGAGTGTATGTGTTTTTTTTTTTTTTTTTTTTGTTTTCTTTCTTTTGCAAAACACAAAGACATTTTTAAGAATGTTTCAATACGTACAATGGAAGTCATTGGGGTCCAAAATCACTCTGGATCCGATTTATTTCATTGTATGGACAAAAAAGGGACATTTTCAAAACATCTTAATTTGTGTTAGAAAGACAGTAGAAAGACAGTCATACAGGTTTGGAAGTGTGAACTCTCCTACTTTGAAGTTGCATAACATATTTCCATCTTTTAAGGTGTTTTTAGGTGTTTGTGTGCATGGACATTCCAGTTATAGGGTTAGTATGTGCATGGGCGTGTAGGATAATTAGTGTGACTGCCGGCGTATGTGTGAGAGAGCAGGGTGGAGGGAATGTGTGTGTATGTGAAAAAGAGAGGGGGGGGGGTACATATTCTGTGTAATCATCAAAGCTTCATTTTGTGCGTCAATCCAGCACATAGTCATGTGATTGCATCAGTGAATCAACCACCACCTTCTTGTTGTGTTTGTGTTTTGCACAAGTATTTGCTTTCCTCGTTTCTTCAGTTAGAGAAACAGCTGCCCTCTCACGCATAGCTGTAAGCTCCTGGATGATATGTGACTGGTTAACTACACAATGGCTTAGTCCTGCCGGGATGAGGGGGGGGATGGGAATGGAGTTTCTGGTCACGTGATATGAACCATATTTAATACAATCTGAGCTACATGCAGTAGGACTTGCAGCAGTGGGTGAGCCAGCGGCACAGTACAATCTCACATCTGTGTCAGTGACCCACTAAAGACCAAATACTGTGTGCTTGTTAATACCAGTCGTGTGACCAATCTTGGAATTCAATGAGAAATACAAGTACAGTGAATTCTCACAACTTTGCTCACAGTAAGGAACTACGTAAGCGGTAATGTGCAGTCAGTAAGTGATTACTGCAAAATAAACTCTTGACAGGGTGATTAGGACCCTGGTGAATTGGAGGGGTCTTTTATCACCCTACAGTAAATGGGTTTATTTTGAGATAATCACCAGCTGACTGCACATTATCACAATTATTATTATACGGCTACTTACCAAATAAATAGTTAAGTGGGCATGAAATATAATTATCTTTGAGTTGAAATTATAGTCTTATGTTTCGCTTAAAGCTTTAGCATTCTTAAGTTTGGAGTTAGTACAACTTTTTTCACAAAAAAATTATTCAGTAAGGATGCATTCACTTGATCAAATGTGACTTTTACATTAAATATTTCTACAACAAAAAAACTGTTCTCAACATTGAAAATAAGAAATATTTCTTGAGCACTAAATCAACATATTAGAATGATTTCTGAAGGATCATGTGACACTGAAGACTGGAGTACCATCACAGAAATAAATTACATTTTAGCTAAATGCAGCCATGATGAGCATAAGTAACTTCTTTAAAAGACCTAACAACACTCTTACCAAGTGCATGTATGTGTGTATCTGCAATCCACGTTACTTCTAGCAATCTGCAGGTGAATATTCTGTATATGAAATTATCTCTGTATCTTCTAATAATGTTAATCATGCACATTTCCTTTATTTCAGAAGTCTGAGATAATAACAAAAATTGCTGTGCTAAACAGCTTCAACACTGTTTCCAGAAACAGCATGAAGGGTGGGTGGAAAATGGCATCATTCTCTGTTACCCTTGCTTTTGTAAAACTCTGATGTGACATGTAGGTCACCATGGCTCACAAAGCTTAATAGAGTTGTGAAGTGTATAATCAACAGCCATTAACAGAGTGACATGTGAGACTCAAATCTGGATGAGTAGGATCTTCAATCTTTTCACATCAAATGCTGCTTATCAGCATACATTCAGGCTTCCATCTTAAACCTTCAAGAAATGTTTTAAGCAAACATTTAACCCAACCGCTGGGTTAAAACAACCCAATCGCTGGGTTAGTCCATTTTCAACCCACCTTGGGTTGTTTTTAACCCAGCATTTTTTAGAATGTATCTATCAGACAAATACATACACAGTTTTATTAAAATATTCAAAATTTAGATTTGGCAAAAACTTTTGGCATTAAAATAACAAGAAGTATTTCAGATTCTGCATTAGGCATTTCTGTCACTTATCAAATAATCACATTTGTGACACTGATCATGTGAATTACTTTGTACGGGTGGTCAGATATCCATTCTGCATTGAAGTTCAAGATGCTCTGGATCTTCTCAAATCATGCTGGAGAGCATCAGGTCTGACACAAACTTTTGGAGTTCATGGTCCTCCCTTTAAAGTGGGAGGAGTTGGATCTGGATCCAAACTCGCCCCCTGGATCTCGTGTTCTGGAGTGAGGACGATCTCATAATTCTTCATAACATAGATTCAACAAGGTGCTATAATCATTCCTCTGAGATTTTGGTCCATATTGACATGATAGCATCATGCAGTTACTGCAGATTTGTCAGCTGCACATCCATGACGTGAATCTCCCATTCCCATTCCCAAAGGTACTTTATTGGATTGAGATCTGGTGACTGTGGAGGCCATTTCAAGAAACCAAGCTGAGATGATTTGAGCTTTGTGACATGTTATCTTGATGGAAGTAGCTATCAGAAGATGGGTGCACTTCATGGTCAGCAGGTTTTGTTTTTATGGTCAGTGGTGTATGGTGTTTAAACAATGCTTGGTACTAAAGGGCCCAAAGTGTGCCAAGAAAATATACCCCACACCATTACATCACCACCAGCAGCCTGAACCACTGATACAAGGAAGGATGGATCCATGCTTTCATGTTGTTTACATCAACATCTGACCCTACCATCTGAATGTTCCAGCAGAAATTGAGACTCATTAGACAGAATCTTCTATTGTCCAATGACGGTGAGCACGTATGAATTGTAGCCAGATGCGGACAGTATAGAAGTATTTTTACTTTCTACTCAAGTACATTTTATGTATATGTACTTCATCACTGTTTTTCTTTGGAAAACTTTTACTTCACTACATTCCAAAGCATAATGTCATACTTTTACTGCACTACGTTTCATAAATAAAAGTTCTTGTTTTTTACCTTTAATACTTAATTACATTAAAAGTAAGAAAGTACAACATTTTTAATGTAATTAAGTATTGAGTGATATTCAATATGAAACGTAGTGTAGTAAAAGTACAATATTATGCTTTGGAATATTGTAAAGTAAAAGTTTTCCAAAGAAGAACACTGATAAAGTAAAAATTGACTTGAGTAGAAATACTTCACTACTGTCCGCCTCTGATCGTAGCCTCAGTTTTCAGCTGACAGGAGTGGCACCCGGTGTCTTCCTCTGTTGTAGCCCATCTGCTTCAAGGTTCGACGTGTTGTGCGTTCAGAGATGCTCTTCTGCAGACCTCAGTTGTAACGAGTGGTTATTTGAGTTATTGTTTTTACTGTTACTTTCTATCAGCTTGAGCCAGACCTCTGGTATTTTCACCCACAGAACTGCATGCCTAAATGCATGGAATTGCTACCACATGATGGGCTGATTTAGATATTTGCGTTATGAGCAGTTGAACAAGTGTCCCTAATAAAGTGGCCGGTGAGTGTATCACAACAGAACATTAACCAGGAGAAAATGCAACAACAACAGTGATCTATCTGAGGTCCATTCTTCATACCTCCATGATGGATGATTTGACAGATGCCAGATCTTCTAATCGTGATAACTGATTAACTGATCTCTGAGGTAATTTGTTTGGATTTGATTTAAATATCTGGATTAAATTGTCTGAGATTCAAATCTAGATGACTAAGTAATCCACATACGAAGAACGGGCCCCAAGTCATAAACCAAAAGGCAACAATTAAATTGTGCCCCATGTTATTTAAAAAAAAAGAGCCATGACTTGGAAGAAAACCAAATGCTCCATCACACTCTGAAAATCTGAAATATTTGTAATTAAATACTCATAAATTAATGCCCCCAAAAAGAGTTTATTGTCAAACTGCAGCAAAATACAAACAAAATGACATAGTGCTGAGCTTCAGAGATGTGGTGGCATTGCTATTTTTACTTCATCTCATTTAAGGAGTTGATATTCATATCCTTGGAAGTATGCAGAATGTGTCTTACTCATCCATGCATGATGTTGTCAGGAGCTTGATGAATTATTCATTACAGGCCTTTATTTTTGCGTGCCTCTTTAGGTTTGGATCAACCACATAGTGCATCATTCAGGTGACCGACAGTATGGTGCAAAAGAACAGTCAATATTGATGTGAGGGTCACTGTAGTCATAGTTAAAACTAAAATCTTCCTTATTGAAGTCAAGACTGTTTAAAGCAGCAGACATAAATCATTCATGCAGCGTACGTCCTCAAAGGATTCACACTCAAACCTGTAAATATGTTACACATTGCCTGATCTTGACACTTCAAATGTTCACCAAATACGTATTTTGTTGTTTTTGATTTAGTGAAAAGAAGCCATGTTTTTGTCTACAGTTCAAATGGAAACACTTCAGCACTCCTATAAGGAAAGTGAACATGTATGATATGTACACAATCCAGAATGCTGGAAATAAGCTTATTTAACAGTACAATAAAATGGAGTAGGTTTGTGACTGTTTATTTAGGTTTTGGTGTTTCTTTCATCAGATCAGAGAAGCTGACCGCAGCTTTCTGTTGAAGTGAGGAGGGTCGACGTGACCTAACACATTGCATCTAAATTCTGCTGCTAAGAGAGTCATCTATTATCCATGCTGTGCTTCCTGCAGCCCACGCTCTCTTTTCATAGAGAGATTATGCAATTTCCACCCAGCAGAAATCTTAACATACGAGGAACATTACAGAAACACTATAGAAAGATCTTCATGCTTGCATTAAGAAGATCACACGATTTGGGTTCACTAACATTTGTCAGAAAGACATTATGCTTTTTCTGACCCCCCTGCTCACTGTTGATGTACAGAAACAAACACAATAGGACTCAATGGCATGTTTTAATGAACAAAAGCAGTGTACTTTCTGACACATTTTTGTGTATTTTTGGTAATGTCACATTATGCAAAGATGATTAGTGGGTTTTACAAGGATAGAAAATTGTCAGGTCAAAGGAATATTCTGGGTTCAGTACGAATTAAGCTCAATCAACTGCATTTGTGGCATAATGTAGATTACCACAAAAACCTAATTCCACTTGTCCCTTCTTTTCTTCTTCTTCAAAAAAAATCTGGGTTACAGTTAGGTACTTACATTGGAGGTGAATGGTAAATAAAAACAAACAATATATGCATGTTAACATGAATTTATTGTGGAAAAAAAACTTTTCTGCTATATCCATTTTTTCAACTTCATTGCCATGACATTGCACCACTATAAACCCAATATCCTATGATGATCATTTAAACAGCTTTTCTGCTTTTAACCAAATAAATAATGTAATAAATTTTTATCTTGAATTGAATAAACCCTCAAAAATTCCATCGCATTCACTTCCACTCTAAACACCTCACCCACTGTTACCTTGTTTTTTGCTTTGTCAAATCAATGTTATAGCACAAATGCTATTGATTGAGCTTAAGTAAAGAATAATTGACGACGGGCCGTTGAATTATGAGAAAAATAATGCACACCCGAGGTAGTAATGCAGCCACGAAGCAAGTTAGTGAGAAAGAGAGTATGTGCTTTCCATACATAATAAAACATAATTTGTCATTTTTATTAGGGATGCACGATATATCGGTCACGATATCAGTATCAGCTGATATGTTTATTTTTAATGTTATTGTTATCGGCCCAATAAGAAAATTTGGCCAATATTAAAGCCGATAAATAATGGATTATTACCTACAGCTGTTCACCGTGATGGTTTTGCTTGAAATATGATTGGAATCACTTCAAAAAGGAAAATATAGTTAAGTGCAACATGCAGTGCAAGTCTGTCATATAGGCTACATCAAATAATAATGAGAACATCATAATAATTGTGTACTTGGGATATGGCTTTTGTAATGGCGATCTGAGCCATATTCCGTAGTTCACCATTTCCACAGGGGTGTAGCACAAAGGATTTGGTGGGTGAATCCATAACTTGTCTTGCAAACCTTTACTTTTTCTTTGGTCAAGATAAATTTGACAAGAAATATAACTATTTACATTTATTCATGTTCAAAAACATACATTCAAATGACTGAGCACCTAGCACCAACTCTTTACTCTAAAAAATGCTTGGTTAAAAACAACCCAAGTTGGGTTGAAAATGGACTAACCCAGCGATTGGGTTGTTTTAACCCAGTAAATGTTTTCTTAAAACAACCCAATCGCTGGGTTAAAACAACCCAATCGCTGGGTTAGTCCATTTTCAACCCAACTTGGGTTGTTTTTAACCCAGAGTTAAAAGTGTTTAAAGTGTTCCTTCTTCCTTATTCTTCTTCAGAATTATTATTATGCATGTGTAATACGTTTAAAACTAGTGAAAATCACGTGATATAATACAAATAACACAAAATATACATTTATCAAAAAACATAATCACTCTTAATATAAGGCAAAATATTACAAAATTATTAATCTACACTCACCTAAAGGATTATTCGGAACACTTGTTCAATTTCTCATTAATGCAATTATCTAATCAACCAATCACATGACAGTTGCTTCAATGCATTTAGGGGTATGCGGCAGTATGCGGCAGTCCTGTGGGCAAAAATGCCTTGTTGATGCTAGAGGTCAGAGGAGAATGGGCCAACTGATTCAAGCTGATAGAAGAACAACTTTGACTGAAATAACCACTCGTTACAACCGAGGTATGCAGCAAAGCATTTGTGAAGCCACAACACGCACAACCTTGAGGCGGATGGGCTACAACAGCAGAAGACCCCACCAGGTACCACTCATCTCCACTACAAATAGGAAAAAGAGGCTACAATTTGCACGAGTTCACCAAAATTGGACAGTTGAAGACTGGAAAAATGTTGCCTGGTCTGATGAGTCTCGATTTCTGTTGAGACATTCAGATGGTAGAGTCAGAATTTGGCGTAAACAGAATGAGAACATGGATCCATCATGCCTTGTTACCACTGTGCAGGCTGGTGGTGATGGTGTAATGGTGTGGGGGATGTTTTCTTGGCACACTTTAGGCCCCTTAGTGCCAATTGGGCATCGTTTAAATGCCACGGCCTACCTGAGCATTGTTTCTGACCATGTCCATCCCTTTATGACCACCATGTACCCATTGTCTGATGGCTACTTCCAGCAGGATAATGCACCATGTCACAAAGCTCGAATCATTTCAAATTGGTTTCTTGAACATGACAATGAGTTCACTGTACTAAAATGGCCCCCACAGTCACCAGATCTCAACCCAATAGAGCATCTTTGGGATGTGGTGGAACGGAGCCGTGCCCTGGATGTGCATCCCACAAATCTCCATCAACTGCAAGATGCTATCCTATCAATATGGGCCAACATTTCTAAAGAATGCTTTCAGCACCTTGTTGAATCAATGCCACGTAGAATTAAGGCAGTTCTGAAGGCGAAAGGGGGTCAAACACAGTATTAGTATGGTGTTCCTAATAATCCTTTAGGTGAGTGTGACAGCTTTAATGGTGAAACTTTTGTTTTTTGTAATCAGGCTCTCTTTTATTTCGATTTATAGGTCAATATATCGGTTATCAGCTTTCAAATATAAAGAATTATCGGTATCTGCCAAAATTTTCATATCGGTGCATATGAAAACCTAGTTTTTATCCTATTGTTTAGCCTACCATATTTATTTGCTTGGTCAATGTTGTTGTGGTTTTTGGTTCTTTTGCTGTTGTACTAGGCTGTAAAGGACCATTGAAATAACTGAAATCATTTGGCGAAGTGATATAGAACTGTAACGCTGTCAAGACCTGCCTGGAGCTACTTTAGCTGTGCGTTTCCCTGAAACTAATTGCACACCTTAGAACTAATCAGATTCAAGCATTCAACAGCCCGTAGTAGGCCTAAAACTTGTACTAAACCAAAATATGACTTCAAATATTCAATAGTTTTATTCATGTGTATAATGTGTAAAACCAAATTAAAAGCGAATTATTTCTGACCAAATGATGACTGGTGCATTAACAGACCAAGTGCCACTGAAACCAAATGTCAGTATCAATGACAACGCCACACTATTCAATATGATGGCTAAAACACACATCCACAACATAGCGCATCCTCAGTAAATGCGCACGCTAATCTCTCTAAGCTCCAACTCTAGCTGTTCTTCCAGAGAATAATTCTTCCAGCATGAGTCGACTGTCACTAATCATTCAATCAGTTCACTCACGGGAGCGCAAACTGCCCGAGCAGCAGATTCCTTCAGCGAGAGTCAGAGAGGAACTCAGCGAGTGCAGTAATCCATACACGCAAGAGCACACATACACACGCTCACACGCCCATGAGGAAAACAAGAGCTTGTGCATCTATTTTTGCTCTCCACGACCTATGGTTTTACAACAGATGCAAACCAGACTGAAAGCCTACAGGCTAATCGATATCAGAAAAAGTGAACCTGTAGCCACAGAATCTGACTCACTGTATATAGTTACAGAAAAGCAATGAGTTGAAGTAACAGGATAACAAGAGCGCATCTACCCGCTGAAGCAGGGAAAGAAAACAAACTGATATATAGGCCTAGGGGCGTGAGGCGTCTTCATTAGATAGTTGAATAGGCTAGATTGGCATCAACTAAAGGAGGCGGACATGTTGTTCTGTCTGATGGCATAAGACATTTCCATTTCTGAGAACACCCAGGTGAAACAAGCCTGTGGCCAAAGGTGGAGATTTATTGCACTACCCTTATCATAATGAAAACCTGTTCACCATGAAGTGTAACTATTAAAGTATCAGTAATTATGAACATCATCAAAATTATAAAACAGATCTATAATGACTAGATACTATAGCATATGATTAATTCACTTATATAATTTGCGTTAAGGGCCAGTCACACTCACACTACACTTTTGTGAGCGTGCTGTGAAGATGTGTGTCATGACTTCTTAACTGACTTAAAGAAATTACAAACTTTAAAGCTACATTTTTGCAGCATTGCAAGATAGTTGAGTAAATTGTATTTTTACATATTCAAATGATTAGGCATTATTTCCAGCCAGTATTTTCCCAGTTTCCCAAATGAATCACTTGGATTGGGTTCTGTTGGTTCCATTTGAATTGGCCACATGGGTTAGGAAGGCACTGTGAATCGGTTAGTGGTTCTGAAACTCACTTACACACTGAATCATTTAACTACAATTCATTGAAAATAAGTTCATTCGAACCTGAAAATCCTATCAGTATGTTTACATGGGCCCAAATATTCCATTAGTAATTGGATTGATGACTCATCTGACTGAAAAGCCTTCATGTAATCCAAACAGACTGAAAGGGGTGGTGAAGATCTGAAATAATCTGATCAACATGAAAAAAATGAGCATGTAAACACTTGAATCTGCCTGTTTGTTTGTTTTTTGTGTACACGTGCAGTGCTGTGATGCGTATTAATGCGTTTAGCATCTTATAAACATGCATATGTTTATTTACATCTTATGTCTTATGAACTGAATGCGATTACAAGCAGCAGCGCAAGTTGATTCTGCGCTCATTTGATCTAATATTTGATGTTTTTAAAAATGTTTTTAGATTTAAGTAGCAAATAAGAATTGCTAAAATTATTGAATATATTTTGAAACAAAGGTCTTGTTAATGTTTGTCAGTTTTGTTCAAGGTAATTAAAGCAACAGTTTTTCAGTAACGGAAGAATATGTAAAAGTATGGTATTTGGGGTGAAAGGCACCCCTGCTGTTGGGGCAAAAGGCATCATATTTAACATGATAATAAACAGCGGCTGACTTTAACATTTGTTGACATGACATGGTTAGATTCAGATTGTAAGTATCATATATTAAGTTGGGTGTCCACCTTAGAGATTATCACCATATTTTAATAAAACCATCATATTTGAAAATGTGATGTTAATCATACCATATAATAAAATATAATTTATTGTTACTACTGCAAATCTATGTTAAATTATTATGGGATCTCCTTCAATGTTTTCAGAATTCTTTACAAAATGAATTATTTTATTCATCAGAATAAACAGAATATAGTTCAAACTTTGCTAAAGTGATTGTTTGGAACAAGTATTAACTTAGACATTATTAAAAACATATTATTTTAGTGAAAGTATTTGTATCAGTATTGTGTGCCTTTTGCCCCATGCTGGTGAGCCTTTTACCCCATGTTTTACCCCATACATTTTTAAGATTTTTAAATAAAATAAACCACTTTTATGATTTATTTTGACACAAAATCTGTTGCTCCACAAATGTTAAATACAAACATATATATTTTTCTGTATATCATACATTATAGGAGTAGTGAAAAGCATGTGCCTTTAGTCCCGTTGTACCCTATATAAGTGCATGTGCTTAAAAAAGAACATACACTCACCTAAAGGATTATTAGGAACACCATACTAATACTGTGTTTGACCCCCTTTCGCCTTCAGAACTGCCTTCATTCTATGTGGCATTGATTCAACAAGGTGCTGAAAGCATTCTTTAGAAATGTTGGCCCATATTGATAGGATAGCATCTTGCAGTTGATGGAGATTTGTGGGATGCACATCCAGGGAACGAAGCTCCCGTTCCACCACATCCCAAAGATGCTCTATTGGGTTGAGATCTGGTGACTGTGGGGGCCATTTTAGTACAGTGAACTCATTGTCATGTTCAAGAAACCAATTTGAAATGATTCAAGCTTTGTGACATGGTGCATTATTCTGCTGGAAGTAGCCATCAGAGAATGGGTATATGGTGGTCATAAAGGGATGGACATGGTCAGAAACAATGCTCAGGTAGGCCATGGCATTTCAACGATGCCCAATTGGCACTAAGGGGCCTAAAGTGTGCCAAGAAAACATCCCCCACACCATTACACCACCACCACCAGCCTGCACAGTGGTAACAAGGCATGATGGATCCATGTTCTCATTCTGTTTACGCCAAATTCTTACTCTACCGTCTGAATGTCTCAACAGAAATCGAGACTCATCAGACCAGGCAACATTTTTCCAGTCTTCAACTGTCCAATTTTGGTGAGCTTGTGCAAATTGTAGCCTCTTTTTCCTATTTGTAGTGGAGATGAGTGGTACCCGGTGGGGTCTTCTGCTGTTGTAGCCCATCCGCCTCAAGGTTGTGCGTGTTGTGGCTTCACAAATGCTTTGCTGCATACCTCGGTTGTAACGAGCGGTTATTTCAGTCAAAGTTGCTCTTCTATCAGCTTGAATCAGTCGGCCCATTCTCCTCTGACCTCTAGCATCAACAAGGCATTTTCACCCACAGGACTGCCGCATACTGGATGTTTTTCCCTTTTCACACCATTCTTTGTAAACCCTAGAAATGGTTGTGCGTGAAAATCCCAGTAACTGAGCAGATTGTGAAATACTCAGACCGGCCCGTCTGGCACCAACAACCATGCCACGCTCAAAATTGCTTAAATCACCTTTCTTTCCCATTCTGACATTCAGTTTGGAGTTCAGGAGATTGTCTTGACCAGGACCACACCCCTAAATGCATTGAAGCAACTGCCATGTGATTGATTGATTAGATAATTGCATTAATGAGAAATTGAACAGGTGTTCCAAATAATCCTTTAGATGAGTGTATACTGAACATACCAATTTATTAGCCTAGCCAAGAAGTAGTAAAAGAGTATCAAAACACAAACATTACACAAATCATTTGTGTACAGCACTACAAAAAAAGAAAGTTTCTTAAAACTAACAACCTATTTTAAATATGTTGCCTGTACTGTAACTAGCTGCTTTCTCTGAAGGATCGCTTTCAGCTAAAGGATTAGCTAGCTAGTTAGCTAATTTCAACCACCATCCTTTGCACATTCCGATATTTATTGACGATTGGTGTATTAATACAAGAAGTGACCTCAAAGCACTGTATCACGTGATAAGGTTGGTAGATTGCATCTGACAAGAACAAAGGCTTACCAGCAGTACAGTGATCATGCAACTAATGCAAACACAATCAAATCAGATGCTATTGTGTATTGGAGCAACACACATGTAAGCCTCATCAGATATCCTACCCATAAGTTGCACAATCAGTAAAGAACTGTTTCTGTGTTGGCTGGAGCTCAATTTGTTTGAGTGCTGCATTGTACTGTACTGTACGAGGAAGAGGAAGGGAGGGGGTAATCTGGAAAAAAGCCACATAACATAAAAGCCTTCAGCACTGATCTGAAATCAGCATTTATATGTCCTAATTATGGTGAAGATTATGATTTGTTAAGCTTTAATTCCTTGGTAATTGTATAAAGCTAATAATTCAGTGAAAAATGACAATGTATATGCTTTAAAAGGAAGGGAAATGATGGCTCTGTCATTTTATTATTAAAAATAAAGACAACTGTTCTAATTTATCTTTTAGTCACAATTAGTGATGTCAATTTAATACAACTGATTAGGCTATATAAAAAATATAAAAATAAAAATAAAAAAATTAATACAATTAATAATGCCCCTTGACGCTGGAAGGGGTGAAACAGAACAGATTTTTAAAGTCTATTTTTATTTTTATTTTAATTCAACACAACTTGGCTTCAGTGGTGGTGAGAGACATTGAAAAGAACAGCGAGATCTGGTAGCGTTAAACACTGAGCTAAGACACACACATATGCATACACCAACATTTAACGTAGATCGAATGTGAATGCATGGACGGTAGACCAGACGTGTTCAATAATCATAATAATATGAAAATAAAATTGACAATAAATTGATTTTGTAAAAACTTTTTTTTTTAATAATTTCTAGTGGTAATTATAGTAAGTGCTATTGAAAATATAAAAAGTGCTACGCTTTTGGCTGCCATGTAAATGTAATGTCTTAAAGGTACAGTACGTAATTCTGGGCTCTCAACCACATCTGTGGTTGAAACATAAAATTGCAATTTAATTGGAGAGGAACATTGAAAGCCTAAAATGTCCTGCTAAATCAAACTGACAGATTTTTATGTACAGTGTGATAACTGTAATTCATTAAATTGTCTTGATTTATGGCCTTTTTTGCAGCAGATACATGGAAGCAGTTGTGTTTTATTTAATTCATTAGCATATCATGAAATTAATTTGATCACAGTTTGTAATCGATTGACAAATCTTTTTTTTTTTTTTTTGCCTTGGCAGAGGAATAGGGATCGCTATTGATTTCATATGCAGCAGTAACACTGCATCACTGTGTGGAATCGATCAGCTGTTCAAGTGCTAAAGAGTGATTGCAAACGTGGAAAAAATAAACCTCATTAATGTGAAACTAGACCACTATTTTATGAAATGGCCAGTCAGACCATTAATGAAAATCAGCTGTGTCCTGTAGTTTATTTTTATAGATTACATATAAAAGGACGGTTCAACAATATTTCACAGTTTCACAGACATGTTCCCGTTTTAGTAACCTGAGCGATGAGGACTTTATCAGCAATAAAGGTAGTGTAAGAAGTTCCTTAGGGATGAGAATCACAAGAAATTGAATGAATCAGGTTCCAGTTGCACTGATTTAAGTCTCACAAGTACAACATAGCTATAACCATAATGACTTGCGGATCAGTTTGAGTGATTGAATCAGATGTTAATTCAGTAACAGCTCTGACTGATTCAGTGAGTGAGTGAGGCGTTTTAGAACAACAAGTTGCCTGTGACTCATTTATGAAAAAAAAAAAAAAAAAAATAGTTGAAGAATGCAAACATTCATCAACCATTAACAATACATTCAGTTCTGAATAAGAACTCCTTGATTCCCAATCCATTTCTCAACATTTTCTTCACTCACACAAAATGTAGGAGGGAAAAAATGCTGAGGGAGGGAGAGAGAAAACAGCCGACCAAATAACGCATAGTCCAGCATAGCCCTGGGAACCAAAGACAACTGTTGTCTTGTCATCTTTGGCACTTTTTTCTCCGGCCTAGAAGAGAAAGATCATCGGAAAGAGTGAGAACGTGTGTGAATTTTCCCACTGTTCTTGGCCGAGCTGAGTGACTGCATGGTCTGTGCGTTTAGTGGCTGCTAATCATCTCTTCCCGTCGTTGTTGTGGAAGTGCATCCTGTGCCAAGGCCTGAACCACCCTCGCCTGGCACACTGCCTGGACCATCTCGCCCAGGCTGCATAGCTGAAGTGGCTTGTGGAGCCAGCATGGACACGCAACCCAGCGGGACGCTCCTCACAACACCGCCCAGTGTTAAAAGAGAACAGATCTGTTCCGTTAGCATGAACATGCTAGTGCTGAAAAAATATTCCTTTCTGACATTGTACTTCACATACTCACTTCTGGAGAACATATAGCTGCAGTGCAATATAGCTAAGCCGAAATATGAACTCAATTTGCACACTACAATTCTCAGTAGTACAATCCATAATGAGATGAATTTGCATAAAAAGGTGGTGTGTTTGCATAAAACTTTTTGGATTGCGGATGGTTTTGTGCAACATGCAGGTGCTCGAGTAGCGCAATCAGTAAAGGAATAGCTCACCCAAAAATTAAAATTCTGTCATCATCTACTCGCCCACAAGTTGTTCCAAACCTGCATACATTTCTTTCTTCTGCTGAAAACAAAAAACAAGATATTTTGAAGAATAACTGTTTGTAACCGAACAGTTGATGGGCCCCACTGACTTCTGTAGTATAGAAAAAAAAATACTATAGAAGTCAATTGGCCCATCAATTGTTTGGTTACCGACGTTCTTCAGAATCTCTTGTGTGTGTGTGTGTGTGTGTGTGTGTGTGTGTGTGTGTGTGTGTGTGTGTGTGTGTGTGTGTGTGTGTGTGTGTGTGTGTGTGTGTTCAGCAACACAGCAGAACTGGGTTTTTTTGTTTAAATATTAATGTCACATTTTGAGGATTACAATCGTTCTGGTGATTCTGTGAGGGTGTTAATGATGATTATCATATGAGGACGCGTTTCTGAATTGTAATCTTCTTAATTAGCGCTCGCAGTCATCTGTTGTGTTCATCAGTGGTGATGTAAATGACTGCATTAATAATTGATTGTTGGCACACTGATCTCTAGCTACATGCTCTTAACAGATGGCCTGATGCTGAATGGAGGTTTCTGCAGCTGTTGGTTACAAGTTAAGGCAGGTAGAACTGGATTTAATTTCCACCAAAAGCTATTAGTCTTTTTACTGCCTCCATGGATTTTTTCAGGTCTTCATTATAAGGGTAGGATCACATGCTCCTGATCCCCTGGCAAACTCGGCATACTGTGCTACATATTCCTGATTATTTACTCTTTGTTTGGAGGGTTTTTTGAGCTTGGTCAGCTGACTAGATTTGTTACTGCCAAGGTTGTCCTTAGATACCCTTGTTGCACCTAGTCTTTGCAATTCAAGCTTAATCTGTTACACGGGGAAAGCGCAGCCGTGTAGGAGGGAAACAACATCAATCTTACAGCTGTGGAGATGTCACGCAGCTTACCTATTTCCACCCCTGCTGTCCCAAACAGCCATAGCGCACATGCTTTGACCTGTTTAGTAGCTCTTGAGCCCCGTTTTCAGATAAAATATTGTTGAGAGAGCAGCATGGTCTTTGTAAGAATGCCCACGCAAGGCCTTGCCAGGTTGCGGCTGAGTGTATCGCTAGCATCGGATTCCATCCCCATGGAGAGACAGAACCAAGGAAACCAAGGGGCCGATGAATAAATAGTATCCCACTGATTTTACTGTGAAAATGTTTCTTTAGTTTGCCGTAGACCAGGGATCAGCAAACTTACATGAGCGATAGAGAAAGAGAGCAATAAGTATTTTACTATGCATTAACCCTTCTTAGTCACAAAGCTTGTTTTATTTAGTTATGAGCTAAATTGGAAGAAAAACAATAGTGAAGTGTGAATAAAATGTGCTACTCAACAGAACTGCACTGCACTGAGAAATACTTTGCACAACCCACTAAATTGCATGCTGCAGGCTAGTAGCAATAATATATTGCATTTAGTGCACCATAAACCCCCTCAAAGAGGCACAAATGATGTCCTGCTTGCCATGGACTTATTTAAATTTGCTGAAATTTGCCTATAAATACATATTTTCTTTTCCAAATGTAGTGGGTTCTGTTCCTGAATAATAAATAGAATATATTTTTGCTACTAGCCTGCAGCACCATTGCTGGCCTTCTCATTAACAGCGGTGTTTCACGCACTGATGATATTTCACATGTTGAGCTTATTATAAATATTATAATGAGATTAGAAATAAATTTGCCATTAAGAAGGCACAGAGAAATGTGCTTTTATTCATTATTTACTGATAAACAGGATTTGTGTGTGCACACACACACACAGACACACAGACACACACACACACACGTTGGGTTTCCATGTTTTATTGGGACTTTCCATAGACATAATGATTTTGATACTGTACAAACAACTGTTTATTCTATCCACTAATCACAACCTTCACAGAAAACCTTCTGCATTTTTACATTTTCAAAAAACATAATTTAGTATGAAGCTGTTTTCCTCATGGGGACCAAAAAACTCCCCACAAGGCCAGTGATTTCTGGTATTACTATCCTTGAGGGGACATTTCGTCCCCACAATGTAGGGAATACCTGAACCACACACATACACATACAAATAAACCATAGAATGCTGACAAAACAAACATATTTATATTAAATAAGTAGTTTATTTAATTTTATGATTAAAGGAAATAAATATGTATTAAATATATATGTGTGTGTTGGTTCCAAACCTATTATTAGACGTGTTATGCATGAGTTCATCAGATCACTCTTTCCTCTCCCACACGTTGCAGTGTTTGAAGAGTGTAGTTGTACAGTTGAGCACTGGCACTGACACCCATTACTAGTCTTCTTCAATCCTCTGTGAACTGCAGTTCAAGCTGATATATGATGAAATATCTACTACAGACCTTTGTGTGAGGAAATAGTCAAATAGTCTTGGCATATGTTTGCCAGCCGCCGTTTTTTTTTTTTTTTTTTTTTTTTTAGATTTAAGCTTTGAAAACACAGTGTTCCACTGAACTTGAAAGACAACATACAAAGCTAGTGTTGAAAATGTCAGTCATATGACAAATGAATGACTTGGGAGGTGAACTAATCATTTCTGTTTCTCATCATTTATCTTTGCTCCATTATAATTATCTCTTAACTTGGAATATGATCAAAGATTGCAAGAACATGTTCTGGGAATTTGGCTATTGAAAATATAACATTTTAATTCCACTCAAATGATCAAAATGACTTCACTAAAGATTTGATTATTGTGCTGAATGAGATTCAAAGATAAGGTCACTAAAATGATCCTCTTCCATTTCTGCACATGGGTTAAGTTAACACGCATGACAATTTGTATAAACAAAGAGAGCTTATTTGATGTATAATCAGGTGTGTAATCACTGTCTTCAGTTTCGATTTTGGGAAAAAAATAACCTGTGGGGGCGAAAACAGACAATATGATTCAAATTGTTCATGAACAACCCTTCACTATTCGGAAGTACATTTTGAAGCATCCAAGTAGCTAATTTGGTCAGCACTGCATTTTTCGTGACTCATTATCAGGCATGCTGTACAGTTTTAGTTTTCAGAACACTAGGTCCACTTGATTCAAATAAAGTCACCACGGTCGATGTTTGAGAGGTTTCTAACCAATGTATACAAGGTTTTTAGCATTCAAGACACAAACAGAAATGCTTTTCACACACTGACAGTATAGCTCTCAAAACTACATAATTAATGGGAAAATGCACTCTAATCAAGCACAACAACCATTACAAACAATATAGTTATCAGTAAAAACAAAAAAAGTAAACATTACAAATTACCACAGTAATTTTCAGGGACATGGGATGCAAGTATACATCTTTTCTGCATATCCATTTATACATATATATACATATATACATATACAACCCTGCCATACATATGGTCATTTATATAGGCCTAGACCAATACATACAACTGTATGTCACTTATAATGAAATAAACGTGTATCAGAGAAACATGTGCACACTAATAACTGGAACCCACATTAAAAGCAAAGCTTTAAACTCAGTGACCTTCTGCTAACGGCCTCGGATATGTCCTCGAGCCATTTGCCATGATCGTGACAATGTCACCGTGCTGCTTTCATCAATGGCACAGCCGTTCACTCGATCAAAGGGATCTAAGCAGAGAGCTGGTAAGAGTAAGCTCCTCTGACGAGACCAAAGCTCTGCGCATGGCACTCGCTTCAGCACTCTCATGTTGCAAATGATCAGCTAATTGGCTAATTAAAGTAATCTTTGTATAAATTGCTCCTTAATTACAACCAGCCAATAATGAGCTACCCCAGAGGGAGGGTAAACCCCCTACCCACACCAGTGTGACTATTATTACACCTCTTCAGTTTATATGAGCATGTGATTGGTGAACCATCAACCATTCTTATTGACAAACATACACACATTTGATGCCAAATGAGTCAGATAGCCAGAACAGCAGATACATGCAAATACTTACAACAGCTGGCCACTGCTGACATTGAAAGGTAGTTTCTGGAAAACTAATCTCTGTAATTTACTGACAAACTCCATTTTCTGATTGCGTTTGTGGTTATGTTCCATTAAACATTCCTGCTTAATCTCCCCCTCTCACTTTGAACAAATACTGGTAATTGATTTAGAAATGTGGGCCAACAGCCCTGAAATAACGCCTTTCAAGCAAAGAAGGCTATGCAATTGATACACTGTATTTTTTTTTTTCTTTCCAAAAGAAGTCCAGAAGTCTAAAGTTCTTCATGTGCTTAGAAGGCACTTAGTTAAAAAAGATTGACATTTTTCACAAGGGAGGAAAATTGGAGTCCCATGACAGCTGAAGTGCTTTCAGGATAATGCGCCATTAAGACTAGTTGGTTCCTCTACTGGAATTCAGTGTGGTTATATTTAAGATGTATGCATATTTAGACATGTATACTTAAAGACCTAGCAGAAAGAAAATTACATAATCTTAATATAAAACTATATAAATCTGAACCAATGTACATATAAATAAATTTATATAAATAGCTATAATCTGGGCATTAAAATAGCTTAATTAATGTTATTATGCATATTAACAAAATTAAGATAACGCAAATAAAATGTATTATCTATTATTTTAATGCACCCCATCTGTCTCTAGACTTACGTAGGTCATTTTACATTTCATACAGTTGATTGGTGACAATGAAGCAGAGCAACAACTCTCTGCATGATGCAGCCTATAGAATGCAGTTAGAATACCCCTAAAATTCAAGATATTGGGGCAAAGATGCCCCTGTATGAGTTTTTTTTCTCATATTTATATACAGTAGTTAAGCAATATCATACGAGTGCTGTTTTTAATCCGAATGGCACAAGTGCAAATGTGATATGAATTATTGAACTGTTGTATAAAATCAATAAGTTCATATTTTACTATATTTTGAACACAAAACAAAAATATTACCTGTAAAGCCAGAGCAAAACTGTTGTGCACCTCCGAGCAACACACCGCGGTGTTTCGTTTCTGAATGAATCAGTGTTTTGAGCAAAAAAAATTAAAAACAATAATTTTATATATATATATGGTGGATAGTTTGCTGAAAAATTAAGATTGTTTGTTTACTTGTTGTTTCAAACCTGTATGCCTTAATTTGCAGAACATAAAATGACACGATGCACGATGCAAAACACGATGATGAAGATAAAGTTCCAACAGAGTCTTTAATACTAATTCACAGGGCAAAACAAACAGAAGGCATAGATTTGAACGCAACACAGACGAGACAGGACAATGAACTTAACAAAACAGGGAGTACTGATACTAGAAGTAAATGAGGGAACTAATGAGTTAATTAACAAGGTCCCAGTGAATGAGATGAATAATCAAACACAAGGAACTGGGTTAAACTAGTTATATATGATACACTATATTGGCAAAAGTTTTGGGACGCCTGCTTTTTGGGATGCCACATGCACATGAACTTTAATGACATCCCATTCTTAATCCGTAGTGTTTAATATGGAGTTGGCTCATCCTTTGTAGCTATAATAGCTTCAACTCTTCTGGGAAGGCTTTCCACAAGGTTGAGGAGTGTGTTTATGGGAATTTCTGACCATTCTTCTAGAAGTGCATTTGTAAGGTCAGGCACTGATGTTGGACGAGAAGGCCTGGCTCGCAGTCTCTGCTCTAATTCATCCCAAAGGTGTTCTATCAGGTTGGGGTCAGGACTCCACACCAAACTCAATCATCCAGGTCTTTATGGACCTTGCTTTGTGCACTGGTGCACAGTCATGTTGGAACCGGAAGGGGCCATATCCTCAAACTTTTCCCACAAAGTTGGGAACATGAAATTGTCCAAAATGTCCTGGTATGCTGAAGCATTAAGAGTTCCTTTCACTGGAACTAAGAGGCCAAGCTTGATTTTATACACCTTTGGCCATGGAAGTGATTGGAACACCTGAATTCAGTGATTTGGAGGGATGTCTCAATACTTTTGGCAATATATCATATATATAATGGATAAATTGGAAAGTATCATAGTGGATCAGAATTTTTTTAAATTTGATGTCAAATTTTGATGTCAACTTATTTGTAAGGGAAAATAGCAATAACATATTTATTGGTCATACAAAGTTTGTCATAAATGTCCATTTATTTAGGTGGGATGAAAAGAGTCCATTGGCATGTAATGATTTCATGGAAACTCTAGCAGTGAAATGTGAACTATCACAGGTAACATCGATTTCAACACGTCTGAGAGGAAAATTCACTAAGAATGAATGGACTACTTGCACAAACAGAGTTATGTTTATTACAGATCCAGTGTACAGCACATCTATGCAGAAAGCTAATTTTTGAAGGCAGACTAATTTGATTTAAAAAAAAAAAAAAGAAATATTGAAAAAACGAAAATGAAATCATGAAAATGAAATCATCGTTTACTCACTCTCATGTTTTTTTATCCATCCTTTTTCCACACAAAAAGAAATGGACACTTAGGCTTAAAAAAAAAACAGTTCATAATATGACTCATTTCATGAAAGAAAGAATGTACTAGTAAGGGTGAGTAAATGATGACAGGATTGTCATTTGTTAGGTGAACTGTACCTTTAAGAACCCTGTGGCTTCCAAACTAAGCTCAGACGTATTGGTTTATTGGTCAATATAACCAATTTCATTTCCATCTTAAAACTATTTCCACTATTTTGAATTTTGTCCAATTCCTACTTTTGCGAATTAGTCCTATAGGTTTTTCGCCCTGATCGGAACCAAAACGGTGCAGAAAGATTCTTTGGAGTCTGAAAATCATTTAGTAAGTGGGAAAATGTGTATTTAAGGCAGCCGTCACTAGTGGAAGGAGGATTGGAGGACGGATCATGGTTTTTGAGGGAATTTGAACAAGGTTATTGTAGTGCACAATGAAGAGGAGAGTTTGTACTGTTTTAGCACATAACACTTCTAGTTTGTAGACTGTTTTTATTGACAACCTGTTTTACTTCTCTTAAACATATTTATTTGCACATCCACTTTAATAAACACCTTTTTGGACTGCAACATCACTCCCGTCGTGGTCCGATTCTCCTTGTGACCGCTTGGGTTTCTATCGCACATGGTGGCAGCGGTGGGATATCAAATAATATCAGGTTTATTGCTCAGTTACATTAGTGCTGTGTGCAAAATCACATCAGTTGATGTCTAATAGCTCTGAGAACTGCTGAGGAAAGAGGACATATATCATTTAAATGGGTGGGAGATGACTCCTTTGAGACATAAAAAAAATAATAGTCTTCCAGATGTTTGACTGACAAGAAGAAAATTGGCATGATTGAGTTTCACTCAAATAAACGACTATAGGCTGCTGGGCTTTTACTGTATCACTTATCTGCTGAAAGGAATTATTTGTGTAAGTTTATTTCCTGTTGGTATACACCATCTTCCTTCTCCTCCCACACTTTCCTATTTGCTTGTATCATCTTGACCTCATGCTGAAATATGAGTTTTTATGAAATTCATTTTATATTAGACAGTTAAAGGGAACAGTGAGGGACTTTTGTTAGATATACAAGATGTATTTTGTAAGGATTCTCTGAGAAGGCCTTGCGCAGGTGCCACACTGTCATTTTTCATTTCATGTCACTGTCCTCACACATGGCGGTTTATTTAATGGGATAAATAGGCAAGGAGCATCAAGTTTATGGTGAAGCCGTGATGCAAATGGACTAACGCATTGGGGGGGTGACAGCTGAGCAACAACAACAAAACTTGAGAACTATTTAAAAGGTGGCACCCACATAATGCATGACCACCACAGTATACCTTCGAAATAAAAGGCTTTTATTTATATGCTGTCAATACAGTTAGCTTTACATCTTTTCAATGGCAACACAACGGCTCCAGACAAAGACACGGTGAGAGGCAGCTATGTGAACGCAAAAAAATATTGTTCGAGCTCACTACAGCTGCCTCGCACACTTTTGGTGACTGGTTTTTACTGTAGGTTTGGCCGGCGCAAGCGGCGCAGTGTGGGAGAGTGCCTCTCGACCTTGCAGACTGAAAGGGTTTCCCAGGGACAAGTCACAAAGAGGTCCGTCCGTCAGAGGGGCCCACGCACACCGCCTCAAAGATCCGTAGCAGCTGTCACGCTGGAGTTCTCGCCAAGCAACAACAGTTCGCTGCTTTGAATAATTTCAGTGAGATTTGAATAAGCACATTTTCAAAAGGGGTTTTGCCAGCTTCGGGGTGACTGCGAGCAGAGCGAAATGAAAATGAGGTGACTGGAGTGAGAAATTGAAGCTCGAAGTGAAGCTCGAAGTTTAAAGGTGTGAGGAAATCCATCTCCTGGATGCCGATGGAGAGATTCGAAATGAAGTAGCTAAACTAATATCACGCCGTTTTAAAACTTGTTTATTGTTATGCCGATGTGTTTCCCAGCCTGTTTTGTCTCTTGCTGCCCCTGCAGCCCCATCAGGTCTCAAATACTCCTTAAATTTATAGTTCACCCAAAAATGGATCATCAATTACTCATGTTTTTCCAAACCCATAAGACTTTCGTTCATCTTCAAAACACAATTGCAGATATTTCTGTCATCTCAAATGAAAGTCCAAAACTCTGACGGTTCAAAACATTGTAAAATAAATCCCAAAAACAACAAGCAACAGTCAATTATGCTATGACTTTGTTTGGAACTATTTTTGTTTGGTGGCGCAAAAGTGCACAAAGTAAAGGTCTGTTCACTCCAAGTACCATAGTTTTAATAATCATTAAAATATAAAAATCATAATCAAGTCTACGATAAGGAAGTCCACACCAGGGGCCTCTACCATGATAGCTGAACAAACTCAGGGTTACAGGATTAGTTTTTGAGTTGACAAAACCAAACCAATCTATTCAGGCTTTGTTGGTCCCATTATTCTGATCATCAGCTTTCTCTGTCAACTCAGGCTTTGATCCTGAGTTTAGGAGTTTAGCTGTGACATCAGTAGTGAACAGCCAATCACATGCTGTGTATCAGTCAAACTGAGATTCACTTCTCGTGAGATTTAAACAAATTTACACAGCAAGAAGAAAAGAGCTGTCTATAAAAGAGGACAACTTAAAGAAAACTTCTACATCAATGCAAGTAAAAGTTATGAAGTTAGTTTAGTTGATATATAGAGAGAATTGAACATTTAAGCTCACATGTAGTAATTTTTATGACCATTATATAGGCTATTTATATTACATTTTAACTAAGTGCCTATTAATGATTGATTAACTAAAATGATACATGTGTAATTGATTAAGGGTATAATAATTACATAAATGAGATCTAAATCATTAAAAATTATTATTATTATAAATAAGCATTGTTAAAATCCAGACGCTTTAGTCTTTAAAAACCATTTGTTATGTAGTGACCTTTAATTTGGAGTAAAAACAGGGGGAGTGACTTTATTGCATCAGAGGTGTGTCACTTTGCTCACAGCTAATTGGTCCAATTTCAGTTTGCGATCCCTTATCCAGAACATAACCTGCCCTGGACCACTTTCATGGTACCCAAAACCCAGGACTGGCACAAACTAAGCTTAAACATATCTGGCTAGCCAGCTAAACCGGCTTCACGGTATAGGCCCCAGAGCTATAACGATAATGACACAAAGGAACAATATTGTTGGAATCACTTTCAGAATGATTTTTTTTTTTTTCAGCTGATAAGTGATAAAAACATTGACTGCCAATCAGAATCCATCCTGCTTTTAGAGCATTTAAAGTGGCAGTCAATGTAATCTGTAGTGCGTTCATAGTAAAGAGTACGTTATCGTCAGTCAGTTTGGATAATAATGCAGTTATCTTTATAGTTATTGTTCTTGGTGTAAATTGGACTTGTCAATGTAGTATCTGAAACTTTTCTTTCTTGTTTTCTTTATTAGTACATTTGTTTGAAGTTTGAAGTTGTAATTTGATTCAGAGAAAAATCTAAATCTCCTGCCCTAGAAACTAAGTTTTCGCTTAGTAGCACATAGCCAAACTCTGATATATTGTATAGAAATATTATGATGTGAATTTAAAAATAAAATAAAATACTGCTACTCATCTTCGTCAAATGATGCATGTTCAGTCAGTGCAATGAGAAAATTCAAGTGGTATCTGATAACAGAAGGTTCTGGTTGATCTGAAGGGTTTCTGTACATCCCAAAATACCCTGGAGTCATCCACATAAACCATGTACCATATATCACCACATTTACTGCAGACAGCTTCAGCAGCTAGGAACACAGGCCCCAAGCTCAAGTTTCATTTGCATCTCTGATCAGGATTTTATCTACAAATAATGTGCAGACGCCATCTCGTCTCCTGGTCTGCGTGTTTGATCTCAAGCGCAGTGAGAATCTGATATCAGAGGCTCTTGTAAAAAGAGACAGGCATCAAAAAGCCTGCCACAGAGTAAGTGTTTACCCATGACATAAGGAGCTGTCAGTGTGTCGTCCGTGCTGTCGGTCCCCTCGGGATAAAGAGCTGTGCAGATTTGAGGACTTTATCTCTCTAGAAGGGATTATATGTGGTTACAGGGCAGAACCGAATCATTAAAGGAGACTTCCGGGTTCAAGAGAAGTTAAGTTCTGGCTTAACATGCCATAATGTTGATTGTCAAACAAAATAATTTTGATTTGTTATTTTTTAAGGCAAAATTGTATTTACAGTAAGACATTCACAATGGAAATACAAAAACAACCTAAAATGACACCCTTGCTTTAGGTTATAACATCAGATTTCACATAACTTGCAGAGCTCATGAGAACAAGCCTTGATTTCACAGCATCTGCTCCAAGATTCTGTTGTAATCGTCAATGCCAACGTTTCATTGTCTGACGAGCTTACAGCGAAGTGCTTGTTCTTCTGCCAAGAAACAAAACAAAACACCAATAAATCTGACAATTGAATTTTTTTCCCCCTTTTTTCGGGTCTGGTAACTGACTTTGCATTGATGTCCTCTGGCAAATCACATTATTCATAACTGTTGACTCATTATTCAAAATCATTACCACGCAGACAAGCAATTAAAATGCACCCCAAAGTTGTTTCCAATGTGTCATTTTCAGGGACAACTGGGCAGGCATACAGCATATTTCACACTATACAAAGATTTCTATTGTTTCAGCTGGAATTAGCTGTCAGTACGGTTCTTGTATTTTGCAGTTTTTGAATACAGTATTAAAAAAATCTCAAAATAGTGCTGATCTCTGATTAGCTTTTTGCATTTGCATGTTTGCAGGAAAAAATTAGCAAATATTAATCTAGTATCAGCAGTCTAGATTTTAATGCATTCTTTTTCCTTTTTAGTAAATTAGAATATTTTTCAGAATAGATTTTTTTATTGAATACTAGAGATAAAAGATGGGGAATGTTTTTTTTTTCTCGTTTTTTCCCCCCATAAGCATTATTAATTGTTTTATAAATATTTAATATCACATTTTAATATTAATAAATAATATGTTTATGCTAGAAAAAAATACTACATGACAAAAATTTGAAATATGTAATGATTTAAAAAAGAAAGAAAATTGTTTGTCTGAAAAATAAAATTATATATATTTACATTACATTTACATTTATACATTTGGCAGACACTTTTATCCAAAGCGACTTACATTGCATTCAAGGTACACATTTTTTACATTTTGTCAATTCTTGCTTTCCTGGGAATCGAACCCATGACCTTGGCGTTGTTAGCGCCACGCTCTTATTGTTTGAACTACAGGAAAGCTATATTATATATATATATATATATATATATATATATATATATATATATATATATATATATATATATATATATATATATATATATATATATATATATATATATATATATATATAATTAAATTCCACGAGAGAATGAATGGTTTCTGGTTCCATCAACTGGTTTTGGTTTTTAACTGGTTCTGGTTAACTAGCTTCACTAACAGGAAAACCTAAACTGGAGGTCTTCAACCCTGCTCCTGGGGACCCACTGTTCTGCAAAGTTTATTTCCAACCTGCTTCAGCACCTGCCTGTGTATTTTCAACAAGTGATCCTGAAGAGCTTGATTAGCTTCAGCTGTCTTTGATTAGGGTTGGAGCTAAACTCTGCAGGACAGTGGGTCCCCAGGAGCAGGGTTGAAGACCTCTGACCTAAACAAAGATAATGATACAGTATACTTAAAAACAAAACACAGAGGCCTGTTCATTTCTGATAATTCCAGGTTGCTATGGTCGCGCAGTTTGTTTATGCATTTAACTCGTGGCCATGAGAAATGGATGTTGTACCCTCAACATATGAAGTCGAGAAAAATATATTGTTCTCTCAACATAGGATCTTGAGGCCATGACTTTACATTGCGTGGCTACAACATAATGATGTCATTACCTCTACAAAATGATCTTAGGGCCATGACTTATCACGTTCCCATGAGTTAATATCTCATGGCCACAATATATTATCACATTCCCACTAGTTTATATGTCATGGACGTGACAAAACTAAGTGAACCAAACCCCCGGGAGGTCCCCTCCCAGTCACCAAGCCACTAAAAGAGATTTTAGACTTTTTCCCCCTATAGTTTCTGACTGCAGCATTTTATAATCAATTTTATTTTTCATTTTGGTATGTTTTTCACAGTGAATTCTTTCATTTAAATAAAACAGGTGTGAATTTGAGAAAAACAGGCTGTGTTGGGCCACTACAGGGAATTGAAACCCATCTGGCATCCCTTCAGACTTGACAATATCACTTTTCCAGAATGTGGCCACGGCTGACAGCAACAACTTAAATGAATCAACACAGTGGAGGCATATGCGATTTTCTAAAGCTGACATATTGAACAATATCTTTTTCAACCTATGGCTGAAATGGTTGAAGCCTGTCAACCCCACCAGTCCCCCTTGGTACTTGCTCTCACATGGAGCACTTTGATACATTCAGTATGATTTAGATCAACTACCTTGGACAAAACTACTTCGGCAGGAAGGTACGAGGAGGGGAGGGGATCAGCAGGAACTTGAGAAATGGCTCTTTTATCAGCACTAAAGTGCTGGTTGATCGATGGGCCGAGATTAAAGAGACTCTGATGCTGGCCACGCTTGAGAGAGACATCAGGAGAGCCTGCCAGGACAAGTTTCTCAGAAGTGTGTTTATGCGAGTAAGCGTATAGCCGATTTGGTAACTGGGTTCAGCTGAGGACAGGAGTAGCATGGGGATTCAGGCCAGAACATTCCTCTGGAGAGACACGATCAGGTTGGCCTGAGGGAAAAGTATCTGCGTTTTGGGGATACAGTCCCAAAGCGCACATTTGTGCACTGTTTGGCATCTACTCAGCACTATTGGTGAACCAACAGGTTTCCTTATTTTCTTAGTGATCATTTATAGTATCCAACATTTATTCAGATTGAAAGCAGCAGGTTTGATTGTGCCTTTAAATTCATGTGTGGCAATTTCTTGTGTAGCATCTCAAGAAGCATTCTGTACAGCAGTGAGAATGAGTTGAGCAATCTCTTTTTGCCCTCCAAGAATTTGGCATTTTCCCGCAAGTACATATGACTGGAAATTCAGCGGAGAATGAATTCATCACAGGAAGGCGAATAACCGCCAGATTTCCCCAGAGCGATACAGTACGTGCGCATTCAAACAGTTAAGTTGAAACATGCCTGTATGCAATTAGCAGCACTTAAATTATGATTACTCATACAGTTAATGATTTGAATAAACTTTTGCATGTAACTCTCGCCCTACAGCATTTGTGCTATGGACATAAATGGATCTATCTTGGTTAACCGTTCTCATGATACCATGATATCAATAAGATAATTATTTGTTTAAGAAAACCATTTTTGACTTTTTTTACTTGAAAACTCCTTGCATGTCCCTTTGCTTGAACATAATCCACGCTGATGAAGCCTTGTGAAAATATGCTCTTATGGCAATTCATAACTATTTTGTTTTTGGCAAATTGTTGGCTAGCTCTGATTAATTAGAATATTCTCATGTGCACATTTTGGTACAATCTGCTTATGGCCAAGGGTGGACCTGTTTAAGGCTTACTTTTTCTAAAAAAACATAAATTTCCATTTGAATCACATCGCACAAATTCAATTCAATTGTCACCTTGTAAAATAATTACACTATGTTGTGAGATCATGTTAATTTTGTGCCCAGTGTAAAATGTACAGACCCAAGAGGAAGAGCAGTGAAGGACAGCCATTTTCCAGTCATTCAGACATGGTTCTGTCCTCATGACATGCAGATTACAATAACTGAGTGAGATCAAATGAAGTGGTTTTTTAATTGCAAGAGAGAGGCTATTAGTGAAGTGCCCACGCAGAACCAGCTCTGCTCGGCCATCGCTACCACATTTCACTGCAAATTAATCTATATAAATAATTAAGCTATAAAAAAAAAGGCAAGAAAGACGATAAAAAACAGCAGGGAGATTCGCTCACAGACAGTAGATATAATAATTACAGAAAAGGGCAAGACGAAATGTGGGGACAACAAGACGTGGAATGAGGTCAGAAAACTAAACAAAGATCAAGCTGAAGGAGGGTAAACAAAATGTTCCTGAAGAGTTTACTCTGGTGTCATCCGCTATATGTGTCAGCTCTGACATATGTGGCATTTTCGAAAGTTTACCTCTCTTTAACGTGTGATAAAACCAAGTCCAAGCCCTCAATGGCTCGCTAAGCTTACTTTTTCACAGATTCCTAATGTATTCTTTCTTTCTTGTACATTGAGTATTTCATATGATCCTTTCTTTTCTGACGTTTTATATCTAAATGTGCAGTGTAAAGACTGCAGCAGTGCTGTATTGGGGGATGTGCAGTACCATCTGTGCTGTGCTTTTGAAGGTCATTAGCAGGTCCACATGGAATCTGTGCTCACAAAACTCTGTAAAAGACGGATGTTCCAATTCCGTGGAAATCTGCAAAGTTCTACCACATGTTTGTGTGTTGAAATGCTTTCAGCTACCAATAAGAGTGTATACTCTCATCTCCATTTAACACATTTTACCGCATTCTATGCACCGTTTTTCAAAAATCAATGCAGAAAGTGCAAAAAATATGTCTGAGCCTGGTTATTAGCCATCACATGCTGGAGAAAGATGTAAATTACTGTATGCGTGTAAAATAAAATCCTTTGCTTTTTAGAATTCTCAAAATTTTAGATTCTGCGCTGAATATTCACTAAAGAAACCTTTATGACCACATTTGAGTCACGAGGTGCCAAAACACTTTTATAACCCATAATGCTACATTAGTGCTCATTATGAAGGGGTTGTGGTTTTAAAACTAAGCCCCAGCATTAAATGTATGAATACAATAATCCCACAACATACTGGTCTCTACTGCTCATGTTTTCAAGCAACATCTAACTTTCCACTTGAACTCCACAGATGCTGACCTAGATATTAATATATTTTCCATTTCACTACCCACATCCTGTTTGATACCCTCAGACATCCTTTTGTTACAACTTTACCTGTTACTACTTTCATTTTTCTGTAGTATACTTTATGTAGCGAATAGGGTTGTCAATTTGAACATTTAATTTAGCACAATGATAAAATATGATACTAATATTTACATAGTTAAAAAGGCTTTTAATCATTGCAAACATTAACTGCAAATAATTTGATTAATTTATCAGCATATCAATTGTAAGCCACTTTGAATAAAAGCGTCTGCTAAAGAAATGTAAATTTTGTAATCCCCCTTTTTTTAATTGACTGGCAGTTCTAGTACTGTTATATGTCTATGTCTGAAAATGTTCCAATGTTCTTTCATCCCTCTCGAAGAGTTGAAATAGTGAAGATGAGGGCAGAATGCTTCAGTGTCTGAAGTGTTTAGCTGTGTTGGGTCTAGTGGATGTCAAGAGGCACAGCCAGGAACGCTTTCTCAGGTCATGTAGTCACAATACAGCCTTCAACCCCACAACCACCAGGTAAAGACAAACACAAAAGTGACCCCCTGCCGGTATGCCCAGGTGTGGGGCGACACCACAGCAGGGGGCAGCTCACAACCTTTAAAGCGGAGCTAGATCAGGCAAGCTTTCCTTGAAAGTCATGCTGTCAAAACCATTTTGATTCCCAATGTGAGCTGTTTATCAGAGTTGAGGAAAACAGCACTTTACAAAAATCTAAAACTACCGTGGTTCAATTGACATGCTGTGATAGCTGTTATATTATTGATATAACGATTAAATGTTATTATATAATTTGGGGGACCATTATATTATACATTTTTTATAAATTAATTATTATATTATGGATTGGCAGCAGTGCCAAAGTGAAAATACTGTCACATACATGGAGAATCAATTATGCCTTGGCTCTTATTAAACAAATGTTTCAGTGCTTCACTGTTTGTCAGTAGTGGTCAAGATAACAATGAAGTGAAGATGTCCAGTGGAACAGCATGTCTAGTGACAGACGCATTCGTGCTGTGAGGAATTTATCACTATGGCTCCATCAGTCTCTGCCCAGCCAAGCTGCCAGTCTTTGGATGAAACCCCACTTGGCACCGGCCACTAGCTTTTCATTTCAGCCACGGACAAACCGAACCATCAGGGAATGAAACACAAAGCAGTTAAAAAAAATGGTACAAACATAATCTGTGGGGTCCCTTCTCTGCTCCCTAAACATTCAGAAGAGGACATCTTTAGAAGTTCACTTGATTAAAGTTGTTCATTTTGAATGGCATCAAACACAGACACAAAAGATTCTTAAGTAAATTATCTATGTAAAAACATACTGTATATATTAAAATAATTTAATTTATTTAAATGTACATATTGCATATTATTATATTTAAATGTATATATTGTGTCATACTTGAAACCACTAAATTTTGTGATAAATAATAATAATAAATTAATAAAAAAATAATAATAAAAACTTTTGCACCTTTAAAGCTCCTTCTCAAAGTGCTGCACACAAGATAGTCAATACATAAATTAAAAGAAAAAAAATTATTCAGTAAAAACCAAAAGTCAGCAAGCAAACAAGTCTAAAAAAGTGCATCTTAGTTGAGCTTTCCCTATAGTTCAGGAGGAAGAGAGTTCCAATGGATAGGAGCATAGGAAGAAAAAGCCCTGTCGCCTATAGATCATAAGTGGGTTTGAGGAACAGCCAACAAATTAGATTGTGAAGAGCAGAGTCTATGATTTCGAATGTAAGAAATTAATAACTAAGATAAATAATGTGGGGCCAAGCCATGCAATGCTTTACATGTCAGCATCATGATTTTGATGATCAAAATAGTGATGTGACTACACGTCCTGGTCCCAGTCAGGATCCTGTACAAAACAGGAAAATCCTAGTTTTGTACATGTTCAGGTGACTGTTGACTGTTGTGACATTTAATATAATAATTGTGATTTGGTTAAATTATAAAATGTGTACGTAAAGTTGTGTTCACATTTTACCATTCTGCAAATTTTACCGTTCTGCAAATTTTAGTGGGAGAAATCCTGTTATTTCAATAGGAATCCATTTCCCCACACAGATGTTGCAACGGGTTCAAGTTGGTCACACAAATTCGCCCCCTTGTCCAACAGAAAACTGCTTGGTTTGAATATGACTTCTGTGAGAGTGTTGCTTCATCGCTGCACTATCAGTGACCATAGACAATGGATCTTTATTCTACAGAAATATTGCTAGTATGATCACACCTTAACTTTTGTCGACTATAGGGCTGCTAGTAGAATCATTGCCACCAAATGTCGATTTATATGATCAACACAGCCCTGATCTGGACTGAACATATATGCTTCCTGCGATTTGAAACTTCAGTTATGACAGCCGAATACCTTGTGACAACCACTTTGCAGGGCACTATTGGGGCGAATGGAAGGTACCAGTACAGTTTCATGGATTTTTATTGATACAAAGACAACTTGATGGGAAGAAGAAGGTGGAATGAGATTTAAATGTGTAAGGAAACTCACAACACATTGCAACCCACCATGGCTCAATGTGCTGAAGCATGTGTCCTAACTAGTAAGCCATGGGTCTCTATGGCACAATATGAGCTCTGAAACAGAAAGAGGCAGCATGTAATGTGAAGTATATTTTAGTGTAAAGTCAAACTGTGGGGCGTGCATGCTCTTATTTCACCATATGCTGTGACTATTTTCCTACCTTTTCATGAGCCGTATTATCCTCAAGGGGAAAGTCATTTATTCCTCCTCTTGTGTCTGTGGCCCAGAGGCACTGATTCCATCTAAGGAACTGAAAAATAATTAAGAGCTCTTTCTGCTTATTATGTGTTTGCTGTAAGGCACCAGCTTCTCCATATGCTTTTCAGATTTATATACAGCACTGTAGCCTGACATAAACAGCAGGACAATGACAAGGTCAGTGATATTTGAACAAACAGCATGGCAGTCAGATCATGAAAAGCATGAAACTCTGCTTTCAATTGAAATACCCATTTCAGTCTGCAACCCAGCTGCATATTAATGCCATAGCCAAGGATTGGAAGATTGATGTGATATGTTTAGGTTTTAATTCTTTAAATAATCTATATTCTATGTTAGTTTTTAACATGTTGGCCCTCTCTTTTTCTGCCTCACATGCAGGCACATGCACAGCACTACATTAGTGAGATTAAAGCTAATTGGGCATGTGTCATGTTGGCCTGGGTCACTCAGGTAATCTCCAGTCACCTTTAGTCTCTGAGATAGTCACACTCAACCTTAAGCCTCTGCCTTAAAACAAATCTGCTTCATGCACACGTTAATCTCTACTCTTACATAGTATGCAATAACAGCACTCGTTTCATCTAATAATATTGGTCAATTAGCTCTGCCATTGCCTTGTGTTTGATGTATATCCCTTTATATTTATATCATAACATTAAAGATGCATAAAAAAAAGAGTAACTGCTGTGAAATGGTGAAATGAGCTTATAATTGTCTGATGGTTTATTTTGGTGGTGCGGTAAAACTGCAATACTGCAGTAAATCATTTTCCTAATCAGTATTTGGTCCTGTTTTCTAGTAAACATCTTTAAAATTAAATAAATAAACTTGAAGGGCAAAATATATTCAAGATATTAAGACTGAGAATATATAGGGATAGTTCACACAAAAATACTTTCTTATTTACTCACCCTAATGTTGTTCCAAACCTGTATGACTTTCTTTCTTCTGTGGGACATAAAAGAAGATATTTTGAAGAATGTTTCACCAGTTTTTGTCCGTAAAATTAAATAATCCAAAAACAATAGATGAACTAAAACGGAGGCAACAGTCTAATCAAGGTAACCGTCACCACAATGGAAGGCCCGCCTCTCCATTCATTCGATTGGACAATGGGAAATAAAACGCAAATGATGTTGGGCGCTTTTCTGCTTAGAAGTTGATTTTTTTTTCAACTTCATGTGCTCAGAGCGCTCCTACAAAAATGCGAGGCCTTAGGAGTGTGCAATAGTGTAAATGTTAAATGATAAATGTTCTTCAAAGCAAGTTCATCTTCCTAAGATGCATGCATTTTTAAAGGTTACTGTATAATATAAAGAGGGGACAGAATAAAGCCTATGCTCTGAGAGACTCTGTTGTGCGCAATGCATTCACCACAGTATGTTATGCATGGTTAAACCCACATCACCATGGATATCTCAAGCATACATACAGTATTTTTCCCAGAATACATTTCAGGACTGTTTTCAGATCTCTCTAGCTGTTATTGTAGAACGTCGGCCAGCGGAATAGCTGTAATTTAGTATTTGAGACTTGATTACAGCTTTCAGAGATAAATGATAGGGCCTCGTTAAGGCTGCCATAAAATAATTAAATCAAAGGAAAATGAAAGGGAAGTGGAAGATGATGCCTTGATTTGCTGTTATGGTGAATGAATAGGGGTATTCTTGTCACGTGTCAAGGCTCAGCATTAATGTGCTTTAAGAGAACAGGATGTAATGTGATTTGCCAGCGCTTAGGCTGTGCGCTTAGCCACGAGCAGGAAGAGGTAATATAAGACGTAAGAATGTGGCTTAGAGCTCATTTTCCAGGCAGGGGTTATGTTTGCACCAAATACGCAATCTGGCTGATTTCATCTTTGACACAGTAATTCATTGATTTAGACTGATGTTAGTACAAATATACAGAGCCAGGTCCATTATGACTGGGGCCTGATCGTAGGTTTGCGCATAATTATTGGCAGCAGTGGCAGACAAAACACCAAGGGAAATGTTAATTAGCCACACTGAAGAGCCACATGTCCATCCGCCCAAGGACGCCCGGTCCGACCGGTATGACAAGCACTGACAGATGCGCTGCCATCTTACACTCTCCCTTTGAAATTTATCAGGATAATCCCCGGCACGTTTAGAACTTTGATTAAAAGTTAATGAACTCACAGGAAGAGATATGTTAGGCATGTGAATCCGGCGGTCAACCCACAAGGCAGAATATTCTTCGTGGTCCAGTAGAGAGCATGTGTGCATGCTGTCACTGAGACACTGTGCTGACAACATGTCAGTCGAAGTATGTGTTAAGTATCCACGCGAGCATTGTGCGGTGCTTGTGACTGACTTAGCAAAGAGGTTCCTGTGTGTCACAAGGTCGATAAAATGGCACGTGTCATGAGGGAATGTTATTTCAATGGGTTATTGTAATGACCTTCCATGGGAGCGCACGGCTGCTGCAGATAAATTCCATTTTCTAGTTCTTAATTACGATGAGCTGGAGAGAAGATAAACACTTAACAGCCACTCACAGTCAATTTGACAGTCCCTCAAAGGCCACAAAAGAGTAATTCCATTCTAGATTTTAAACCATACATTCAAAATCATTAGCTGCACAATATGGACCAATGATGTTTCCTGGTTGGTAGTGACAATGGCAAGGAATCTTTGTAATTGCTTGACAACACTGCTCTGGCCTTGAGCAATTGAGAAATAATTCCTGTTGATCAGCACATAGCAGATGAGGGCCTAGTGAACTGCTATCAATGCCAGTGTGGCGGGATGGTAGAAAAGATGCTCTGTAGTCTGTACATGCAACTGTTTTACATTACTGTGAAAGGACATGTCAGAAATATATACCCCAAAATGTATGCATTATACTACTACTACTAAACCTCTTAAGACCAAGTAAGGGAAATTTAAGGAATAAAGTGAAGGAAAAACTGAATGTGTCAGTATGTTCTCTATAGGAGAAACCCAACGAGTTGTATTAGCAACAATTCAGAATTTGGAAACTACAGCTTACAATAAATCTCTATTACATCTAATTTGTTTTACCAAAAAAACAAACAAAAAAAAAAACAACAAAAAAATTATATATATATATATATATATACACACACACACACACACACACACACACACACAAATTGAATCGCTTTGCTCCCAAAAACAAAAAAATCCTTTACTGTACCTTCTGATTACACTGCAGAAGAGTGATGTTCTTCCTTAGTATTTTTGTCTCGTTTACCAGTGCATTGTCTAAAGATTCATAAATCAAGGTGCATTTACAGCAGATACAAAATGACAAAATATGAAAATTATCACAATGAAGTGAGTTTATGATTAAAACAATAACAAATATCTGCAATGGGCTGAGAAAAATCTATTGAATTCAAAGGAAAGTTTTCATAACTCGTTGACAGATATTTGTTCTTGTTTTAAGCATAAACTCACTTAATTGTGTTCAACTTTTCAAGACTATTTAAATTTGCATTCTCAAGTAAATGCATCTTGATTTAAAGATGCTTAGATATTTGTATTGAAAAACAAAACAAAAGTAAAGAAAATGGAAATTTTTGCAATGTATGCAACATTTAATGCCATGACTTTATGAATCTAAGACTTTTTGGTCTGATTTAAGGCCTTGATTTATGTATGGGTGAATTAAAACTTTTTCAGACCTTTTAAGATCCATAGAAACCCTGTTATTATCATCATAAATAATAATAATAATAATAATAATAATAATTATTTGGTCATTTTTGTCAAAAGTATAATATATTATTTTTACATTGCCTTCCACAATAATGTTAAAACAGATGTGCACACTATCTATCCATCTATGGAACAGCATTGGTTCATTTTAAAAGGGAAAGAGGAGGTGTGGAGGTTGGTGGAAAAGAGCGTTATTCAGCATTCTCTCGGGTTTGAAATATCAGGAGAGGGAGACAAAGTGCGGTGGGCACTGTCATTGATCATATGTCTTTGACCTTCACAATAGCTTAGTTTGAATATTTCCAAAGTCACCTCAGGTTGGTGGAAAATTGACATTTCATTTGTGAAATATATGCTCCAGAGTGCTCTTTCTACATTTAGTTCCAAAACTTCCAGCTTTTTACTGCATGCACTGAATCGGAAACAGAAAGCCTTCAACAAAGGTTCAGATCACTGCAGCAATGAAAAAAAAATGCTTATGGTTAAATAGGGCATCAGGATTATGTGTGAATATTTGTGGATCAGATTACATAGGCTGCACTGGGCCAGGTTGGGAGTTGCTATTATGTTACAATGAGAGCAGCACACAAATCACTAAGAACAGTCCTCTGTGGAGACCTTGTAATGTAGATTTATTATGCTTTTCATTTAGAAATTGTCTGGTTAGTACCTATCTCATGCCACTAGATGATTTGTTATAGTACATTTAAATGTCTGAATAAAAATAAATGTTAACACAAAGCTGCTTCATACAATGGTCAGTCCTGATCATGACAGCATAACAATAGTTATTTAAAATGTATACAAAAACATATTAAAATCAATAACTGATTAGTATTATAGCTCATGAGAAGGTGAATCTGCTTTATAATGCAAGTTGAAGTATGAGTGCTCTTTAACTACTTATGAATTCAGTCAAAATGTGACTAAATAAAATATAATTTATTTTCTTTTGCTTCATAAATGTACACCCAATGATTTTTTTCAAAGGCAACAATGCTATTAAGGCAGAACATCCACAAACTGTTTTTCAAATGCTGACAACAACAATGGCAAAAGATTTCTCATTAACCATGCAGGCATTTAATGGTTTTTAGTAAGAGTAAAACAATAAATTAATCATTACCTCGTTGTCTTTCTGTGATCATTTCCCTTTCATATGATTCCTGTTCAAATAAATTACTGTATGCTGATATCTTAGGTACGGTTTCACAGACAGGGCTTAGATTAAGCCAGGATTAGGCCTTAGTTCAATTAGGG
Source organism: Paracanthobrama guichenoti (assembly GCA_018749465.1). Classification (NCBI taxonomy): domain Eukaryota; kingdom Metazoa; phylum Chordata; class Actinopteri; order Cypriniformes; family Gobionidae; genus Paracanthobrama; species Paracanthobrama guichenoti. Next base: position 17,844,887 of record CM031951.1, read on the forward strand.
TATTTGAGTAGCTTTTATGAAAATGCCTGGTGTGCATCTCAAGATAAAACAATGGCACTGACATATTTTATTCATATGTCAGTGAAAGTTGCTTTCAGTTAAAACAGCTCAAACATGCATTTTAGTAAGCCCTGTCTGTGAAACTAGGGGTTAAAGTCTTAGCTATAGAAAAGCTTTTTGAACATTATCATTGTTATTGACCACGTCAATAGCGGGGATATTGTCACACTATGGGGTAAGTTGTCATAAGAGATATGCCATCGAACAGCCTGTGACATATCGAAAACCTTTTCTGTGTACAAGCATCTACTCTGTTTCAAGTCAGAATACCATCTTAAAAACTGTTTATGAGCAGCATTCATTTATAACACAAATTTATGACAAGGTGTAATCTCTGGACTGATGGTGTCTGGACACCAACATTTTAGAGATTCAGAAAAGATTCATCACTGTCTGGCCAAGTGAGATTTTGCTATGGAGATAAATATTAGGATTATGATTTTTCAGTAGTACTACTGCACAATATAAGTGTATATTAGCACGTTTGTATTATTTGGACCCAGAAACGGTGACAGCAGATTTAACAACTGGATTATAAGCTTTGCTTTTCAGCAAAATTTGTATAGTATAATAATTATGGGTAACACTCTAATATGGTCTCTCATTAATAGGTAACGATACAGGAAGTAATGCAGGACAAATGAGTAGCACTACATTAACACTTCAGCCACTACTATTAACTAATATGGAAACAATGACCTAATCAGTAAATAATATCAAATTTATTAGACAGTTTAGTAGTTAGTTCCTTATTAGGTAATCAATAAGTACTGAATGAGATTGGCCTCATTAAGAACTAATAACTATGAAAAATTATAAAGAATTAATTACTAATCGCAGCATTAACGTGTATCTGAGACATGAGCAATTGTTTCACTGCCGAGTGACTAGATCATACTTGAGTAATTATGATGCATTTTATGACCATGTTCAGAGTAAAAGAAAGACAATCTTCAAGTACTAGCATACTATTGATCTAGTCCAGATCACTAGTAGTTCTTGAGAAGGGACTAAGTAACACTTCAGTAATTAGTTATGCAATTTATGACCATGTTTAAATCTATCTAAAATAAATAAATAAACAACATGTCATTGTCAACGAACTCTCAGAGGAGACTGTTAGGGTTAGAAGAATAATTTGCATTGCATAATTATTGCATAACAAACTTGCATAGCTACTTAGAGACGGTCTCCTTAATATCTTTATGAACACTTTATTTTGATGGTCCCCCAACAAACTATAATGACTGGTAGTTGACATGTTGCAAAGTTACTTATCGTTAGTAGAATGCCTAAAGTGAATTATAGAAATAAAGTGTTCCCATAATGTTTATCCCGTAAATGTGCATGCATTTAGTATACGGCATTAAGTGCTTTTACTACTGCCTTTTCAGGTGGGAGTGATTTGGAGGCATTGCTCTACTTGAAATATTAGTTCCTTTGCATTAATAACAACATTTTTACATATATATGGTGGGTTCTATGCATAGAGAAATTACACACTTCTGTGATTGGAATTCTCACTCAAAACCTTGAGCTATAGTTATTAAGATATACAACTGGTGACGTCTTCCCAATATAGTGCATCATAAAATGAAAGACAATTCTGCATTTGAATTCACTTTTCTTTTTTTTATAAATTAGAGGGTGTTACATCACAGGTAACCTACACTACTATTAACATACAGTGAATATTTTACTGCCTACCTTCGTCATTCTACTGCCACATACAAACCCCTCATAGAGAGGGCTGGGTTTATGTGAAGCACTATGGTTGGTTTCAATTATTTACATATGCGATTCTGATTGGGTAAAACGCTTGTCAATCGGTACAGTGCTTAGCCTACGTAAAAAATGGGCGGGTAAAGGCAGTGGAGGACAGAAAAAAACAAAAACAATCCGCCCGGGCGTCCATCTTGAATACAGTAAGCCAACGGTGACTGACAGCAACGGAGAGCGAAATCGCGATAAATTGAGTTCCGACTGCTCTAAAAAGTCAACCGACTGCGAACACCGGGAAAATACACATTGAAGGATTGTATTTAGTGACGTTATCTGTCAATTCCGTCTAATTTTTGGCGTCATATTCCCGACGGGGCTGATGAAGTTATTTCAGAGGCTGTACATGCTAAGCTTTATTCAGCCGTCGACATGTCTTAGTTTAAAACGACCGTTTGTTTTAACTACCTACCTTAGCAGTTCTGGAAAAGCTTTGTGAGGTTGGTAATTGCAGGTCTGAGTCATTAACACCCGAAGGAAATGTGGATATAGCGCGTTTGGCCATATTTAAGTCCTTCACTGTCAACTTGAGCTCGCGCGTGCGCTGAATCGTGCGCGTGACCCCATTTATTTCTCTTTATCAATGATCATTTGTACTACATTTATTTTAAAAGAAAAATAAGCGAAGTAAGCGTGATGTGGAAATATTGTTTAGGGATGTTAATTCCATTTTTATCCCCGTAAACGTGCTTGCATTTAGTGTTCTGCCATAGACTTTTCAGGTGGGTGTGATTTAAAGACATTGCTCTGCTTGAAATATCAGTTCCTTTGCATTAATAACAATATTTCATATATATTTTATGGCGGGTTCTATGCATAGGTCGTCCAGTTCTGTTCACTGGAAATGGGAGATGGCCCATTTACTGAAAGATCTTACTGGACGGGCTCGTTTATTCTGAGCGCGCGCGACAGGGCAACATTGTACAGATAGTATTCGTACGCGTTGGAATTTCCTCGGTATTGATATGGGTTTTCAGGAAAACTGCATAGACAGACATATATCACTTTATTTCTAAAAGCTCGTCTGCTTTGAATGAACTATCACTAGTGGACACTTTGATGCCGTTTCCCAGTCGCTAAATCTGAGGACTATAAACTGCCATTGGATTTGTGCACTGCCATATATCACTGACTCGGTGACATGGATGTGTTTCACTGACTGCTGATCAGTAGTTCGAGGGGAAACTTGAATGCAGAGACTCTTGGATTTTGTAGGACAAGACAGAAGATTGAAAAATGGGACCTGCAACAAAGCTTGCTTTTGGAGTGTTCCTCATCTCCTGCTCCTCAGGTGGGTAATATATGTTGTGACCCCTTTAAATGCAATATGCATATACAGAGTGCTCGTTTGTATCATGACATGTTTTTTTTGTTTTTTCTGTGTATGTATGTGCCGCCGGAGGCTGTGTCTCGTGTTACTCCGCATTGAGATCGAATTCACTGGTTTCTCGTAAAATAGCTACATAACACCATCTGAATATAATCTGAGCATGCACCATAAAGGAGCAGCGTTTACTGCCAGGATTGTGCAGTTTATTTTCTCAGTGACTGGTTTGACAAGTTTCCAACATGAAGACCTGCTCAGTAGAGTTTAGAAAACACACTAGTGGTGTATTGAACTACTGTATGTTCATATAATATTGACTAATATCATTGTGCTGGCTGCTGCTGCTCGTGCATGCATGTTTTATATGTTGCATGTAAACCCCCTCTACTGGTAGGTCTCATTTTTTAATTATTCATGGATAAGGACTGTTACATTTAGTATATGAGTTCATTTGATGAGGCCGGCTAGGCCAAAGGTCATATTTGCATGTGAGAACATTAGATAAGATATGGCTGAAGTTAAATGAGCATGATGTGCATCTTTATGATTATATTTATTCAGGAGTATTTAAGCAATAGCAAGGCAAACAGTGGATGTTTCATTACAGAGTCTGTGATCAAGGTTTGAATTTAGCTTTTATTGAAAAATACATAAGTACTGTACAATGTGTTCCCACTACATCCCTCATCCTGGATCGCACTTGCCCACACACTCTTTTGGCTACAGAGACAATTAATCAATACAATGTTATATTTGAGCACATTGCTTCTGTATTTATATCAGTCTAAAGGCAGACGTATTCAGGAGCATCTGGGTAACATGGGAAACTATATCTTATGGGTCACATTGCACATGCTCTCTCAGAGGAATCGGTGTAAACTAATGGGACGAGCATATATAAATGATTATAGACCTGCTTGTAGTGATATGAGGAACCTTTCACCTGATTGTTGTTTGAAGCGTGTTTATGGATTTGTGTTGTATACTTGTTACACAGCTGAATGCCTATTAGAGTTACTTCAGGATGTTGCTGAATGTTTTGTCTGTATTTGGACCATGCTTGCTACTGTTCAGAATCAGATACCAGAAATAATTGATTTTGTGTGCTGCATGTAAGCTTTCACAGAAGTTTTGCCCAGGCATGAGTTTATGCCTGCTGAGAGAATCAAGTCTGAGCGCTTGTCCAGTCGAATGTAAATTGTGTCTTAAACGCCACGACTCTTAAAATAAACTGGCTACATCTGACCAAAAGCAAACCAAGAAACGGAAAGCTTAAAAAGGAATTTGTGAATTTATTTAATGGAGAGTCAATAGATTTATCAATGCAGAATGACAGAAACTGTTTTTTTTTTCTAATATAGATATTTTTTACTTAGTAGGTGCAATGCTGTATTATTTGCTATTGTTTTCAAACAGATTGTTTTATGTTCGTTTGACAGGATAACTTGAGGTTATTTTAATAATTTATTTATTACTTTCAATTTCTATTCTAATAATTTAATGTACGTTCAGATTGAATTCTGTGCTCTGGTTGAAATCAAAGCATTAGAGGGAAAAGCTTACGCTTGTAGCTTGTATTGATGCATTACAAATCCACACTTGAGTTTTGGCATGGAGTTACATTTTGTAGACAGTAGCAGTTAGCAAACAATGCATTCATGCTGGTACATGAAGTATAAAGCCACTGGTAAACCTATTAACTCGAAGTTGTAATAAGCCTACAACCTGAAAGTTGTTATAAGATTACTAATAACAACAATAATAATCATGATAACAGTTTTAACTTTGTGAGTGGTGGTCACAGTCCCTCAGATCTGATGGATGATAACTAGGGTTGGGTACTGTTCACATTTTAACTGGTACTGGAACCTGAAATTCGGGGCCGGTACCCAACGATACCTTTTTTGAGTACTTTAGGGATATTTACCTCAATGACTGTAAAGAAACTGTAAGTCATTTAGAGAAGTGCTATTGACATTATGTCAGAGCTGCCATGGTTGCTGTCTGCCATTGTCGGTGATGTTTGTTTACTGTAATATATATTTTAAAAAAAAGTGATTATTACTTAAAGTTTTGATGATGATTTAGTATTAGTATTGTTTGTATTATTATTACATTGAGAGATATCCAAATTCTACTGTACAACAGTAATATATTTGTCAAGTTAAACCAAAGTTTTATTTTGATGGGTTGCCGTGAAGACCTTTGAGTTTATGTGTTTATGATATTCTCAAATGAAACAGTAAAATGCTCATAAAGTGTCTCTCAAAGCGGCTCTGGAGATGATGTTTATGCATTCATGTCCTCAGACGGCAGAGCTGGAATCACGTGACCGTACGCTTCAGTGTGTGTGTGTGGTAACTGCAACCGCGCATCTGCGTGATTCATTTATTCACTCAGAGACACGCACTAGTACTTAAATAGTCTTTTTGTGGTATAATGATCACAAACACTAGTCTATATCACCAGATGCGTTCTCGGGTAGCGAAATTTGGCACAGATTGATTTAATGTGAATCGATTTAATGTGAATAGGACCGACGTAATTCGGCCGGTGCCCTTAAAAGTGCAAACTTCTTAGTTGAACTTCTGAACTTTTTAGTGGCTTATGTTTCCTGTATCTGTTTTTCTTGTAAATATTTACCAGCTATTATAAATGCCATGGTCAGCTGTTTTTCATGAGAGCTTTGGTGGAATTGAGTGCCTTGCGAGATTAACATTTTAAAGCAAAGAAAAAAAGTTTGTGAGCCTTCCAGAATGCATCCTCATTTGGCAGTATGCATTAAAATGACACATTTATGCACAGCGTTATGTGCGCTTGTGATTGTGTTACTGTTCTAGACTACATACTGACTGGAGTGCAGAATGGAAGTAAGGGAGGTTCCTCTTCAACTGTAATCTGTCAGCACAGCTGTTTTGGGTAAGAAGGGGTTACATTTATTTCCCTTGTATAACACCCGGACAGCTTAACTGGAGTCATTATACAGCGACACAACTTCTAAAACAAATCCCCAAAACAAAGATCTTTCTCTGTTGTGGATAACATATATTTACTCCAGAAATCCTCTTTTGTACAGCCACAACAGGGTTGCTGACGGGCAAATTGATAAATGTGCATTTGGCTGTTTTTTTGTTGTGAGACTAAAAAAGTCTTTCCACCTTCATCTTACTTGCTTAGTTCTTTTTTGTACGTATGTGATGAGTGAACGTACAAGTACAAGGCTATTGTTTGTAATAAAGGTGCAGAATGAAATGGTCACAAACTATTGGTTGCTATCTTGTTTTATTTAAATTTTCTTGTAATTTCTGAAATAATGTTCTAATTTAGTCTTTCTAGTACATGTTAATTTGGATTAGGTCTTTGATATAATCTGATTATATTCAGATTCTCAAATATGTGCAAGTGAATGTGTCATTTAAACACCTTTATAATGATCATGTTAATTGATTTATAACATGCAATGGGTGCCACAATTGCACCACTATTCGGAGAATAGAATCTGTCAGATAGGGCTGGAACAAGGCGCCGATGTAATCGATTTCGTTGAGTATGCAGTGTTTAAGTTCATCCCTAATTCCCTGCCATGTTTCACACCAAACAAAACTCTAGAGCAGATGCAAATGGCTAGTATTGCAGCGCTGCTTAATATGAGCCTGCACATTTTCAGGACTCACAACCGCATTCGGTTAACATTGGGAAGTTTTATCACAATTGACAGCGTGTTATTAAATAATGAGTCCAATGGAGGCGTGAGTTCATCCATCAGATATTTTAAACAACCAGCAAGGACTTTAAATGCTTAGTAACCGAGTCCAGAGAGCATGTTTGAGCCGTGCGCCTCGCAGCTTGCACCCACTGCAGCACCGGTGGATCTGCGGGTGAATGCGACCGGGCCAGTAGAATTTTTTTTTTAGCATTGAACCGAGCCCTGCAGTTCTTCTGTGATAATATGAATATTTATAACAGAAATAATGGTACTGTGTGGTTGAAAAGACGGTTTGTGAAGCTGTTTAATACACTGCTCTCTCTGGGTCAGTGGCAGTGCCAACACAGATTTGAATGTTCCTGTGTGATTTTTGTCAAAGGTTTAATTAGGCACAGGTGAATCGTTGTCATTTAGGAATGAGTTTGGGATCTTTAACGATTAATTGTGCAGTTCTAGTTGTAATATATGACAAGCGCTGAGTGTGTCTGGCTCAGCGCCAGCCAAAACGCGTAAGCACATCAAAGGGTTAAACAAATTCATTTCACATCATTGCATATTTGAAGCCCTGAGTCTATTACACTTTTGGGTTAAATAGTTAACCAGGGGTCATTTCACTATTTATTTACAAACTGCAACTGATTAGATTTGTGTATTATATGTGTTGTAGTGCATTTATATTGCGTATGATCTGTTATCTGATTCTGGAAATCCCGAGGGAGAATTGATGCTCAGAAGTTGATGGTGTTTTCAGCGGGCCCGGTTCACAGTAAATGCTGCTCCTCACAAACTACATTTCTGCAAGTGCAGTCAGTGCATGGGTCGCTTATAGCATGTATTTCAGAACATAGCATCTGCCAACCATCTTCCTAAATAGGTTTCCAAATCAGTTGTCAACAAATGAGAAGCTTTAGTTCTACCGGTTTTTCCACCAAAAGCCCCTATGGTTTAACATTTGAAAGCCAAGAAATTAAGACATACATGAAAGTACTGTAATTTTACTGCTGTTCTTTAAAATAATAACATTATTATTATTTATTATTATTATTATTATTATTATTATTATTATTATTATTATTATTAATACATTATCATTTATTTTACAGTACAGTATGGGGTAGATCAGCTTTTCCTTTTTTGTTCTTAGCTGATAAAATATCCTGGTTTACTCGTGTGCATTCTTGTTGCATTAGGAAATAAATGTGCAAATTAAGTAGGTGTCACAACTTCTGCCTTACTGTACTTGACCTTAGTCTTCCTTAGTTGGTTTATCTCAGTAAAGTATCTTCACCCAGATGTAATCAGTGTTCTCGGCTGCACCATGTTTCTTTAATGCCAGTCAGATGGATGTTTTCGTCCCAGTATCAAATGTCTGTATGAACCCGTGTGCTGTGCAGTTTGTTGCACCATTATAAAACAATACTCATTCACCCCGTTAAGTAAAGTCACAGCACTAATATTCAAACAGAAGGTCAGATGGACTACAAAAGAAGAATGGGCTTTCCGTGCACAGGAAGAGAGGTTTAAATAGAGGTTAAAAAATGGAAAGTCTTTCGTTTAAAGTTATTCTGTATTGATCCATGCAATCTTGATGATACAAACACATTATAATTTGATTCTTCCCATTTTTTTATTTTTTTATTTTGCCCAAAGCTCTAATGTGTGATTGATAGCTTGACCTTGTGTTGCTTCGCAGTGTATTTTGATCCTCGCCAACTGGACTTCCATGACATAGGCAGGTTGCAGCCACTGTTGCCCAAGATGCAGATGCCTCTGTGAATAATTTACAACCACGGTTGACCACTGCTGACGGAAGGGCTATTTGAAATCAAATGTGCTGCCTTTGTCCTCTAACAGTCTGCTTTGACCTGTGCTGTAGTTTTTCTGTTTCTTGTTGACAGACGATTAAATTATGATCGAGTAAGGCATCTTTTTCTTTCTGTTGTGGCCTTCCGTCCACATTGAAGACAGCGTTTTTGTCAACGAAGACGGGGCTTTTTGAAAACGCTCTCCCAAGTGGATACATTTGAAAACGCCATTTTCACATTGTAGTGTGGACTGTGAAAAAAGAGGTATTTGAAAACGATGACGCATGTTTAGTCATGTGATGCATATTTGTACCCATATATATCTATGGTTATACCGGCATTGTTGTGCCTGTTATATATTTTCATAGTATTGCTAAAGAGAAATGTTCCTTTGTATAGTCTTCATATTGCATTCCTGCAAAGATGACTGAAAATGTACTCGCAGTTGCTGTCCTGTGGAAAAACAATTGCGTTTTAGACCATGCGATTTTAATTGCAACACAGAGTGGTGGGATATTTTGCGAATAAAATGATCGTGCCGGAAGAATAGCGCGAGACCTTTTATTGTGTCTGCTCTCTTGGTATCATCTTGTGAACTTTTACTCATTCCTGCAGGTTTCACCCTTATAAGGCGGGAAATTCCTGCAAACAAT